>CM053026.1:421409485-421966598 GCA_028564925.1 Lithobates sylvaticus | reverse complement strand
AGTTTGTCGCCACTGCGTGTTTGTGCGCAATTTTAAAGCATGTCGTGTTTGGTATGCATGTACTCGGCCTAAGATCATATTTTTTATTTCATCAAAAATTTGAGCAATATAGTGTGTTTTAGTGCATTAAAATAAAAAAAAGTGTATTTTTTCCACAAAAAATGCGTTTGAAAAATCGCTGCGCAAATACTGTGTGGAAAAAAAAATGCAACACCCACCATTTTAATCTGTAGGACCTTTGCTTTAACAATATATATAGTGTTTGGGGGTTCAACGTAATTTTCTTGCAAAAAAAAAAATATGTTTTCATGTAAACAAAAAGTGTCAGAAAGGGCTTTGTCTTCAAGTGGTTAGAAGAGTGGGTGACGTGTGACATAGGCTTCTAAATGTTGTGCATAAAATGCCAGGACAGTTCAAACCCCCCCCAAATGACCCCATTTTGGAAAGTAGACACCCCAAGCTATTTGCTGAGAGCAATGTTGAGCCCATTAAATATTTTTTTTTTTGTCCCAAGAGATTGAATAATGAAAAAAAAAATATATATATATTTTTTTTTTACAAAAAGTTGTCACTAAATGATATATTGCTCAAACATGTCATGGGCATATGTGGAAATACACCCCAAAATACATTCTGTTGCTTCTCCTGAGTACGGGGATACCACATGTGTGGGACTTTTTGGGAGCCTAGCTGCGTACGGAACCCCAAAGGGTGTAATTTTTTTATTTCACTTCTCACTGCCAATTACAGTTTCGGAGGCCATGGAATGCCCAGATGGCATAAAACCCCCCAAAATGACCCCATTTTGGAAAGTAGACACCCCAAGCTATTTGCTGAGAGGTATGGTGAGTATTTTGCAGATCTCGCTTTTTGTCACAAAGTTTTGAAAATTGAAAAAAGAAAAAAAAAAATGTTTTTTCTTTACTTTCTTCATTTTCAAAAACAAATGAGAGCTGTAAAATACTCACCATGCCTCTCAACAAATAGCTTGGGGTGTCTACTTTCCAAAATGGGATCATTTGGGGGGGGTTTGTGCTATTTTGGCATTTTATGGCCTTCGAAACTGTGATAGGTAGTGAGGAGTGAAATCAAAAATTTGCACCCTTAGAAGTCCTGAAGGCGGTGCTTGGGTTTCGGGGCCCCGTACGCTGCTAGGCTCCCAAAAAGTCCCACACATGTGGTATCCCCATACTCAGGAGAAGCAGCAAAATGTATTTTGGGGTGCAATTCCACATATAACTATGGCATGTGTGAGCAATATATCATTTAGTGACAACTTTTTGAAAAAAAAAAAAATCTTTTTTATTTTTGTCTTTATTCAATCACTTGGGACTAAAAAAAAAATATTCAATGGGCTCAACATGCCTCTCAGCAAATAGATTGGGGTGTCTACTTTCCAAAATGGGGTCATTTGGGGGGGGTTTGTACTTCTCTGCCATTTTAGCACCTCAAGAAATGAAATAGGCAGTCATAAATTAAAAGCGGTGTAAATTCCAGAAAATGTACTCTAGTTTGTAGACGCTATAACTTTTGCGCAAACCAATAAATATACGCTTATTGGCATTTTTTTTACTAAAGACATGTGGCTGAATACATTTTGGCCCAAATGTTTGACTAAAATTGAGTTTATTCGATTTTTCTTATAACAAAAAGTAGAAAATCTCTTTTTTTTTTCAAAATTTTCGCTCTTTTTCCGTTTATATCGCAAAAAATAAAAATCACAGAGGCAATCAAATACCATTAAAAGAAAGCTCTATTTGTGGGAAGAAAAGGACGCAAATTTCGTTTGGTTACAAAATTGCATGACCGCGCAATTACCAGTTAAAGTAGTGCAGTGCGAAATTGAAAAAAGACCTCTGGTCCTTAAGCTGACAATTGGTCCGGGGCTGAAGTGGTTAAAATGACTGCTCCCGAAAAAAAGTTAGTTTTTAAAAGTTCTTTTTGCATTGATATATGTCCCCTGGGGCAGGACCCGGGTCCCCAAACCTGTTTTATGACATTAACATGCATATTGGCCGTTGTAAATAGCAATTTTGATTTTGAATGTTCGCGTCCATTGTAACGAATAGGGTTCGAAAATTTGCGCGAACTTTCGGTCCGTTCGAAGGTTCTGGTGCGAACCGAACTCGGGGGTGTTCGGCTCATCCCTAATTACAACAAACATTGAAATAGCGACAATCTCGGACCATTCCCCGGTGACAATGAAGATGGAGATCCCAGGCCCTTCAAGACAACCATTTACATGGCGACTAAACGAGGACCTTCTCCAAAATGAGAGGGTAGTAGCTATAATCCACAAAGAAACCGAACAGTACTTTGAAACCAATGATACTGGGGATGTCTCAGGAGCCACTCTATGGGAGGCCCACAAGGCCTACGTTAGAGGTGTTCTCATTTCCATTGCGACCGGGGAAAAAGTAGAAAGGGAAAAAAAAAGGAAGGCCCTGACAGAGGAGATCACAAAATTAGAACAAGAACATAAACAACATAAGGGTCTACACCAGGGGATAGGAAAAAATTAAGACATGCTCCCCTGGTGAGGTAGGTATTTCACGTGGTGGTCTCATCCCTTTAAATGGACAAGAAGAGAAAAAACCCCTATGGTTGGGACTTTGGATAGATCACCACTCTCACCAAGATGTTGTGAAAAAAATATTGATTTTATTAGTATATTTAAAATAATGTATAAAATCACCCAAATTTCCGATAGCAGGGTACACAGTTCACAATATGCATGAGAATTACAAAAAACGACAAGTATTACACAGACAAAAGTTTTGACAACACTTTACAAGAAATGTACAAGATTACGGTACTGATGCTCTCAAGGGGGGTGTGTGACCCCCGGATACTCGACGCGTTTCCAGTTACCCGAATGTGGGAACCTTCGTCAGGAGCAGAGAATAATTAAATTTGAAAAGTACCTATCGCTCCCATTGGAGTCGATGTCCGTAAAACAATCAGTTGTATTTCCGGGAGGGAAGAAGATGCACCCCCCCAGGTGCGGCAGCACACATAGGATTGAATCCTAATTGAGTATTCCTTTTATGGGGTATGTATCCACAGCAGGGCCCTGAAAGTGAGGTATAATACTTGGAATGTACCCTTAAATGGGGTTCGTCACCATATGCCGAGAGTCAGTGTCCCGGATGGGAGGAATAGGGTCCCATTGAGGGGTCACTGAGACCCTTGTCCCGTGTAGAGTATCCCCTGTAGAGAGATGTGCGACGGCTGTGTCTCTATCCGTGTTGTTCCTCTGCTACACCAGGGGATATTCCATCAGCTGGTATGTAAAAGGGAGGAACTTGGGGACATTATGGACCTTGAGATAAATAAAACTTTCCACAGAATGGCTAAAGAAAGAGCCCTGGGGGGAAACATAATGGGCAAGCATTTGGCAAATATGTTGAGGAAAAACAAAGAAACGAATTATATCGAAAAAATTCAAAATAAAAATGGGGAAATACTCTATAAAACCAAAAAAATTGCAGAAGAGTTTAGAAATTAATATAAGGCCCTATATTCAATAAACCAAAAGGGGAGTAAAGATAAACTAGAAGGGGAGAAAATCACGAAATTCCTGAGTAATGCTACCCCAGATCTCATCATGTGATAAGATCCTGCTAGACCAATAACAGAAGAAGAAGTCCGCCAAGCTCTAAACGATTCTGCCCCAGGGAAAAGTCGTTTGACAGGGTAGACTTGGGTCTCATGATAAAAACGCTGGAAACAATGGGCCTAAGACCTAGGATGATAAAGTGGATTCAAGTTTTATATAAAGATCCATCGGCCCGTGTAAAAATTAATGGTTTGATGTCCGGGCCTTTCGAGATGAGGAACTGTCGCTGCTGCTGTTCGTCCTGACCAGGGGTCTCCAAACTACGGCCCTCCAGTTGTTCAGGAACTCTAGTTCCCATCATGCCTAGTCATATCTGTGAATGTCAGAGTTTTCCAATGCCTCATGGGAGGTGTAGTTCCGCAACAGCTGGAGGGCCGTAGTTTGGAGATCCCTGGTCCTGACGTTAGAGTCTTTACTTTCGACAATTCGTAACAATCCAGATGTGAAGGGCATTAAAGCGGGGGGCGCGGAACATAAGTTGGCAGCTTTTGCTGACGATGTTCTGTTCTTCATTTCGGAACCCAGGACCACTTTGCCAAACCTCCTGAAAATCTTGAAAACTTATGGGGATATATCAAACCTTAAAATTAATATGATGAAATCGGAAATTATGAAGATCAATATTAATAGTCAGGAAGAAGAGGACCTGAAAAGGGCGTTCCCATTTCCGTGAAAAAACAGCCTACAATATTTAGGTATAAGACTAACAAGCTCTTTGAGGAAAATCTACCAATTAAACTACATCCCTTTATTGGATGAAATCAAGAAGGAGACAAAAAAAATTTCAACTCGACCTCTGTCTTGGATTGGGCGCATCAACGCTATAAAGATGATTATAATTCCAAAAATATTATTTAAATTCCATATGTTACCAATCCCACTCCCACAAGTATATTTTAAAACTATGAAATCAATTTTAGGGAAATGCATATGGCTAAATAAAAAACCAAGAATAGCATCCGCAATTTTAGAAAGGGAGAAAAAACAGGGGGGACTTGCTGCCCCAAACATAAATAAATATTATAACGCAGTTATACTCTCACGGGTGGTGGAATGGGTAATTGTAGGAAATGAAAAAGATGGGTTAAATTAGAAATCACAATGAGTAGCTCACAGTTAAGTAAGGAAATTTGGAATCCCCCACGATACAGGAGGTTGGGAGCAAACACATACACTTTAACGCACAATGTATTTAAAATATGGGATAAAGTACATAGACAACAAAATTGGACACATAACTCACCCCTGATATATTTAAAAAATAATGACTATTTCCCACCGGGGAAAAAGGAAATAGCAGGGAACTGGATAAAGAAAGATACTGCACAGTTAAAAGATATAATGACAAGAGGTAAATTAAGCACTTACACTGATTTAAAAAAGCACACCGAATTATTGGAGTTAAATGAATGGAGGTACCTACAACTTAAGCATTTTATGGAGAGACTCCCGTCCCCAGGAAGGGAAACGAAGGAGCTGAGACCCCTTGAGTCACTATGTGAGAGGGGGAAGTCACGTAACAACATAGCTCGAATTTAAAAAATCTTAAAAAATGTGGGGGAGGAGGTCCCTCCATATATTAAGAAGTGGGAATTAGAATTAGGGACACAAAGAAATAAACACATCTTAGACAAAATTTATCAATTAACACATAATTCAGCTAAAGACTCTAAGATGGCCGAGATGAATTTCAAACGCCTAGCAAGGTGGTACATTAAAAGTACACAAATAAATGTGTGATGAGTGCGCTTGTATCAACCTTAAAACAAAATTAAAAAAAAACCTGTACAACACTTGGATTATATAGTGTATACACCGTGATTAAAACCTGTGTAGTGCGGTGATTTAAAATACGCTTTTAGACCTCAAAACGTTGTTTGGATAGAGGGTTAAAATAATGGATATAAATGTGTCAAGTTTCTCCTATAGAACCTGATGCATCTTTGTGGTGATTATCCTAAATTTATTTAATGAGGCACTTAAATGATTGCTAGTGAGAGGTATCAATTACCTATTTCTCAATGTAGAGCTGGTGCCAATAAATGAACAATTATTTGAGTATATAAAAATAAGGTAAATTAATACATAAATAACCGCTGTCTTTATTACAGCCGCCGATACTCAAATTAGTGAAGAATATTTCTATGCATTTACCCGGTATCCTACCAGGCTAAATCAATCTCTAACATTACATGCCAAAAAAGGGAAGATTGAATGCAGGAAGTTGCTGCTCACAATAAGAATGGTGCAAAAGTAAAAAGACAAAAAGGAAAAAAAACTGACACTTTCCTTTTCTGCTGACACCTCCAGGTGCTGTTCGTTTGCTGTCTTTTGCGCTGTGCTTACAGGCACTTCCAGTCAGTTTACATATGGGGAGAGAAAGAAACATACACCATTGCGCAGTATTTCCTAGAAAGAAATGTGTGTGTGTGCTGTGACCAGTGAGTGGTAATCTACTCACATACACCCGGTAATGGTACAGCGATAGCCGAATGCTTGTCAGGCTTTTTTGCTACAGGGCTGGATGCCCTGCTCGTCCACACTCTGCGTGCTGCGGTGTCGTCACTAGGCTCCTCCTCCCGACGCGTTGCATTACAGTCACGTAACGTTTTCAAGGGAACGTGACTGTAATGCAACGCGTCGGGAGGAGGAGCCTAGTATCGGCGGCTGTAATAAAGACAGCGGTTATTTATGTATTAATTTACCTTATTTTTATATACTCAAATAATTGTTCATTTATTGGCACCAGCTCTACATTGAGAAATAGGTAATTGATACCTCTCACTAGCAATCATTTAAGTGCCTCATTAAATAAATTTAGGATATTAACCACAAAGATGCATCAGGTTCTATAGGAGAAACTTGACACATTTATATCCATTATTTTAACCCTCTATCCAAACAACGTTTTGAGGTCTAAAAGCGTATTTTAAATCACTGCACTACACAGGTTTTAATCACGGTGTATACACTATATAATCCAAGTGTTGTACAGGTTTTTTTTGAATTTTGTTTTAAGGTTGATACAAGCGCACTCATCACACATTTATTTGTGTACTTTTAATATATCACTCACGTGTGGGAGCACTTTCTTGTGGGTTTGCAGCTATATCATTTGGCCATCTTGAAACATTAATGGTCCTCTGATTTTAATCCTCACTAGCGCTTAAGTATTTTAATATTTTAGCAAGCCGGAAAAGTTGAACAAATTTCAACCAGGGGAATCCCCAAATTGCTGGAGGGGATGTAAAGAAGTTGGTACAATGACCCACATTTGGTGGGATTGCCCTATTATTAAGCAATTCTGGAAAAAAATTCTCAAATTAATAAAAGATATCACAAACAAAGAAATACCGGAAGACCCTTGGATATGCCTGTTCCATGGAGTCAAGAGTTCGAGTAAGCAATATAGAAAATCGGTTGTCTCCAGCATGATAAATGCAGCTAAAAGTCTTATACCTAAAAACTGGCAGAAAATGGAAAGCCCTAAAATGCAGGAATGGATAGTAGGAGTAAACAATAGTTTCAAATTAGAGAGATTAGACTCGGAGAGGAAAGAAGGAGAAGGGAGAATGCTCAAAGATAAGTGGGATAGTTGGATAGCGTTTAAAAAAACGTGGAAATACGCAGAATTAATGACCCAATAAACGAGAAAAAGGGAAAATAAAGACAAAGAAAAGAAGGAAGGAAGAAATGAAAGAAAAGATGGAGAAGAGGGAAGTAGAGATATGAAGGAGAAGAAGGAGTGGAGCCTGGTCCCTGGGGAGGGGGGGATATAGGGATAGAAGTTTAAATAGAATGTGAGTGAGGATCAACTTGAGGACTGTGTAAAGAATATTCTGTTGATTCTTTCTACTTTTATGTTTTGTATGTGAAAAATTGGAATAAATAAAGAATAAAAAAAAAGAAATAGCACCGTCAGGCGTTCTACATGCATAAATTACACATCTCATTTCTCAACCACCTATTACAGTTTTGAAGACCCTGGAGCACCAGGACAATGAAAACGCCCACAAAATGACCCTATTTTGGAAAGCTAACACCCCAACGTATAATCTATGCGGCATAATGAGTCTTTTGAATGGTTCATTTTTTTCCCAAAGTCTTTGGAATATGTGGAAAAAAAAATGAAAACGCATTTTTTTTATACAAAGTTGTCCATTTATAAGATATTTCCAACACATAGCATGTACATAGCAAAATTGACACCCCAAAATACATTCTGCTACTCCTCCTGAGTATGGCGATACCACATGTGTGAGACTTTTACACAGCCTGGCCAGATACAGAGGCCCTGTAGCACTGTCAGGTGTTCTAGGAGCATAAATTACACACATAAATTCCTGCCAACCTATCACATTGTTGAAGGCCCTTCATATTTCTAACACATAGCATGTACTGTACATACCAATTACAAACCAAAATACATTCTGCTGAGCAAAGGGTAAAGAAAAGATTACCTGCAGTTTTAGTAGTGCAGTGGTCCAGAGAGGAGAGCATCGGTCAAGGCAGCAGGCAGGAACGTGGACAGCGACAGCAAAACAGGCAGCAGGCAGGAACGTGAACAGCGACAGCAAAACGGGCAGCAGGCAGGAATAGTCAGCACAGGTAGAGATGTTGTCAACACAGCCAATGCATTAGTCCAAATAGCAGGCAGGGATGTGGTCAGCAGCAGCAAAAGGATCAAAGGATCGTCCATGCAGCAGGCAGGAATACTGTCCATAATTAGTAAAGGCAGCAGGCAGAGGTATGGTCAGCACAGCCAGAGTATTTTTTCCAGGGAGCAGACAGGACCATCAAGCTTAGGGCATCGGTCAGGGAAGAATGGGGACAGGGGTAGAGGCTTCTCCCACCCAAATCTCTTTGAAGCCTCCGGACAACCAGACCCTGTTATGGGAACACAGAAAAACAGTTTTTCTGAACTCCGAACACTATTCTGGAGCCCCTCACATATGTGAGACCCCTGTGTAGCAGGGTAAAAGATCAGTCCAAGGGGCAGGCAAAAACATGGTCAACAAGCCGAGGTCAGTGCAGGTAAAAGGCAGACATAGATGGTAGGCAGAGGCATAGTCGATACAGTCCAGGGTCAGTTCACTTGAAAGGCAGAAACATGGCGGATAAACAATGCAGACGGTAGGCAGAGGCATAGTCGAGAAACAGGCCAGGGTCAGTTCACATGGAAGACAATGATATGGTTGGTTGAGGCAGGGAAATATTCATGACAGAAATTGGGGGGAAATGGCAGTCTATTGGAAATATGGGCTAATAGTGGTCCAGAGTGTGATATCGCCTGAATCATTGTCCGATGCAAAGGCCAGGTAGGGAGGGACAATCAGGACAATAGAAGCTGGTGTCTTTCCTAACTCCTCTCTTAGTGCACACCCGGCATTTTTTTTGGCGTCGTCTTCCGGATGCTGTTGGTGGAATATGTTCCTGCAAATTACGCTCATGTAGCCTGACGCCAGAATCTGAGCGAATGCTTTCTGGGGGGGATTCTTCTTGATAAAGGAGTAAAGTGACAATTTCTTCAATATACTTTATGAAGGTGGTGGGTGTTGCTGAGGATTTTTGGTAAATTATAAAAGAATTTAACCACTTGCCGACCGGCGCACGACGATATACATCGGCAGAATGGCACGTACAGGCAGGAGGGCGTATATATAAGTCCCTCCTTACTGCCTGTCCGTGCCATCGGGAGCGCGCCGGGAGCGGCGCGCTCCCGCGCCGGTCGGGACCCCCGTGAGTCCGGTCGCGGTCCCCGCAGACTCGATCGCCGCGGGGACCCCCGCGATCGTCTCACGGGAAGGCTGAACTGGGAGATGCCGAGATAAACAGCATCTCCCCGTTCTGCCTAGCAACTAGTGACACCGATCTCTGCTCCCTGTGATTGGAGCAGAGATCAGCATTCCCTAGCTGACAGCCACGCCCCCCCACAGTAAGAAACACACCCCTAGGCATACTTAACCCCTACACTGCCCCCTTGTGGTTAACCCCTTCACTGCCAGTGTCATTTATACAGGAATCAATGCATTTAAATAGCATTGATTGCTGTATAAATGACAATGGTCCCAAAAATGTGTCAAAAATGTCCTATGTGTCCGCCATAATGTCGCAGTTACAAAAAAAATCGCAGATCGCCGCCATTACTAATAAAAAAAATATTAATAAAAATGCTATAAAACTATCCCCTATCTTGTAAACGCTATAACTTCTGCGCAAACCGATCAATAATCGCTTATTGCCAAAAATATGTAGAAGAATACGTATCGGCCTAAACTGAGGAAAAAAATGTTTTTTTATATATTTTTGGGAGATATGTATTAGAGCAAAAAATGAAAAATAATGCGTTTTTTTTCAAAATTGTCGCTCTTTTCTGTTTATAGCGCAAAAAATAAAAACCGCAGGGGCGATCAAATTCCACCAAAAGAAAGCTCTATTTGTGGGAAAAAAGGACGTCAATTTTGTTTGGGAGCCACGTCGCACGACCGCGCAATTGTCAGTTAAAGCGACGCAGTGCCGAATCGCAAAAAGGGGCCTGGTCCTTTGAGAAAGTCACGTGACCTGTGATGATACGCGTCGGGAGGAGGAGCCCAAGTGACAGTGCTAAGCACAGCACAGCACAGTGAGGAGGAAAGGGCTGACAGCCCCCTATCTGAGCCTGACCATTAGCAGGATTTGAACGCGCAAACACCTACTGGGTACATGTGAGTTGTATAGCTGTAGGCAACCCCCTAAAAGATCTTCTTTGTTTGATGGTCGAATAGAGCGCTGCGCAATGGTTTTTTGTTTGTGTCTTTTTCTCTTTTATATCATACCGGAGCAAGATATCAGGAGGAACCAAAAGGAAAAAAGCCCCACATTCCCAGCATAAAGGGAAGTTTCTTTTTTTCTCTCTTTTTTTTTTTATTTTTTTCAGTTCTAGCATTTCTAATTGTGTCCCGGATATCATTAGTGGATGTGAAGAGTTATTTCATTAATTATCTAACTAATTTAATGGACTGTTATCACCTATGGGATTAATATAATATTTAATTGGCGGCCGTTTACCCATTAATTCATCAATTAATTGGCTAATCCATCAGGTCAAGCCTGTATTGGCTTTTGGAATTTATATATCCCCATATGCATCACTGGCATAAACTGGATACATTGTGTATTTATTTATTCATTAAATTGGTTACAACCTCATTGTAACTTGAAGTTTATATATATTTTTGTGCACCTGGGATTGTCACGCAAGCACTTATATATTTTACTATACCACGACATTTGTCTTTTAACCTCACCTGCTGATCTAAATAGACTAAGGTTGATATTGCGCACTATTTATACTCTAGTATTTATTTGCATATTCTTTTAAGTGTAGGACACACTTTAATGGCGCAGCATATCATTTGGTCATCTTATCTATTTTATTTGGTTTTCTAAAAAAAAAAAATATTTTTAATTCTCCTATCAGCGCTTTAGTACTTACTTTGCACATTTTACTCTGGTGGCAGGTACTTTGGCAGGTGGCGGGTACTCTGGTGGTACTCTGGCAGGTGGTGAGGTGGCGGGTACTCTGGTGGTACTCTGGCAGGTGGTGAGGTGGCGGGTACTCTGGTGGTACTCTGGCAGGTGGTGAGGTGGCGGGGACTCTGGTGGCAGGTACTCTGGTGAGGTGACAGGTACTACTGATGACAGGTACTACTGATGACAGGTACACCTGATGACAGGTACACCTGATGACAGGTTCTCTTTATTTAGGGGGGGTGATCTGGGCACAGAGATGGGTATATATACTAGTGGGTACAGTATATAGGTAACTCACTGTTAGCTCATCTCCTCCTCACACAGGATCGGTGTGTGAAGAGGAGAACCCAGCAACAGGAGTTACCTCACTTTTTTGTTTACATTTAGTGACTGGCTGTCATTGGACACAGCCAGTCACTAAATAGCCAATTGTTTTGTGTTTTTACAGTGATCGGGTCTGAGCTGTATCTAAGGCAAAAGCCTCAGCCAGCCTCAGTCCCGATCACGTCACTGCTCGTTCCCGGGAGCGTGCGCATGCGCAGTGCACGCCGCTTCCCGGACACAGAGAGTCAGCGCCGGCTAGTGACACGCTGGTAACACTGCAGCGGCTCAGGACACCGCCGCCGGACACCGCAGCCACTTCAATACCCCCATCGGGGGACAGCTGTGTCCCAAGGGACACACCGGAACCCCGATCGCTGCTCTGCGGGCCCCCTGGGGCCCGCAGTAGCAGCGGAAAGCCGAGGACGTCATATGACACCCACCCAGGATGGGAGATCCACCTTGTGGGCGTCATTTGACTATGGCCGGGTATTGAAGTGGTTAAAGGCGATTATGCCACTTTATTCCTCACCATCGGCACAAGTGTACTCTGCAGGCTTTTTATCAGTGCCCTTTACAATATCGAACGGAACCAGGCAAGGTTGCCTCCTGTCTCCTACAATATTTATCTTAATGATAGAGCCTCTGGCTGAAGCTATCCGTTCGAACTCCCTGATTACGGGTTTCCAGTTTGGCTCCAGAAACCATGTCATCAACTTATTCGCTGATGAGGTAATATTACTTCTATCTAACCCTCTCGTGTCCCTACTAGAGGCCCACAAAATCCTTACTACCTTCAGTGAAATCTCCTATTATAAGGTTAATTTTGCTAAATCTTTGATACTAGACCTCGGAGTACAATCCCACACAAAAACAGCTCTACAAAGACTACTCCCGTACTCCTGGTATTACACTTACAAACAAAACTTCAACTCTAGCCAAAGCCAATTTGCCTCCTCTGATAGCCAAACTGGAAACTCAGATCAGGGATATATCAAAGAAAGAAATATCTTGGATGGGGAGAATTGCTGCCTATAAAATGTTGATACTGCCACAAATTTTATATGTTTTTCGCACTCTCTCAATTCATATTCCCAACCATTACCTCAAAAACCTATCGCACCTTGGCTGGAAATATGTATGGAATGGGAAAAGAGCGAGATGCCCAAAGAACAATCTAATTGCTCACAAAAATGCAGGTGGTGCAGGTCTAGTTGACATATCTGACTATCTATGGGCAGTACGCCTAGATCAAATGAAACACTGGCTAGAGAACACAGAAACACCACTTTGGGTCGACATAGAAATAGCTATATCACCTACTAATGTACCTGACTCTATTTCTTATGGGAGACAGTTGGGACCACTGGGACACCGCCACGCTATCACCTCCAATGCAAACCTCCATAAAAATATGGAGACTTTTCCTAGAGCATAACCGACAAGACATACAAGACACAAAATTTGCCGTTCCTCTAACACTACTTGAAGCTAAAATTCCGATGCTTAAAGTCCAAGACATTATGGATCAGGGTATAACATATATATCTGACCTCTATGACGACAAACGACATAAGACACAACAAATTATGACTCAATACCACCTCTCGAAAGATAAACTGTTCAAATGTTTGCAAATCACCCACTACCTAAGGTCTCTACCTACTCCAAACATTCTACTACCTAGTAAAACATGGGAATTTTATTTATTGGCCAAACCTAACACAAAAGGCATCTCTTTTTTCTACAACTCTCTACAAAACAAGTGAAAAATGGGGGAGAAACTGCGCTATGGGTTTTGACAAAATGATCAAACTAACCACTTACTAAAGATTGAATTAACAACCAAAGGGCAGCAGCAACTTTACCGTGTACAACAGTGAAAAATAATGAGAAAACAAACAAGCTGCGCATACCAATAAAACACCTTAATATGTGAAAATTCACTGTGACTTAGACCCCTTATGAGGGGGAAACCTGCTTAAAATAAATACAAATATAGTATCTATTCAATCTGCCAGCTGACAATGACCCATATATTGGCATACAGAACACCCAGTGATAAACCTATCAAAGGTGATAATGTCTTGAGTGAGCCACACAGAGTAAAAAGTGAAAGCATATGCTAACTAAATAAACAAAAAGCATCCACACAAAAACATTCATGTGATAACAAAGTTCAAGTGAACAAAATTGGTAAAAATTAATAGTTTGAACGGAAAAAACAGTCCAGTAAAGGGTGTGTAATAATTCAAAAATAATAAACACTTGAGATCGTGTTTTTTAAAGAGTTCCCAGAAGTGACCATCCAATGGTGAAATATTTTTCAAAGTTGTGAGGCTTGCCAGAAGTACCACCACCAGAGAAAATTGGCCGCTTACCAGAGATAAGTGACCCTCCGTCACAGAGGGTCAAACAAGCATTGGAATGGATTATCTGTTAGGTTGATCTCCGCTGATACATCAGTCTCCCCCCGATTGCTTCAGACCCTGGTTTCAGGATAGGCTTCCAAGTCTCCCTCCAGAATGGTAACCACCAGTAAGGGTAGGTGTGTATAAATCCCTCCAGATGTCAGCAGGACATGAGCATCATGTAAAGGAATTAAAAAGCTCCCATAGTGTAACAACGTCACTGTTTATTTAAAAAATAACATAAGAACTTACATTGAGATATGAATAATCGACCAACGATATCCAGTGCACCGGCCGGTTGCACTTAAGGACAAGAGTGATAGATCAGAACAACAAACTGCAGCAAGTAGTGGAATCGAGGTGGTGACAGTGCATCGCTCGCCCGAACTCGTTTTCGTGATACCTCACGTCGTCTGGGGACAAGAGCGTCACACTGTCTCACCTCTTTTATGTCCATGTCCACCAATGGCGTCCTGCTCCGAGTGCGCATGCGCGACCCGCGTGATGACGCAATATAGCGCCCGACTCCGAGTGCGCATGCGCGACGGACGTGATGTCGTAGATCGCGGCAAGATGCCGCCAATCCAAAGCCGCCAAACCGATAACACATACAGGCTGCGACGCCGCACCGCCACAGAGAGACAATGTCAACATACTATGTCAGCAAGCAGCGCCGCAATGCGTGCCCACAGTTCCTCCATCCAATATCTCAGAGTACTGAATAAATTTAAATAATACTCAAGCGTATTAGATGCCAGTCCAACTGTATTGGGCTCATTAAGGTAATCATGTATGATTGTTCAAACACACATGCACCACAAAGAAATTAAAATAAAAATTTAAAATGGAGATAAAAATATAAAAATAAAAATGTAGTTAAGTTAATGACATTTAATATGTACTGCTACATTAATATTGTAATCATTATATACACCATAGAACTGGAGTAACCTCAATGGAAACCCAATAGTTCATAGGTGAAAAGTTGTTAATAGCTCAATATGCAAGGCCACAAATTTTTTTTATTTAGATAAAATATAATTGAATATAAAATGTGGCCCGTAACTAGTATCACAATAAAATAGCGCCCCATCAAGGCACTAGCTCACAGAGTGCACAAAGGCACACTAGGATTATATAGTAAAAATCTAATCCTTGGAAATAAAAAAGGAAAAGAGAATAAAAATGTAAATAAAAAATAATAGACGAGTATTATTCCTGAGTAACAACTGACGTCGGTTCATGTGACCCGTTGGACTCGCAAGCCCAGAGCAGTAAGCCAAATGGTGTACACTATGGAACCCATATTTGTATATTCAAAATTCACCACAGATAATATACATTTCTCAGTACCACACAACCACACCATATTAATAAGTAGGCCAATCAGAATACAGATCAGGTTTACACTTATGCGAAAAAGATATATATATGTGTACGCGTCAAGTCCTCATTGGTGAGAGTGTATATATATTCCCAATCTAAAACAACTCTGACTCAACAGACCAGGGACAGATATACATAGCCAGAAGGGGGGGAGCTGTTTACACAAGCAGACTGGGGCCAGGACACTGATAGCAACACCAGCCATGAGGATGCTGGTCACCCGCCCTCCCCCCCTCATACAGCAGATGGTGAGGAACCCCTGGAGCAACCTACACTAGCAACGATCTTAAAAGCTGTACAGCTATGCACAGCATCTGTGAATGATATGAAAGTGCAACTTGGGAGCATGAGAGAAGAGGTCTCATTTATAAGGCAAGATCTGCAAAAACTGAGAGAAAGGGCCACCGCTGTGGAGTGCAGAGTCAGCGACATTGAGGATAAATTACCCCCCTTAGTGCGGGAGGCCAGGGCTGCACATAGACTGGCGCAAGATACATACAACAGAGCTGAGGACTCCGAGAATCGCTTACGCAGGAACAATGTGCATATTGTTGGTTTGCCTGAGAAATCAGAGGGCAGAGACCCCACTACATTTGTGGAAAACTGGCTTGTTGAGATCTTTGACAGGGATTCTTTCTCCCCATTTTACACAGTGGAAAGGGCCCACAGAGTACCAGGTAGCCCCCCCCCCCCCACAGGGGGCTCCCCCCAGATCCATGCTGGCCAAGCTGTTACACTACAGAGACAGAGAGGCAATCCTGCGCTGCGCACAAGAAAAGGCGAACGTCAAGTTTAATGGTGTCCGGGTGTCATTCTACCCGGACTTCTCAGCTGAAGTCCAGAAGGCCAGAGCAAAATTTGGAGAGGTGAAGAAACGCCTGAGGGCCCTGCAACTACCATACGCCATGCTGTATCTGGCAAAACTAAGAGTGACTGCAGATGGTCACGCACAATTTTTTGATTCGGCCAGGGAAGCGACAACCTGGCTTGACCATAACGAACAAGCCTTGCGCCACCGCCGTGCTGAGGCAGAGGGTGACTGACTTTCCATGGGCACTATGATCGGTAATTTAACAATGCTGCATTAAGGCATTAACATGTTACAGCAATAATTGCAGGACTAGTTGGATGAATCTTGTTATGATAGTAACATTGGACACCCAGGTGCCCACTTATTTTTCTCCTAGTTGCCGGGGAACACTGTTACCATGTTTAAAAAGCGAGGAAGAGAACTGTGAATTTCTGAGATGCATGCACCCTCCCGTATGCCGAAAGGGGGTAAGTGGTTTCCTGCAGGGATACAGCAGAATTGTATTGCTGCTCCACCATCCGGCAGGACATGTATGAGAAGGTTGGCCATGTTGGCGAAGTTTGAAATGAGGCGTACCAAGATGGGGGCCTCGAGATCCTTATGTAACCTGAGAAACACCCACAGGTCTCGGGTACAACGAGCACAGTCAAAAGTTTTGGTACACGGCCCAGTTGAGCTGGTATGCAGTTTGAAGCATACTACTGATTGCAGTTCAAGTGCAAGTCCGGAAATGACCCTCCCCCATCCAGATGACACAACTGACTTTTATTGTCCCACTCTAATTACCTTTGACCTCTGGCCACATGTTGAGGGGCCCAGGGGCCCAGACGTGCTATTACCTCCCCACACAAGATGGCTACTGCAGCTGTAATTTCATGGAACATTAGGGGCATGAACTCCCCCCTCAAACGCACAATGGTATTTACGTGCCTAAAAAAGTTTTTCCCTGCAGTGATATGTTTGCAGGAGACGCACTTTACGAGTGCCACAAGGGGATGCCTGAAGTATCCATGGATAGGCTGGGCGTACCACTCCACCCACACCTCCTTTTCCCGGGGGGTGAGTGTAGTGGTGCACAGATCCCTTGACTTCCAGGAATATGCTTCAAAAGTAGACACTGAGGGACGATTTGTTTTTCTGCATTGCCGTATTGGTATATTGAAATGTATTTTGGCTTGTGTATCCATTCCTCCTCCGTTTGATGCCCGGGTGCTTCGGCTTCTCCTGGAATTTCTGGGGGGGAGGCCGGAGCTCCCGCTGCTGATAGTGGGGGACTTTAATAGTTGGTTGAACGCGGCCCTAGACAAACACCCAGTACCGGGACCTGGTAACCCACCGAGAGTGACCCCCTTGGCCAGATTGCTACGGGAGGTGGGCTGGGTGGATGTCTGGCGGCAGCGGAATCCTTCCAGTAAACAGTTCTCATGTTTTTCAAAGTCCCACGGGTCACTGTCCAGGATAGACATGGCGGTGGGAAACTGTGCTATGCTCCCCTCGGTGGCTGATATATCTTATAAACCTAGATGTGTGTCTGATCACTCGTGTTTGGTGGTAACATTAACTGTTGCATGTCTGTCCACACTCCCCAGAGCTCCATGGAAGTTTAATGCCTTTTGCCTCCAGTTACTCACCGCCCCAGAGGAGGTGGAAGGTGGCATATCCACATTTTTTACTCCACAACCAGATTTAGCATCAGTGCTCCTTGAATGGGAAGCGTTTAAAGTATTTCTGAGAAAGTTGCTGAGCAAGGAGGTTACGAAGGTTAAGAGACGCTCAGAGTCACTCAGAGAAGCTCTGGAGCAGCAAGTACACTCTCTGGAGACAAACTATGTGCAGGACCCCTCTGAGGCCACAAAGGGGGCTTGGCAGGCGGCACAATCTGCCTATGACCATTTGCTGGCCTCATCGACGGAGAAGAAGCTGTTCTTTTCTAGGACTGCCTTCTTTGAGGAAGGCGAGGTGACGGGGCGTCTCTTGGCTAGAATAGCTAACTCTGAGCAAAGGTCTCCAGTGATAGGTACTATAAGGACTATAGGGGGACAATTGGTGCATGCCTCCGACTTGGTAATTCAGACACTAGCAGAATTTTATCAAAACCTATACCGCCCTTCCTCGAACTATGGTGCAGAGGAACTGGCAAACTACTTAGATGACATATTGTTTCCTACGCTTACAGAGGCACAGAGGGAAGCTCTAGATGCCCCACTTACGCTGGAGGAGGTACAGGATGTGGTAGCTACATTTCCTAACTCTAAGGCCCCGGGGGGGGATGGGATCCCCATGGAGATATATAAACACTATTCTGAGATACTACTCCCCAAACTGCTGTCGGTATTTAATGCGGCCAGAGAAACAGGTGCATTGCCCCTTTCCATGTCTGAGGCTCATATTGTACTAATTTTAAAACCTGACAAAGATCCAGTGGACCCAGCATCGTATAGGCCAATCTCCCTGCTTCAGTCTGACATAAAGATACTTGCTAAAGTGTTGGCTCTCAGACTGAATACAGTGGTTCAGTCCATTGTCCATGCAGATCAAGCGGGCTTTATGCCAAACAAATCGACAGCGCTAAACCTCAGGAGGCTTTTCCTCAACATGCAATCACCTGCTGACAATGTAGGCAAGAGGGCTCTCTTGTCATTAGACGCTATGAAAGCGTTCGACAGTGTTGAGTGGCCATATCTCTGGGAGACTCTGAGGCCCTTTGGCTTCGGAGATGGATATATCTCCTGGGTGAGGTTGCTGTACCACTGCCCGAAGGCGTCCATTCGGGAGGCTGGTAGGCTGTCCTTGCCATTTGAACTCGGCCGGGGCATGCGGCAGGGGTGCCCATTGTCCCCCCTGCTGTTTGCCCTGGCAATAGAGCCACTGGCTATCAGGATTAGGGATCATCAGGGCATCACTGGCTTCTGCTATGGTAACCGGCAGGAAAAGGTGATGCTATATGCAGACGATACTATGATCCTGCTGGGGGACACGGAGCAGTCTCTGCGCAATACGATGGAGGCAGTGATCCGATTTGGTGAGTTCTCGGGACTCAAGATTAATTGGTCCAAGTCTGCACTTATGCCCATAGACGAGCCCCCACCCCAGCAGGACGGGCGGGTGGGAGAAATACCTATCGCTCTCTCCTTCAAGTACTTGGGGATACAGGTGACCCCTCAGATTAGGGACTATGGCGTGCTCAATATAGCTCCATTGCTGACTAGATTCCGTCATAGGGTTAAGACGTGGAATTCCTTGTGTATGTCAGTTGCCGGCAAAGTAAATCTCATAAAAATGATTCTCATGCCCCAACTGCTATATATTCTACATAATTCCCCGGTGATGATCCCATTGAAAACATTTAGAATAATTAATGCTATTTTTAGGGAGTTAATATGGAAATCTCGCCCCCCCAGAATAAAACTAGAGCACCTACAACGCTCCAAGGAGGATGGTGGACTAGCTCTGCCGAATCCATTGCTTTACTATCTGGCATCCCAGATGCAACACCTGATAGGTACCATGGTTCCTGAGGGGGATCAGGGGGACCATGTCCCCAGCGCCTCAGAGAACATAATGCTTCACACCGTGGGGGGAAACTCTGTCCCAACCGCGCTTGAAGCGTTGGCCTTTGCCAAACCACAAAGAAGCTTCCCTACATATAGTCTCATACAAAAGGTGTGGAATAAGACCAAGTACCTTCAGGGGGCGGCAGGTTTCAGTGAATACAGCCCCATATGGGCAAATGACTCATACCCTGAACTTGCTAAACTACAACATGGGAAGAGGTGGCAGAGGAGTGGCGTGATCTATCTTGCACAGATAATTAGTAATGGCAATCTTCTGCCTTTCGATACCATAAGAGAGAGATTTCAGCTGCCTGCGCACATGCATTTTTATTACTTGCAACTTAAACACGCATTCAGGACCCAATCAAGGGGCTCTGAGTGGCGGATGGATGACCTGCCCCTCCTCTCCCAGCTCAAGGCAGCAGAAGTCTCTAAAGGCTTCATTTCGCAGAGCTACACTATACTACTTAACAAATTTTTAGCGAAGCATCCTCTGACTGTACATAGCAAGTGGGAACTAGATGTGGGGCCTCTGGACGGTGAACAGTGGGAGGAGGTACTGCAGTCAGTGGCCGTATGAATGTAGCACAAAGACTTACACAGCTGTACACTATACTGAGAATATACTATACACCCCTTAGATTACACAAAATGGGCTTATCACCTGATCCTTGCTGCACTAGATGCAAAAGAGACCATGGAGATCTGATACATATGCTGTGGCGGTGCCCCAAACTCCACATATACTGGAGGGGGGTGATAGACACCTTGAACGCAGTGTTCCAGGTGTCAATCCCGTGGGACCCCAGATGCTGCATCCTGAATTTGTTAGACGGAATGGAATGGGAACCTCACGTAAGAGAGGTCCTGTCCAGGGCCTTGTTTCTGGCCCGTAAACTGATAATGATGCACTGGAAGTCGGAACTGCCACCCACTCGCACAGAATGGATCTCAAAAATAGGAGACACTCTCAGAATGGAAAAGATAATTTATCAGCATAGAGGCTGCCCACAGAAATTTGAGAAGCTCTGGGGACCGTGGTTAGACACTCCGGGCCTGGCCCCGGACGATATGGTTCTGGACAGGCTTCTGGGTGGAATTTAATAATGGGTAAACTGGTTCGAACATGCTATAATCAGGAGAAAGAAAATATAATGTGTAATTGACTTACAGTTTGTAATATGCCGTAGATATGTACTCATGGTAGTGAGGGGGGAGGAGACTGTTGATGTGAAGAAAGGAGGTGGGTCAGGGACAAGGAAAAAAAAAAAAAATAATGTCTGTATATTGATATACCGGGAAGGTGGGATGGAGGGAAGAGGGCTTTTCATTGTAACTGAAGTATTTGACTGTTGACACTTGAACTGTATATGTCTTGTTTTACTTAAATAAAGTTGTTTGGATATAAAAAAAAAAAGAACAGAACAATAGAGACATTTCCTTTTTTTTGTAACTGTAACGCTTGTAACTGTAACGGTTCCAGGTTCGGGTCTCTCAAAATGAGATGGCTTCTTGGGAGACCCTGTGAAAGTGTGTCCTAGTCTGTGCAGTGCTGTACCCTACGCTAACACTCAACTAGTGTATGGTAGCGTTTAAAACATTCACCAATGCAAAGACTAGGATTGTCAGGACAGGAGGGACAATAATAGCGGGTGTCACGCCTATATCTGTGCTTGCTGCAGACACAACATCTTCTTTGGGGGGCTCGTTGGGTAGGGGTACTCAGGAGGACATAAGGAAAATGCCTCTCATGCAGCCGGCTTACTACATTTGGATTGGGAAGGTGAGGTGGAGCACCAACTGGAAACAGAAGGGCTATGACGATCTCTTCCTGGAATTTAAGGAAGGATCAAGTCCGTCCTGAAGCTCTGTATAGCACATGAGCGTTCAGCAAAGCCAATTGAAATAAATAGACACTTTTTTGTACCAGCTTCTGGCCTTACGGGCAATTAGGTATGGTACTGGTCATTGAG
Organism: Lithobates sylvaticus; assembly: GCA_028564925.1. NCBI lineage: Eukaryota > Metazoa > Chordata > Amphibia > Anura > Ranidae > Lithobates > Lithobates sylvaticus. Next base: position 421,945,011 of record CM053026.1, on the reverse strand, counting down.
ATCCACCCCTCCCATATTTTGGATATATTCGTGGACACAGAGGGGTTTCTCCACAACACCAGTCGCCGTAGGAATTTCGACCATTGTGTCTGCATGAAGGGAGGAAAGAACGAAAACATTCTTATTATCCCTCCACTTCACAGCAAGCTAATTATTACACTTGAAGCAGGCTCTCTCCCCCAGCCTAAGACAGGAATCTACAAGCCTCTGGGGTAAGCCCCGGCGATTAGGTTGCACGGTGCCACATGATCCAATCTGATGATCAAACAAGTGACTAAAAAGCGGCACGCTCGCGTAATAGTTGTCAACATACAAATGGTACCCCTTTCCGAATAAGGGTGACACCAAGTCCCACACAATCTTGCCAGTGCTCCCTATGTAATCTGGGCAGTTTAGCGGCTCTACGTTTCCCTCGTAAACTAAAAAACTACATGTATAGCCTGTGGCCCTGTCACAGAGCTTATACATCTTGACCCTGTATCTGGCACGCTTGCTGGGGAGATACTGTTTGAAAGACAAGCGGCCAGAAAACTTAATCAGGGACTCATCAACGCAGACAACTTGATGGGGAGTAAACAAGTATGCAAAACGTTGGTTGAAGTGGTTTAGGAGGGGCCGAATTTTGTGGAGCCAATCTTATCCAGGGTCTCCACGAGGACGACAGAGTTCATTGTTGTTGAAATGCATGGACCGCAAGATCTGCTCGTATTATGCCCTGGTCATGGAGGCAGAGAACACGGGCATATGGTAAATTGGGTCAGTGGACCAATATGACCACAACATACTCATTTTAACTATGCCCATGTCGAGGGATAGGCCCAGAAAGGTCTTAAATTCGGAAACCGTAATTGGATTCCAATATCTGGCAAGGGAGGACTGGGGATTAGCGGTGATGTATTGACCAGAATACAAATTACTTTGGTCCACAATAGATCTATAGAGATCTTGGGTAAAAAACTGCGAATAAAAAATCAAGTGACTTAAAATCAACTGTTTCCACCTGAATGCCGGGTTGGCCAGTGAATGGGGGAAGTACGGGTGCTGCAGAAGTGGTGGGTTCCCAATTATGATTGGCGAATGCAGCAGGAAGGGCACTATGGGCTCGACGGGCCTGTCTTTGTCTTCTTGGTGGCAGCGGGACACTACTTGTGCTTGCCACCTCGCCACATTGAACTGCACTTATGGGACTCGCCACGTTACCACGTGTTACTGCTGTGCTGGTTTGACTATGACCAGGGTGTACTAGGCCGCTGGTGCTTGCGAGTTCACCAGAAGGATGAGCGGCACTAGTACTTCTTTGCTCCATATGAGAGCCCTGCTGTTCTTTCACATCAACAGCAGAAGAAGATCGGGGTCTGGTATGCCTGACCTTGGCAGGGACCACAACTTCGTCATCAGAGCTATCTGTCATGGAGCCGCTGTCGTCTACAGGATTGTATTCTGAGCCTGAATCTGACAGATGAGTGACTTCCTCTTAACTATCTGTCATGCTCAGAAATGTGTAGGCCTCTTCACTAGTGTACCTTCGATTTGCCATTTTGGGCTCTAATTTTACTGGTACACTAGTGAGACTCACAGGTAAAAAAGCTCCTAGGCTGTCAGCAACTATAACTAACGCTACCCAAAAAACTGTTAGAAATCGCAGGGATCAGGCCTGACCCTGTGAATGCTGCAGTTTTTTTTATATTCTTTATTTTCAGATTTTATATAATTGTACATACATTGCTCATTTACATTCATAATGAATCATACCCTTAATTCTTCCTTGTCGCCCCCCCCCCCCCCCCCCCAAAGGAAAAAAAAAAAGAGAGGATGGGCCTACCCCATCTCGCTCACTTTCTTCTATTCCCCGCCGCACTCTCTTTCCCACATCCTTAAATATCTCTAAATTTTCCTGAACTCCCCCCATTGCTTCCATATCTTATGATGTTTCCCCTCTGTGTCCTCTGTCTTGTGGATCGACTCTTCTACCGTTCTTATCTCTCCACCCTCTTGATCCACTCTTTCATAGATGGGGCATTCAGAGTTTTCCACAGAGAGGGGATCAAGGCCTTCACTGAGTTTAATAGATGGGGGATTAAGGTAGCCCCATGCTGTCTCACTCCCATTTCTGTATCATGGAACAGACATGCCCATGGTTGTTTTTTATCCCTTTCTCATGTTATAGTATAAATTGCTTCTATTACTTGGTTCCAATAATACCGTATTTTGGGGCACTCCCACCATAAATGTGTGAATGTCCCAACCACCAGACAGCCTCGCCAACAAGTTGGAGAATTGTCTCCGCTGTAAACATTGGCTCTCTGTGGCGTTACATACCACCTTGCTAAAAGCTTGTATGACATTTTGACTGTTTGTGTGTCTTTTGCTACCGAGTGGACAAGCCTTATTATCTTGTTTCTATGTTCATCACTACTTAACGGGCCCATTTCTCTTTCCCATTTTGCTAGGTAAGATGGGTATTCATGGTCTGCCTCTCGCAACAATATTTTATATATTTTTGCTATCCTTTTTTCTAAACTTTGCGGTGACTCTACTAATTTCTCTAATGCGGCGTACACACGGTCGGAATTTCCGATGGAAACAGTCCGATGGGAGCTTTTCATCGGATTTTCCGACCGTGTGTATGGTCAACGGTCTTTTTCTGTCGGAATTTCCGACGGACTTTGAATTGAGAACCTGTTCTCAATTTTTCCGACGGAAAACCTTGCTATCGGATTTTCCAATCGTGTGTAGGCAATTCCGACACGCCAAAAATCACGCATGCTCAGAATCCACTACGAGACGGAACCGATCGGTCTGGTAAAACTAGCGTTCGTAATGGAGCTAGCAGATTCTTCACACTGGTTTTTTTTAATTCTTCAATGCGCCGCTCATTCTCTTTTTTATAATGCTAGAAGAATGAAGTGGTTTTGCTGCTTATATTCACACAGAGTTTTTACAAACGTATTTCTTTATTATTTCTAGGTCTCTCCAGAATAATATTTATATTATAATTTAAGCCAGATCTGCATGAAATAGATATCATTTTTTAAAGTGTTTTTTTTTTCTTTAATAAGAATATTTGTATTATTGTATTATTTTCTCGTGCTCTCCTTTTTTTTAATGTTATGTTTCCACAACACCATTATTCTGTATTATTTGTAAACCTGTTTGTTGTTGGTGTCCCTTGTTAATTTTGACATTGTATTTTTGAAATGTACCTGCCTACTTCCCCAAAATAAATTGATTTGCTATTTGTAGAAAAACACATAGGCAAGTATTTTCTGAAAACCAAATCAAAATTTATTTCCCATCATAATTACAAAATAAAGATAAAGGCAACGCAGGAGAAATTGCTTCAATTGGTGAAGACCCGGGTCCCCAAGGCAGACATCAAATAAACTGGTAGCTGAGAAGTGCATACAAAAAGGAGGACAATGAGGTCCAGGAGTCCCAGAGAACCGGAGCAGCAGCAGATGGTATATGTACACAGTCTGTGGTCCTACAACAGGATGTTGGTTCTTTGAGACGTGAAGGCAGGGGATCACTTCCTGGTCTTCCGTAGAGCCTTCCCTGCAGCCTTCCGTGCAGCCTTCCCTGCAGCCTTCCCTGGAGGCTGTGGCTCTGGAGGTGGCATTGTGGCAGGAGGAGGAGGAGGAGGATGGGGGAGAGAAAAGAGGTGTTGGTTGTCCGACATTTCCCCACTTAACCCCTTCTGTATAGTATCGAAAATGATTCTTTCACACTTTCGCCATTGGTCCTCCTCCATTTGTTGCAAATTAGAGTCAATATACATGCCATAGGCCTCTGTAGCATCAAGGGGGGATCTGAGGGACTCGTTAGCCTCCCTGATCAGGGCCAGTGCTGCCTCCTCTGCTTTTGTGCCCTTCCTCTGGCGTTTGTAGGGAAGGATGAGGGGAGGAATCTGCGATTGTGTGTGACTGGGCCCTGCCACCTCCTGGGTGACACTTCCCCCTGCCTCCTCCTGTGTGCCACTAGCCAGAGCCTCGTCCTGGCTGAGGTCATCCTGTGTATGAAAAAAGGGCGTAGTTTTAGTTGTTTGTTCATCAAACACACACAATTTTCAGCTCATGACTGTTGCAAATTTAATGTTAATAAATAGAAAAGACTATCATTGTGAGCCCAGCATTTTCCCTTCTTGTCCTAATCTATTTTGCCCACTTCTGTCTATAAATCTGTGAAACACTTTTTGTTACTTCATTCATTTATTAGCAAGAATAACATCTACTTACCAACAATTTTTTTTTTGCACAGATAAATTATGTATAAAAAACCTTTACCTGGCTCCATCTGGGGTCCTCAATCTCCTCCTGTATGGCAGGCCCAGGTTGGTCCACAGATTCCTCAGCTTTTGTAGAGGGAAGGCTGGAGGGAAGGCTGGTTGGAAGGCTGGAGGGAAGGGGTGCCGGAAGAGTAGAAAGTGATTCCCTGCCCTCCATCTGGTCATCTATGAACCTCATCCTGTTGTAGTACCACAGATTGGGCACATACACCTTATCTGCTGCTCCTCAGGGTCTTCTGGACCTTCTGGTACTCCTTTTTATAGGTGCTTCTCAAGCTACCTATTTTTGCCTCAACAAATTTGATGTCTGCATCAGGGACCCGGGTCTTCACAAATTGAAGCAATTTCTCCAGCGTTGCCCTCCTAGCTGGCTTATTGTGGTACAGGGGGTTTTTCACCTCCGAGAGATTTCTCATATCCCTGTACTTATCTATGAATTCCCCAAGGAATTCGGGGTCCTTAAATGGGAGCATTTTCTCTGCAAGACCAAACAAAATAGAAATATAAAAATCTCAGGATAATCTTTCAACACAATATAGGCATCAATCTAGATTCAGTATAGGCCGCACATGACTCCAAAAAGTTTCTAATCTTACCTTCGTTCTAACGTTCGTCATTGTTCGATGTTCTTCGTGGCGTCCGTTCCTCCTTCCCGTGCACAAAGAACGTAGTTACGACACACACGTGTTTGAAGCTTTATATACACTGCGCATGCGTGAATCTCCACCCGCGTCGCCCGCCCCTGACGTTCTTTGTAGAATATTTGCCGCCCAGTCTCTTTCGTTGCAGTGGGAGCGGAACATGGCGGAGACACAGCAGGTGCATAAAAGCAGTAACGAGGAGGAGGATAGCCCGGAGCCTGAAACGTCACGATCGAGGAGGAGATTTAAGGCCTCAAATATGTCCTTTGTGGAGATGATGGAGATGGTAGACATCTTGAGGAGCAACGACTATGATGGGAATTACGGTCCGTACCCCAACCCAAATATGACAAAGGCCAAGATCATGACTAAAGTTGTGAAGAGTCTGTACAGTAATTTTGGGGTACGACGAACGAAGGATCAACTGAGGAAACGATGGTCGGACCTCAAATTAAGGGAGCACGATCAGTATAGGAAGATCAAGAAAGTTCTTCGAAAAAGTAAGTATATTATGTCGTGTGTACCTATTATTATTAATATTGCATGCTGCGCCATGTGTTTTCCCCTAATAAGGTCTTGTACACTCCAAAATGGCTACTTTCATGGTCATACGCAGTAATCGTTCGTTGTAAACCTCGTTCCTTATCCAAAATACGATGTTTTCACAGATAAATGATTAAATACTGTAGGGCCTTCAATTTTTCCCATTTATCCAAAAGAGTTTTTTAGGACATTGTTGTCTAGATGTGTTTGAACCTAGAAGGAATATCAATCTTCATTCAGTGTAATGTATGTAGAGGACACTCTGCAGCTGTTTACACATTTGGACTCAGGTGCACATTTTAGGGTGTCAAACACAGGTACTCCAGTGGATACTTTGGGGTGTCTCCAGGTGGGAAAATTATCCAAAAAAGGTAAGTATTCCAACCTGAGGAATTAAGGGAATAAATCATGTGTTCAGCTTGGAATTCTGCCCAAACAGACAATTGTCCCCCACTTCCAAGCAATGTTTATCATTCATATTTGTTGGCTCAAATATCTGTGTGCTAAGTATACCTTTTGTTTTATTCTCATAGGGGAGCAAAGAATCGGGAAATATCATGTCCCCAGGGACCGGCCATCTCCGGAACGAAGGGAACAGAGGTCACCACCAGAGTATGAGGATGTGGAGGAAGGAGAAGTGGTCGAGATTGAGACCACAACAGGTGAGTGTCTGACACCCAGATTCAGGTAATCAGACATGTATGCCTGCCTATTTATAATACATGGTTTTTTTTTTTTTTTTTTTAGGTGAAGTACAGGTTGTGGAAGAACAGTCACAGTCACAGTCACATCATTTCACCACTGACAGTGCCCAAAGGCTAATCCAGCACATAATGTTTTGTAGTCAGGATTTAGAGATTATATAAAATTGCAAAAGGGGTACCGGCGCCAGCTCCTATATTAAGTTTATTTATGAAGGCTGCAATCTAGAAAATAAAAGTACTAATTGTACAATTACTAGTTGAAATTGTGGTAAGGTAGAGAATTGCGCCAATTAAACTGTTATTTTCTTATCCTCTAAACCCTAATTGTATCGGGCTTATTTTTTTTTTGCTGCTACTGTCAATTACAGATCCCTTTGGGGGTTCGGCCAGTTCTAGGTTATGTCAGATGAGTATGAGAAATATTATTGTTGGCTAGTGAGGTGTTATATAGTAAAATAAAGTAAAATAAGATACATAAAAAAGTATAAAAGAATTGTGGTTACAAATACTATTAGCCTTAGTTTATCATGTACCACTAGACACTCTTATCTATAAATATGAAGTATGCTAAAGGTGGTTGTCTACTAGTCAAAACTCTTGTGACAAAATCACTATTGTTGTGAACAAACAAATAAATAAATAAGAAACCTACAATCCTAAAACTCCCAATCCTGCAGAGGGAAATTAGGCAAAAAATGTGTCAGACGACCTATACTTTTGTGTCAATATTCCTGTGAAAAGAAAAACTTTTTTCCTGTGAAAAGAAAACTTTTTTTGTGCCCCTCCCCACAATTGCTGTTGGAGAAAAAGCACAATACCACAATATCACAATTCTGTGGAAAAAATATATAAGTGTATCACAGTTCTGTGAAAAACATGAAAAACCAAAACAAACCAAAAAAAACCCAATAAAAAACCCCAAATACCCTTTTAATCCAAATCCTGCAAAGGAAATTTCAAAACAATATAGGTGTAGTCCCCAATGGTGTATCAACATAAACTATGTGAAAAAAGAGTCCATGTGCTGCCACCACCGACGTTCCAGCCACTCCAAAACAGGTAAGTTCCAATTAGTACAGTGACTAGTAGTTAGTGCTTTCAAAATATATTTTTATCACCCTGTGAATCCACCACCATAGAAAATGGCCACTCACCAGATTTAGGTGAGTAATAAGCGTTTGGTTTATTTAGCCGGACAACCACTCCTTCTCCTTGTTATATCTCCACTTTACAAGGTCCGGGTAAGTTTAATGCAGGTAGCGTCCTTCATTATATGATAGTGCCCTCAAAGCCGGCACTGAGCCTCTCCAGCCATGTAAAAAAGGACCTCAAATTACAGAAAGGACGGCTTGTACTGTGGACCAGTTTGGCGTCTTGATTGTTACCCAGCAGCCTCTACGCGTTTCGCATGTATGTCTGCGTCATCAGGAAGCAGCATATTGTTTTATGCTGGGAGATCTTTTTTGCCTGGATTTACATTGCTTAGCATTGGGCTGTCCACCACATGAGGAGATCATCTGCCGGAGATCTGTCCAGTTGATTGGCCATTTTCCCAGATTGGAGTCAGCTTCCCTTGGAATCAGACACTTCACCCTCCACTGAGTCTATGCGTATGTGCATAGCACATTTGATAAGAGTCTCCATTTACCTTCGGTTGAGGACATCACCTTTAGAATTTATTTTGATTATCTACAGTCACCAGGGTGTTTTATCTACAATCAGTTATTCACTCTCACTGTTTCATCTTGGACTCACAAGATATGAACTTTTGTCACCATATTTGATTATTTTCCATTATGTGTATTGTGTTTCACATTCATATCAAAATTTTATGATATCCAATTATTATTGTATCATTTTTTATTTTTTAGATGCGCTGCACTTATTTTTATTTTCACATTGTTATTTGAAGGATTCGTGATTGGCCTTTTTGGTGTTCAGCTTGCATTTTCACTTATTTTATTTATTTGTTTTTTGTTGGTTTGCGCTGATTGTTCCATTCTATTGTACTTATTTTAATCACATTCCTATCAGCAGCAACCATGGATGTTTTTCATTTCCTTGACAATAGGGAGGTTAAACTTAATGAGGTTTTTTCAGACACACCCTTTCCAGTCCATCCAGATGACCTGTCAGTGTGTTTCAAAAAACTAGGTTACGCTTTTGAAAAAAAGATCAAAGCGTGGTGGGATATTGCTACATTTGAACAATACACCAAGTGTAAGCTAATCCCCAGGCGACTTCGCTGGGATTTACCACCCAATGATGGACTCACTGATGATGAGTCAATGTTGGAATGGCAAAATTTTTTCCTCCAAAAAAGTCAGGACCTTATAGATCTTCTCCTCACAAGAAAACATAGGAAAATGAAAATTTTGGATAAACAAATTTCTGATCTAAAGAGTAAGATTGAACCATTTAAAGATACAGTGGTGTGAAAAAGTGTTTGCCCCCTTCCTCATTTCCTGTTCCTTTGCATGTTTGTCACACTTAAGTGTTTCGGAACATCAAACCAATTTAAACAATAGTCAAGGACAACACAAGTAAACACAAAATGCAATTTGTAAATGAAGGTGTTTATTATTAAAGGTGAAAAAAAAATCCAAACCATCATGGCCCTGTGTGAAAAAGTGATTGCCCCCTAAACCTAATAACTGGTTGGGCCACCCTTAGCAGCAACAACTGCAACCAAGCGTTTGCGATAACGTGCAATGAGGCTTTTACAGCGTCCTGGAGGAATTTTGGCCCACTCATCTTTGCAGAATTGTCCTAATTCAGTTACATTAGAGGGTTTTCGAGCATGAACGGCCTTTTTAAGGTCATACCACAACATCTCAATAGGATTTAGGTCAGGACTTTGGCTAGGCCACTCCAAAGTCTTAATTTTGTTTTTCTTCAGCCATTCGGTGGTGGACTTGCTGGTGTGTTTAGGATCATTGTCCTGCTGCAGAACCCAAGTTCATTTCAGCTTGAGTACACGAACAGATGGTCGGACATTCTCCTTCAGGATCTCTTGGTAGACAGCAGAATTCATATTTCCTTTTATCACGGCAAGTCTTCCAGGTCCTGAAGCAGCAAAACAGCCCCAGACCATCACACTACCACCACCATATTTTACTGTTGGTATAATGTTCTTTTTCTGAAATGCAGTGTTCCTTCTACGCCAGATATACTTGGACACACACCTTCCAAAGAGTTCCACTTTTGTTTCATCGGTCCACAGAATGTTGTCCCAAAAGTCTTGGGGATCATCAAGATGTGTTGTGGAGAAATTGAGACGAGCTTTGATGTTCTTTTTGCTCAGCAGTGGTTTTCTCCTTGGAACTCTGCCATGCAGGCCATTTTTGCCCAGTCTTTTCCTGATGGTGGAGGCATGAACGCTGACCTTAACTGAGGCAAGTGAGGCCTGCAGTTCCTTGGACGTTGTTGTGGGGTCTTTTGTGACCTCTTGGATGAGTCGTCGCTGCGCTCTTGGGGTAATTTTGGGCGGCCGGCCACTCCTGGGAAGGTTCACCACTGTTCCATGTCTTCGCCATTTGTGGATAATGGCTCTCACTGTGGTTCGCTGGATTCCCAAAGCTTTGGAAATGGCTTTATAACCCTTTCCAGACTGATAGATCTCAATTACTTTCTTTCTCAATTGTTCCTGAATTTCTTTGGGTCTCGGCATGATGTGTAGCTTTTAAGGATCTTCTGGTGGACCTTACTGTGTCAAGCAGCTCCTATTTAAGTGATGCCTTGATTGTGAACAGGTGTGGCAATAATCAGGCCTGGGTGTGGCTAGAGAAATTGAACTCAGGTGTGGACAACCACAGTTATAGTATGTTTTAACAAGGGGGGGGCAATCACTTTTTCACACATGGCCATGATGGTTTGGATTTTTTTTCACCTTTAATAATAAACACCTTCATTTACAAATTGCATTTTGTGTTTACTTGTGTTGTCCTTGACTATTGTTTAAATTGGTTTGATGTTCCGAAACACTTAAGTGTGACAAACATGCAAAGGAACAGAAAATGAGGAAGGGGGCAAACACTTTTTCACACCACTGTACATCTGATTTTTCTAAATTCTCGGGTGAATTGAAAAATAAAATGTTAAAGTGGGATAAGGAAATTCAGGAGAAAAAGAAAACGAAATATATCAGAGACTCCAGTGATTTTTCACATGGAGAGATTTTTAAATGGCAGTCTACAAATAATAACATGGAGGCAGCTCCTTCAAATGTCCCCCCTAAGCTTAATCAACCTATTCCCAATACTTATACCACTAATATGGGACCTATACCCGCTAATAGGGGAAGTCACTCTAAAGCCCCATACACACGCGCGGATTATCCGAGGACCAGGTCGGCCGGATCCTGTCCGTCGTACTTTGTCCGATGTTGGTGTTGCGTACACACGGTCGGACAACGTTGTCGGAATTTCCTGTCTTCAAGAACGTTGTGACGTAAGTCGTCTTCCACGAGACTAGAAAAGGGAAGTTCAGCACCACGTCAGGCACCCGTTGGGCTCCTTCTGCTGATCCCGTGTTTATCGCGAGTTAGTCGAAGTTTGGGGACTTACGATTTGCGCTTCTCAGTTTTCTGACTCAGATCGTTACTGCTCTTCAGTTTGTGCTTGTCGTGCGTATCTGTTTATTAGTGCGTGTAGTCAGTTCGCATTTGTTGGTCATTGCGGCCTATATCTTGATTTGCACTGCTTATTGTCTGCTCGTTTCTGGTATTCATTTCGTTCTTTCAGGCCTTGCTGTTTATCGGTGCTTTCTGTTTGTCCGTTCTGACCAGCCGACCGTTTGTGAGCGATGTTTCCCGTACGTACTCGTCGCCGAGTTCGTGCTGTACGCGGAATTGGTGTCGGGCTTTTAGCTTTGAGCCAAGACCCGTCCATGAACAGAGTGACGAGGAGTATGTGGACCAAGAATTGGTTGCTTCAGCGTGATCAGTTCTCGCACATGCCTTTGCTTCCTGAGATCCGGGAGAATAATCCTGATTATTTCAGGAACTTTCTCCGGATGACGGACCCCGTGTTTCACCGTCTTTTGGCTTTGCTGACCCCTTTTATCAGCCGGCAGGATACCTGCATGAGACAAGCCATCACTCCGGAGCAGAGGCTTGTTGCTACGTTGAGGTACTTGGCGACAGGGAGAAGCCTTCAGTATTTGAAGTTCTCTTCAGGTATCTCTCCCCAGGCCCTGGGAATCATTATTCCAGAGACCTGTTCTGCCATCATCCAGGTCCTGCAGGAGGACTATATTAAGGTAACATTTCTACTTTACTATTCCCTTCTATGTATGCTCTGTTTGCTAATGTCTTCTATTTTTGACCTCCTTCCCTAATTACCATGATTGCAATATGCTCTAATATGCTGTGCCCCTTTTCTCCTTCATGCATTTTTCCCTTCACTTACCTCCCCAGCATGCTCTTCTGGCCCAATAGACACCTATGGCCTAGTCACTTAAGCAATGTATTTTGTCTGCTGCATAGTATTGTTTTCCCCCAAACACCCCCTAAAATATGCACAAATGTTTGCTGTGTGTTTTACTTCATGTAGAGCCCCTTTTTTTTTTTTTTTGGGGGGGGGGGGGGGGAACTCATTAGGAACCCCCTCCCCCAACTGCTCTGTCAGATGGTACCAATCCTCTATCTGCTGGCTTTCCAAAGGTCAATACACACTATATACCTACCTCTTTATAGTGGGCATCTTTAGTGATGAATTCAGCAAAGCATGTAGTGCAAGGGGCTGGCTCCCTACTTTCCAGTTCCTCTTTTTTTGTGTTCTTTGCCTCCTATTAGCTTTCTTGGTAATTTCAGAATGTCACAATGTGCTTTTCTATTTTTTTTTTGGGGGGGGGGGGGGGGGGTGTTTGAAATGTTATTTTATCTTTCCTGTGGGCTGCCAATAGTGTTAAGTACAGAGGGTCTGGCCAAACTAGCACACATTATTGAGCCATTTGGCAATCAATGAAGTGCAGAGGGTTACCTGTCCAACCCCCCCCCCCCCCCCCAAAACCCTAGTTATTGCCAATGGCCCATCAGAAGTGGGGGGATTGATGGGGGATGCGTCATCTGCGAAGGGGACCCTCTACTTTTCTGTGCAAATACTTTCCAGCCTAAAATGTTAAAGTATGCTCTTGTTCCAAGATGTTGATTGTCTAATCTGCTTGCAATGTTTATGTGCAAAGTGACTAATTTTTTTTTATTGTTTCACTCCACAGTTCCCTTCCACGCCACAGGAATGGCAGACTGTGGCCTCCCACTTTGCCAGCCGTTGGGACTTTCCTAACTGCGGAGGGGCAATTGATGTGAAACACGTCCGCATCGTCCCACCGCCCAACTCAGGGTCCTACTATTATAATTATAAGGGGTTTAATAGTGTAGTGATGTTGGCGGTGGTGTCGACGACATACGAGTTTATGTATGTGGACGTGGGGATGAATGGCCGGATCTCGGATGGTAGTGCCATTGCGCACACGGAGTTCTACTGGCGTCTCCAAAGTGGCAGTCTGTGCTTGCCACCTCCAGAGGAGAATGCTGAAGGACTCCCCTTCGTCTTTGTCGCAGATGAAGCGTTTGCGTTGACTCCCCATCTGATGAGGCCCTTCCCGATGAGGACCCTCACCCCAGACCAGAGGGTCTTCAACTACAGGCTGTCCAGAGCCCGAAGAGTGGTGGAGAACACCTTTGGCATCCTGGCCAGCCGCTTCCGCCTGTTCTTGACGGCTATTAACTTGGCGGAATACAAACTGAACCACATAGTTCTTGCCTGTTGCATATTGCACAACTTTTTAAAACGACACAACAGCAACTACGTGGTGCCCGTTGGCCCAGATGTGGAGGGCCCTCCAAATGCTGACCTCACAGCCCTTCAAGCGGCACGTCCAGGCTTGCCCCCTCTAAATGCCCGCGCGGTCCGCGAGCAATATATGGACTACTTTGTGGGTAGAGGGGCCATTGCTCTGCTCTGTGTGAGAGGCATTTTTTAATAAATATATTTTTTAAACCAACCTAGGATTTCTTGTCATTTCCGTATTATTGCTTATTTGACCTTGAAATTTTTGCCCTTTAGCTTCGACAGTGGGAATGCACTTTCTGGGCAAAAGGATGTAACAGTCTCTTCTTCCCAAAAATAATCTTCTCATGTTGTGTGTTTGATACCTAATCTTTGGTCTAGAGAAGGTTTCTAGTGCATAACTGACACCCAAAATACTCCTTGTCATCACCATGACAGAAATGTGTGTATTACCCAAAATGGTGTGCTACGTGTTTTCCAACAAATCACTGTGGGTGTCATTTACATAAGTCAAATCCACTATGCTCTACAAGTGCAGTGCAAAAGTGCCCTGGAAAAGAAACTTGCAGTGCAAACTGGACTTGCCTTTAGTAAATAACACCCATTGCCCCCCAAATCCTTTACATTTGACATACATAATGTTTTTTTGTTTTGAAATAAGGAAGCCACACATTTAGAAAATTAAAAAAGTTTACTTGCAACACATTCACAAGTGCGTTTACAAACTTCTTGCCAAAACTGACAAGATCTGGCTTATTGACAACATTGTTTACAAACATTCCGCATTTGGTAAAAGCAGGCATGGAGCAAAACAGAACATAGGAACTCGGAAATATCAACTTTCTAAAGTGAAGACAAGATCAGACATGACTATATGTTCAAAGTGTGTTTGATCTTGCCTTCATCACATGGGGGGTCACCCCTGGAAACTGGAAATTTAGAACATGCACACAATTTGGGTATGAAAATGGTCATTCGATGGTAAAACACATGCCTAGAATCTTCAAAAGTGCCATTTTCCATCATGGGGATGAATGGATGTTTTTTGGGGGTGCAACCCCTTCACCACAACCACTTTAGTAGTTCGTAAAGTGGTTGCACCCCCAAAAAAACGTTGTCATTCATCCACCATGATGGGAGCTAGCACATGTGGACACAATGTGTGCATGTTCCAAATTTCACACAGTTCTTAAGTTGAAAATGTGTTCAGAAGCAGCCACAAATGTGTGTTAATTACTTGGTGCGTTTTCATATTTTTCCTAAAACATCAATGATGCTCTTCAATTTTTGTTGAACATCATTGATGTTTTGCTTTATGTCATCTAGATCTCTATTGCAGACCATTATCTCCCCGATGAGTACGTGGGCACTCTCTGTGGTAAAGTGCGATTCTTCTTCCACAACATCCACGTCACCTAAAAACAACCAAAAAATAATAATTTCTGGGAAATGAGGCAGGCATACATTGATTAGCTTACCAGTAGCTGTGTTCTCCCACACTCACCTGTTGTGGTGACAAGTTCTCCAATTTCTATGATCTCTCCTTCCTCCTCCTCTGCTTCTGGTCTTTCCCCTTCTTTGGGAGGTGTTGGTTTGGTGGTTTCCTCAGACGTCACAAGTTTTCGCTCCCCTATGAGAAGGTACAAAAGGAAGATTTAGCAACACAATCTATTGAGGGCAGAAATAGGAAATGTCAAACATTGCTTGAAAGTGAGGGACAATATTTTTGCTGGGCCAGTTACAAATGACAACAACATGAATGTAGTCACTTTTTAAAGGTGCTTAACTTAGTAGCTTTTTGGTAGAAGTTTGTCTGATGGAGACCCCCCTCTAGTTTCCACTGTAGCACATGTGTAGAAAAGCATAAGAAAAAGTGGGTTTGGGTGTCCCAGCACTAGTGCTCTAGAGTCCAGATGGGTAATCAGCTCTCCTTTACATCAAATAAATTGGCTTTACATTTCTTGATGACATTTCTAGTGAGAAAAAACTTCATTTCCCCCCAAAAAAAAACAAACATCGTATTATAAATGGCCGAACGATCGAGGTTGAGTACGATCGAATGGACACACACACAAACATGACAGTGGCAGAAAGATCGAGGTTGAGTACGATCGAATGCACAGACGAACATGAAAGTGGCCATTTTCTAATGTACAACTTTGTAAAAATACAAACACATGGAGCAGTATGCAAGCAAGAAATCCAACACAAAACACAACTACTTACTTTTTTGAAGAACTCGCTTGATCTTTCTGTACTGATCGGGCTCCCTCAGTTTCAGGTCTGACCAGCGTTTCCTCAGTTGCTCCTTGGATCGTTGTACCCCAAAATGATTGTACAGCCTCCTCACAACTTTAGACATGATCTTGGCCTTGCGGACATTGGGGTTGAGGTAAGGCCCATACTTCCCATCATAGTCGCTCCTCTTTAATATGTCCACCATCTCCAACATTTCTCCAAATGACATATTGGAGGCCTTGAATTTCAGGCTCCGGGATCGGGACGTTTCTGCCTCCGGCCTTTCCTCGTCCTCCTCCTCGTTGCTGCAATATTTCGGGCGCACCTGCTGTGTCCCTGCCATGTGCTCTCCCCACTGCGCCGTAAAGAGAAGGGGTGGGGAATAGACGAGAAAGATCGTCAGGGGCGGGCAGAGTTTGACGCATGCGCACTGTATATAAAACGTCACACGCCTGTGTCGTTGCCACGATCTGTGAGACGAGGGGAGAGAAAGCTCACGCACGAGACGATCGCTTTAACGAAGGTACAATTTGACGTTGGTACATAACTAGCCTAGACTGATTAGACCTTGAGGCTTCTTTATGGAGAAGATTAGGAGAGTTTTGCCTGACATTATTTATAGTGTTTTGTGTGGTGTTGTGTCTTGCAGAGATTATGGACGGCTTCAACCATGTGAGTTTTCTCCCCCTCTTCATTGATAAATATAGGGAAATGCCCCTATTATGGCAGGCAAAACACAGAGACTATAGCAACAGACCAAAGAGGTACGCAGCCATGAAGAAACTTGTGGCATTTGTAAAGCCAAGGTTCCCCACGGCAACCGTGGAGAGCTTAAGAATAAAAATTGCCAACCTGAGGAGTACCTATTTCCGGGAGCGCAATAAGGTCCGGAAGTCCCAAGCATCTGGAGCTGGAGCAGCAGAGGTCTATGTCCCCACGCTCTGGTACTATGACAGGCTCCATTTTCTCAAAGACCAGGCTAATGTCAGGAAGTCACTCTCGACTCTTCCTTGCACGCGTCCTTCCATGCACGCCACCCCTGATGAGGCTTCCGAGGAGCAACCTGGGCCTTCCAGTCTGGAAGAGGTGGAGGAGCCCAGCTTGAGCCAGGTATAGTAGTTTTGTAACCATTTTTGTTAAAAAGGAATGATGTTCACTTAATTCAGGATCCCCAATTGCTTAGTTCCTAACGTGTTTGACATATCAACAGACAGTAGTGTTGGAGACAGTTGGGGCAAGAATCTAAACTGCAGGGCAGAGAATTTTATGGTTTTCTATTTGTAAACATTTTGCAACAGTCACTAGATGAGAATTGTGTGTGTTTGATGAACAAATAACTGAAACTATGTCCCTTTGTCATACACAGGAAGACCTCAGCCAGGAGGTGGCTGTGGAATGTGGCACTCAGGAGGAGGCAGGGGTTAGTGGCAGCCAAGAGGTGGGTAGTGGCAGCCAACAGGGGGGTAGGCGTAGGAGCCTGACTGTCTCCCAAGTCCCTCCCCTCCGCCTTCCCTACAGAAGGGCGAGAAGGATGGGGGAGGTGGGAGAGTCAGCGCTCCAGCTGATCCGAGATGCTTCAGCCTCCCTATATGCCACACCCACCTACGAGGAGGCCTTTGTCTCCTTGGTTGCCAATAAAATGATGGGTATGGAGGCGGGGCAACGCAGCATGTGTGAGGATGTCATCCTCAAGGTCCTAAATGAGGGGATGGCTGGGGGGATGACTCCCCTCACACATGTTTGCGATAGTCACCTTGCTCCGCCTCCTCCTCCTCCTTCTGCCACCCCACCAGCACCACAGCCACAGCGTGCAAGGAAGCGTGGAAGGAAGACCTGAGAGTGACGACCTGGATTCAGTCTGGTCTGAGAGAAGATGGAGCCTCTCGTAGGACCAGAGCCTGGGGACCTAGATGGCATCTGCTGCAGTTCCGGATGTTTTGGACTTCAGGACCAGATAGCACTCCCTTATTATTTAGATAGGTACTCCTCAGGCCCCCAATTTTAGAAGCTTCAAAAATGATGGTTGCCGTGGGGGTCCAAGGCTTTGCAAATTCCCCAAGTTTATTCATCGCTGCGTTCCTCTTTGGTTTGTTGCTGAGACCTAAATAAAGGTTTTTTTGATTTGAAAAAATCCTTGCCTATTGTGTTTTACTTTTCTACAATGACAGTTTTTATTTGAGTAGGCAGGTACATTTCACTAATCATAAAGTATAATTAACAAGGGGCACCAACAACCAACAAACTCCTAGTAAATTTAAGCAACAAATACAAATGTTAATAATGTTGTTTTGCTAAGTTGAGACGCACAACCCCCCTTAAAAAAAAAAAAAATTATCCTGAAAATATGTATTCCAAAAAAAATACTAAAATGACAAATCATCCAACAAATATAACAAAGATTCTTTTACGATCTGAGTAAAAATAAACATGTAGTGTAGAAATCCTGAAAAATAATAAAGAACTAAGTTTGGGAGAAGTGCGGGTGAATATGAGCAGCTAAAACATGTCATTCTTCTTGCATTGTAAAGAAAAAGAGAATGCGCTGCATTAAAGACATTTTAACATTGCAGCGTGACGAATGTGCTGTGTCGATTAGGAAAGGTAGTTTTACCTGACCGAGCGCTTCCGTCACAGAATTTCTTCTGAGCATGCGTAGCACTTTGTCCGTCGGACTACGATACACACGATTGGATTTGGTGTGATCGGACCTTGTTGTCAAAAAATCTATCCAGCAGGAGATAGGACTTTGTCCGTCGGACAATCCGACGTACACTGTCCGATGGTGCCTACACACGGTCGGATTTTTCGACAACATTGTCCGATAGGACAGAATCCATGCGAAAATCCGACCGTGTGTATGGGAATTTCTAATAGGAATAGAGGGAATTTACAGAGAGGAGGAAGAGGAAGGGGACAGCGTCCAATCCCCACCAATCCCCAATATCCACAACAAGAGTATACCAATGAATTCACAGAAGTGTACAAACCATCCAGGGGAGGTTTTCCACAGCGTGGATATCCCCAATATAGGAATTATGGTCATACACAAAGGGGTAGTTCTAATATGGCACCTGGTGCACCTGCATATGAAAGACCCACCACTCTTGCTCAAAATATTGGTCTTCCGGCTCCTTATTTTGAAAGGCCTTATATCCCCACCCAAAATCGTTTTACACCTCTCTTTCAAGACGATTCAGCACACACTGACAATTTTTTAGGGCAGCGCCAATCGCATTGGCAGGACCCATGGGGACATATACCATCAGGGAACAAACAAGGAGGGAAAAGAAGGGAAAGAGAGGAAGAAGAGCAGGAAGAAGAATTCAAAAGGCAAAGAGTATAGTTGGGGCGGGTATATACAACATTAGTGATGCAGTTTTATCAGATGAAGAGTTGAGAACTTTAGATAAAGGACTCAAATTCGCCCCTGTCCGGAATTTTAGTAAATTTCAGACGTACATTAGCCTACAAAAATTTGTTAGATCTCTAAATATTAAAAGATACTTTTTGTCTAAACCAGGTGAGCCTCGGCCAGCACCAGTCAGTGCTATTGAGGGCGCCACACAGGGCATCCATTCTAATCTAGCCAACAAATCCGTATTTAACCCACCCAAAAATGACCACAGACATATAGAAGTCTTTAAAAACATGGTTTCCAGTGACCTGGAGGCGATGAAGATCAAGAAAGTAAGGGACCCCTAATTTTTGAAGAAAGGAATAGCTTCTTTAGAAAATAATAAGGAGGTTGTAGTCCGCCCTGCGGATAAAGGAGGAGGTTTGGTGATCATGAATAAACAATACTATAAAGAAGAAATGGACAGACTATTATCTGATGGTAATACTTACCGGATACTAGGTACTGACCCAGTTTATACGTTTAAAGGAGAACTTCATGATTTTGTACTATCAGGGAAAGACAGAGGGATTTTAAATAAAAATGAGTCCCTCTATTTGGATCCCAGTGCCTGTAAAAGGCCTATTATTTATTTTCTACCTAAAATTCATAAAGACCAGCGTAGACCTCCGGGCAGACCCATTGTAAATGGGATCGATTCGGTCACCGCACGCTTGGGACAATATATTGATTTTTTCCTTAAACCTTTAGTTGTAAAAACCACTGCATTCCTTAACCACTTCAGCCCCGGACCAATTGGCAGCCAAAGGACCAGGCACCTTTTTGCGATTCGGCACTGCGTCGCTTTAACTGACAATTGCGCGGTCGTGCGACGTGGCTCCCAAACAAAATTGGCGTCCTTTTTTCCCACAAATAGAGCTTTCTTTTGGTGGTATTTGATCGCCCCTGCGGTTTTTATTTTTTGCGCTATAAACAAAAATAGAGCGACAATTTTGAAAAAAATGCAATATTTTTTACTTTTTGCTATAATAACTATCCCCAAAAAATATAAAAAAAACATTTTTTTTCCTCAGTTTAGGCTGATACGTATTCTTCTACATATTTTTGGTAAAAAAAATCGCAATTAGCGATTATTGATTAGTTTGCGCAAAAGTTATAGCGTTTACAAAATAGGGGATAGTTTTATAGCATTTTTATTAATATTTTTTTTTTTACTAGTAATGGCGGCGATCAGTGATTTTTATTGTGACATTATGGCGGACACATCGGACATTTTTGACACATTTTTGGGACATTTGTCATTTATACAGAAATCGGTGCTATTTAAATAGCACTGATTCCTATGTAAATGACAGTTGCAGTGAAGGAGTTAACCACTAGGGGCGGGGAGGCGTCAGTGTGACGTGTTGTGTTTTTTTTTACAGTAGGGGGGCGTGGCTGTACGTCTGACGTCATTGATCGGCTTTCCCGATGACAGGGAACAGCCGATCAATGACAGGCAGAGTACGAAGCGCGGGGAGAGGTTTGTTTACACAAACCTCTCCCCATTCTTCAGCTCCGTAACCTGATCGCGGGATACCAGCGGCGATCGGGTCCGCTGGTCCCGCGGCCGTGGTCACGGAGCTCCCGACCGGGTCGCGAGCGCGCCGCTGGCGGCGCGCGTGCGACCCACGGGCAGGCAAATTAAAGGGGACATACCCGTACATGCTTTTGCCTGCCCGTGCCATTCAGTAGACGTATATCTACATGAGGCGGTCGGGAAGCGGTTAAAGATACCAAACATGCCATCCAGATCATAGAATCCACTCCTGCTAACGATCGTACTCTTCTTGTGACAGCAGATGTGGGTTCTTTATACACCATCATAGGTCATCAAGATGCATTGTTATCCGTGAAGTGGGCCCTTGAAGGGTCTAATCTATCGATCAATCATCAGAACTTTCTGTTGGAAGCGTTAGACTTTTGTTTGAGTAGATTACTTCTGGTATGACCACAAATTTTTCCTACAGACACTTGGAGTTGCAATGGGAGCACGTTTCGCTCCAAGTGTCGCTAATTTATTCATGGCTTTCTGGGAGGAGGGTATTGTTTTTAACAATAGACCCACCGAGCTCAAACAATATTATAGGTATATAGACGATCTCATGATCGTGTGGGAGGGAAACATGACCAGCCTTGAACTATTCATGTCCAGACTGAATGGTAATACTAAAAATATTAAACTTTCTTGGATCGCACATCCGGAACGGATCTCATTCCTTGATTTAGAGATCTTTAGGGATGGCCCAGGTTTTAAGACCAAGAACTTTTTTAAAACAACAGACAGAAATAGTTTTATCCCCTTGGATAGTTGCCATCACCAATCCTGGTTGTGCAACATTCCAAGGGGACAATTCATAAGGTTGAAAAGGAACTGTTCCTTAGAAACCGACTTTTTCGCTCAGTCGGATGTTCTGGCTGAACGATTTTTTCAGAAAGGATATAACAAAAATATTATTTCTAATGAGATACAGACAGTCAGTAAGCTTGATCGGACCACTCTGGTACCTGATTCACAATCTAAGAGATTACCAAAAGCTGGATCAGAATTCCGTATTATTATGGATTTTAATATTCAGCATAAAAAGTTTGAAAAAATTGTTATGAGGCACTGGGATATCCTCAAAAAGGATAATATTCTGGGAAGTGTCCTGCCGCCACGCCCCAGATTTATCTATAAAAAAGCACCTACCCTTAGGGATTTAATAGCCCCCAGTGTACTAGATCCCCCCATTGTGAAAGAAAATATAATATTTTCTTTTTTAACAGGCTTTTACGCCTGTGGACGATGCCAGCCGTGCAAACAGTGTAAGCACAACAACAAAAAGAAAAAAGAATTTTTTAGTACCACCACTGGCGTTACACATCCGATTAAAAGCTTGATCACGTGTAACACCATTGGTGTGGTATATGCTTTGGAGTGTGACTGCGGTAAGCAGTACATTGGAAGGACCTCCAGACCTCTGAGTGTGCGCATAGGCGAGCACGTTAATAATATTAAGAAAGGGCTAGTAACCCACAATGTGTCTAAACACTTTAGGCTCTATCATAATAGGGATCCTAAGTGTTTAAAATTCTGGGGACTTGAGCGAGTCACCCCTCATTGGAGAGGGGGGAATTTTTTGAGGCAATTAAGTCGCCGTGAATCTTTTTGGATTCACGAGATGCAAGTTATGGTGCCAAAGGGGTTAAACGTAGAATTTGACTTGAATTGCTTCATATCAGATAAGTGATCAGTACTGATTCGTCGATTTTATTATATGTTGTTTTTTACTATGAATATCCAACACATAATTTTCATAGTAATAATTAATTATTTTTTTTTCTTACTTTTTTCTTATTCTCATTACTAAACAATTAATTCTGTTTATGTTTATTTATATATTTTTTAATTGGTTATGTATATGTTATGTATGCATTTGGAGATGATGATAGGAGTGAGTGACATTGATTTTTTAATTTGTTGTTTCCTATACAACAAAAATAATTCAACTAGCATCATATTGGTGCCTGTACATGTTTTAAAAAAAATTTATACGGTTAATTTGACTGTATGACACGCATAAGTGTATCCTTATGTGGTCATAATTTTTTAATTTTCAATTTTTAATCCTATTTAGTATTGAAAGCAGAGTCAGCTTTATGTCCTCAGGAGGGAAGTGTTGTCTAAATAGCAGGAGAGGAGACACCATGCCGGCAGTAATTAGCCCTATCTGGTTAATTGTCTCCACCCATAGACCGCGCTGGCTGCTATTAATGGAGAGGCGTAGTGACAGATGACTCCACCCACCGCTGACGAAGTCCAGGAGGACGTAACGTACGTACGGGGGAGGAGTCTATCAGTCACTCGCTGTCTATCACTATCTCCAGCGGCTTCGTTCCGCAATCTCTCTACATTGCTGCAGTGCGGGACTTTTTTAAACAGCAATTGTTCCCCATTTGCAGCTTTGAGCTGTGTTTTTATGCATATGTCCATAAGGCTTTGTTTTTTGCAGTTGTACATATTGAGTGTACCTACAGCATTGCCTTAATTTTTTGTCAACTGCATAACGTATGTTATTTGCAGACACAACCATTTACAATTCATCAATTGTAATCATTCACAATTCATCAAGGTTGTATTTTAAACTTCATTTTTAAATAAATCGTATACCAACAGTCTACACTTATGCCCCATACACACGGTCGGATTTTCCGATGGATTTTGTCCTATCAGACAATGTTGTCGGAAATTCCGACCGTGTGTAGGCACCATCGGACAGTTTCCATCGGATTGTCCGACGGACAAAGTTCTATCTCCTGCTGGATAGATTTTCCGACAACAAAGTCCGATCACACCAATTCCGATCGTGTGTAGCGAATTCCGACGGACAAAGTGCCACGCATGCTCAGATCACATTACAAGACCAAAGCTATTGGCTACTAGCCTCTACGTAGTCCCGTCGTAGGCAACAAATGTCACCACGTTCAGAATGATCAGATTTTCTGACAACTTTGTCCGACCGTGTGTATGCAACACCAGTGTCGGACTAAATCCGTCGGACCAAATCCGATGGATTTGGTGGTCGGATTTTCCGACCGTGTATATGGGGCTTTAGAGTGTCACCCCCTTCTTTTCTATTGTTTTATGCTGGGAGATCTTTTTTGCCTGGATTTACATTGCTTAGCATTGGGCTGTCCACCACATGAGGAGATCATCTGCCGGAGATCTGTCCAGTTGATTGGCCGTTTTCCCAGATTGGAGTCAGCTTCCCTTGGAATCAGACACTTTTTTTTTAAATCTTTATTTATAATTGTTTTCCAAAATACATCATCATAAAAACACCATTTCATAATATCTTAATTCATTTTAGACATACTTATTTTCTCCCCCTTACCTCCCCCCTTACCTCCCCCCTCACCACCCCCCCCCCACCTTGCTGAATTCTCTAGGGAGGGTCCACGTCTAAACTCCTTCTTACACGTAGTTACTCCTAACAAAATATAATGTGAAAGGAACTCTAAGCCGTAATCTCGAGAAAATATCTCCAAGAATCTTTGAAATTATCCCAGGCCACCCACCTATCCTTCGAAACTGCCTCGGCCTCCGTCGAATTCCCTTCTGCAGTTTCTATTCTTTGGGTCACGTTGACGCAAAGAATCCACTCCCGAACAGTCGGGGCAGCTACCTCCCGCCATTTCTTCGGGACTAGACTCTTTGCCTCGTTAAGGAGAGTCGGGGTCAGGGATGTCTTGTATTGTTTCCATGGGGTCTCCGTCCCATGAAACAGGCATATCCATGGATCTTCCGCCACTACATCCCCAGTGATTAAAAAGATCAAATCCAGTATTCCTTTCCAGAATTTATTTATCTCCGGGCAGGCCCACAATAAGTGTGCCAGCGTACCCCTTGTTTTGCAACCTCTCCAACACTCCAGGGAAACATCAAGCTGGAATTTGCTCAGTCTGTCGGGGGTAATGTACTATCTTGCCAGACATTTGAAATTATTTTCCACTATTTTAGTAGGAAATACAGGGCTGTGAATTGTTTTTAATATTTTCCCCAACCTATTTTTACCGCACTGTGACCCCAATTCTTCCTCCCATTTACTAACATATGGGGGTACGTCCAATCCTTCTTCTTCATTTATTAAAAACCTGTACACCCGGGAGACACCATGCCTCGCGTCACCACGGATACATAATCCCTCCAACTGAGTGAACTTATCCTCCCCGCGCAAGGGGCGGGGGAGGCTTTCCACAAAGTGTTTTAATTGGGCGTACCTCCATGCATCAATTGACATCATTTCTGTGGCCCTACCTAACTCTTGAAATGTGCGTATTTCACCCATTTTGGTTATGTCCCTCAGTTGTGCCCCTTCTGACTTAATCCAATTTCCCCCCACTTCACTTCTTCCTGGTTCAAACATCGTGTTGTTTTTTATATATATTAAGGTGGAGTTAAAATTCAGTTTATTTTTTTTATATAAACTATCCCATATACCCAATGTGACCCTAGTTATCTTGTGAGCATTTTTATCAAGTTCCCTATACCTAGGTGGATTCCAAATATCATGTCCTAAATTTCTACAACTTACTGTGTGCTCTAACTTAATCCATCTTTTATCTTTATTTCTACCCACCCAATCTATCACCCGTGATAATGAAATCGCTTGGAAATATTTTTCAAAGTCGGGTACTGCTAACCCCCCATGCTTTTTCTCCCGACTGAGTATGCTGGCGGCGATACGCGGTTTCTTATTGGCCCAGATAAATCTTGAAATTATTTGTTTTAAGGTTTTAAAAAACATAGAGGGTATAGCTAAAGGAAGCATCTGGAGTTTATAATTAATCTTTGGAGTGATTATCATTTTTAGTGCATTAATACGGCCGATCCAAGAGAGCGGCCGAAGGGACATTTTTCGTAATTCAATTCTTATTTCATCTAGTAAAGGGAGGAAATTTATAAGATATGTTTTCTTGGTTGTTTCTGCTAATCTGATCCCCAAATATTTGATATTTTCTCTCCAGGGGAATTTAAATTCATTTGCTAATAAGTCAGCTTCGTCCTTTTTCAAGTTGATATTTAATATTTCTGACTTTCCGAGGTTAATTTTTAAATTTGAGATTTTGCCGAAGATTTTTAAAACTGACAGTAAGTTAGGGATAGTAATTCTGGGATTGGAGATATAAAAGAGAACGTCGTCAGCGAAGGCAGCGAGCTTGTGTACCTCGCCTCCCACCCTGATACCCGAGATGTCGTTGTTTTTACGGACCATTGAAAGGAGCGGCTCCAGAGCCAGAACGAACAAAAGGGGCGATAACGGGCAGCCCTGATGTGTTCCATTGCGCATGGTAAACGTCTCCGAGGGAACCCCATTTACCTTGACTGAAGCCTGAGGCTGGGTATAAAGCATCCTAATCCATTGAAGCATCCTGGGGCCGAACCCCATAACCTCCAAAGACCTCATCATGTGCCCCCAGTCTACCCTGTCAAAGGCCTTCTCGGCATCTATTGACAGGAGTAGACTGGGGATCTTGTCCCTCCTGGCCGCATGGAGCAATAGTAGGGTCCGGACCCCATTGTCCCGACCTTCTCTCCCCGTGACAAACCCAACCTGGTCAGGGTGAACAAGTTGGGAGATGCATCCTTTCATTCTTGTTGCTAGAACCTTAGCGTAAAGCTTGGTGTCTGTGTTAAGTAGAGCTATCGGGCGGTAGCTGGAGCACAAGGTTCTATCTTTGCCTTCTTTGGGGATGAGTGTAATTGAGGCCCGCAGGGCTTCCCCCCCATTATACAGTCCGTGCCCAGGTGGTTCCAGCACTGACACAGCCTCGGCACCAAGATCTCTTTGTATTTCTTGAGGTAGGTCAACGTGAAACCATCCGGGCCCGGACTCTTTCCGCTTTGTGAGCCCTGTAAGGCCTTAAAGATCTCTGCTTCTGTATTTGGGCTATCCATGGTTAGTCTATCTGCCTCTGAAAGAGACGGTAATGCGCTATCCATGAGGAAGGCCTGGCCTTCTGTTCCCATTTCAAAGCCCTGTTTTCCCTCCTGCCTGACGTCATACAATCTTTCGTAGTATGTTTTAAATGCCATTGCAATTTCTTTAGATGAACTGACCATTTCCCCGGACTCGTTTTGAATTTTCTCGATGTAGTTTACCTCTCTTTTCTTTTTCAGTACCCGGGCTAAATTTTTTCCTGACCTATTGCCCCACTGGTGTCTCTCTTTTGTTATTTTGTGGAAATACTTCCTAGAGTCTACCTCCAAGACCGTTTTTAGCTCTTCCCTTTTATTAATTAGCTTGTGATATAGGTCCTGGTTTGACATCCCGTTGTTTTTATGGTCCCTTTCAAGCCTCTGAATTTCCTCTGTTAATTCTATAAACTTTAAATTCTTTTCTTTTTTTTTCCTGGCTCCCAAGGAGATTAAAATCCCCCTCATGTACGACTTATGCGCCTCCCATAACGTTGCGGGTGAAACATCCCCCGTATCATTCTGGGAGAAAAAAAATTCAATTTCCCTTTTAACTAAGTCTACTGAATCCAACTCCGATAACAAATTTTCGTTCAGACGCCACGAAAAGGGCTGTCTACGATATTCGGGGATCCCAACCCTCATCGAGACCGGTGAATGGTCCAACAGGGTCATTATCTCTATTTGGATTGAGAGAACTCGGTCCAGTAATCTATGGTCTATTAAAAGGTAATCCAGGCGGGAGTGAGTTCCATGGACTGGCGAAAAGAAGGTATAATCTCTTTCCTTAGGGTGCGCAACACGCCAGCCATCCACCAGCTGATTTTGGGATATTTTACTCTTCAATTTTTTCAGTTGTGTTGGGCTCGGCCTGTACACCAGAGACGTACTATCGAAACTGGGTTCTAGGCAGATGTTAAAGTCTCCCGCCAGGATCACCTCACCCATTTTAAACCCCTGCACTCGGCCCAAGACCTGAGACAGAAATCTTATCGGGTTTTTATTAGGGCCATAAACATTGATAAGTGTAAACATATTTTCCCCAATACTCCCCCTCAAAAAGAGATACCGACCCTCCGAATCCTCCAATCTAACAATGTGAATCTGACGTTTCTAGAGAATCCAATGGCAACCCCCTTAGATCCCGGGGTCGGGGAGTCACTATAGTACCAGTTTGGGAAATCTCGGGAGAATAATTTAATATTCCCTCCTCGATACAGATGCGTTTCTTGGAGAAATGCAATGTCAGTCTGGTACCTCAGGAGTTCCCTCAAATTTTAAATATTTTTTTACCGGGGAATTTAATCCCTTCACATTATAAGTTAGGAGTTTTATATCACCGCTTACTATTTTTCTTGTAGGAATCAGTCAGTGGACCCTTTATGTCTCTCTTAAATATTCTCTTTGCAAGGTTACCCCCCCATTCCCTCTCCTCCCCTTCCCCCCCTCTTCCCTCCCACCCCCAACCGGTCGTCTTCCGACCCCATGAAAACCAAGGGACCTCCCCACCGAACCTTCCCTGAGTATATCCCAGGGCATCCTTCTAGGGCCCTTAGTTCTCCTTCCCCCAGGGTGTCACTCGGATCCCACGGCCCCCCGGGGGGACCTCCCCCGCCCCCGACCAGCCCCCCACCCCCAATCACCTCTCCACCCAACCCCTCCCCCCAACCCCGCCCCGCACCCGGATTTCAGTTCCCAAAGCTAGCTACATGAAGGAAAAAAAAAGAAAGAAAAACACTAAGAAAAACACTAAAACCCCACAGACCACAAAATCCCTACAATTTCCAGCCCACCAACTCCCCCCCCCCCCCGTCCAGGAACCCTTGGTGAGAAAACAAATCAAGACCTAATTTCACTTTCCCCTCGACCCTCCCCCCCATCAATGGGAAATGATGGGGGGAGGAATACCCAGGGCAAGACAAAAGTCCTGTAGCTCATCGAGGAATTTCATCCGTACAGCCCTCCCTGATTTTATGACTATTAGTGAGGCTGGGAAGCCCCAGCTGTATTTTATGTTAGCAGATCTCAGTGTTTCCAAAAGGGGTTTCATCTGGCGCCTCTGAGCTAATGTTTTGGCTGATAGGTCCAAAAAAACCTGGAGCTCGACAAAGTCATATTTCAAGGGGTGGCTATTTCTCAGTTTTGCCCAAATGTTGGCTTTGTCTTCATAGGAATGAAACTTGACGATAACGTCCCTTGGGATCTCCTCACTGAGGCCTGGCGGTTTCCTAATGCGATGCACCCTATCGATTTTAATAACCGTACCCTCGGGGCTCCCCAACAGGGGATTGAATATGAGATGAATTTTTAATGGCAGGTCTTCACCCTGTTGTTCTGGGAGTGATCTTATCCGCAAATTCTGTCTCCTGTTTTGATTTTCTTGGTTCTCTATTAGGGATGAGCCGAACACCCCCGGGTTTGGTTCGCACCAGAACCTTCGAACCGACCGAAAGTTTGCGCGAATTTTCGAACTCTATACGTTATAATGGACGCGAACGTACGAAATCAAAAGTGCTAATTACAACGGCCAATATGCATGTTAATGTCATAAAACAGGTTTGGGGACCCGGGTCCTGCCCCAGGGGACATATATCAATGCAAAAAGAACTTTTAAAAACTAACGTTTTTTCGGGAGCAGTCATTTTAATGATGCATAAAGTGAAAAAAAAAAGTGAAATTTTCCTTTAAATATGGTACCTGGGGGGTGTCTAAAGTATGCCTGTGAAGTGGCATGTGTTTCCCGTGTTTAGAACTGTCCTTGCACAAAATGACATTTGTAAAGGAAAAAAAGAAGCCATTTAAAAACACTTGCGGCTTTAGGTTTGTTCTTAAGTAGAATCTGATCAGGTACATTATGAAGTGTAGCTCCATCCCAAAAAAATCTATTTTTAAGCTTTTTGGAGAACATAGGGAGGGGTTATCACCCCTGTAACATTTGCTGTCTTTGCACATCTGTTCAGAACATGTCACCTCACTTTCCGTCCCAATGACAAATGTTTTTGGAAAAGTGGGGTTTTAATTGAAACAAGGATTGGTGATAAAGTATCAGTAGAGAGGAGATACCTTTTTCCCAAATTAAATCTAACAGGATAGAATTTCCCTTCCTAGGGGTAGATTTCCTCTCACTTCCTGTTTTCTCTTTCCATTTGCAAGTAGGAGTCGTTTGTAAGTTGGATGTTTGAAAGTAGGGGCCTGGCGTATATACTCTGCAGAAATTTGCCCTATTAGATGTTGGTGTAGCCACAAGACTGGTGGGCACAGGAATGGGCCCTGCTGTGAGTTAATAGATCAAGATTTGTAATTGCATGCACCTGTTGAACAGGGCAGAAAAATTGGGGGTGGTGGTGGTGGTGGACGGTGTTGCCACAAGACTGTAAGCTCTCACAGTTACTCTTGGTGGGCGCAGGAATGGGCCCTGCTGTGAGTTATTAGATCAAGATTTGTAATTGCAAGCACCTGATGAACAGGGCAGAAAAATTGGGCCTTTGGCGGTGGTGGTGGACGGTGTTGCCACAAGACTGTAGGCCCTCATAGTTACTCTTGGTGGGCGCAGGAATGGGCCCTGCTGTGAACTATTAGATCAAGATTTGTAATTACCCGCCCCTGTTAAACAGGGGCAGAAAAATTGTGCCTTAGGCACTGGTGCTGGTGCCACAACACTGCAACCCCTAACAGATACTGTACTTGGAGCACAGCAGTCACACGTGTTGCGAAGCATTTTTTTAAAAAATTGTAAGTACACGCCCCTGTTAAACAGGGGCTGAAAAATTGTGCCTTAGGCACTGGTGCCACAACACTGCAACCCCTCACAGATACTGTACTTGGAGCACAGCAGTCACACGTGTTGCGAAGCATTTTTTAAAAAAAATTGTAAGTACACGCTCCTGTTAAACAGGGGCTGAAAAATTGTGCCTTAGGCACTGGTGCTGGTGCCACAACACTGCAACCCCTCACAGATACTGTACTTGGAGCACAGCAGTCACACGTGTTGCGAAGCATTTTTTTAAAAAATTGTAAGTACACGCCCCTGTTAAACAGGGGCTGAAAAATTGTGCCTTAGGCACTGGTGCTGGTGCCACAACACTGCAACCCCTCACAGATACTGTACTTGGAGCACAGCAGTCACACGTGTTGCAAAGCTTTTTTTTTTTTTATAAAAATTGTATGTACACGCCCCTGTTAAAGAGGGGCTGAAAAATTGTGCCTTAGGCACTGGTGCTGGTGCCACAACACTGCAACCCCTCACAGATACTGTACTTAGAGCACAGCAGTCACACGTGTTGCGAAGCATTTTTTTATAAAAATTGTATGTACACGCCCCTGTTAAACAGGGGCTGAAAAATTGTGCCTTAGGCACTGGTGCTGGTGCCACAACACTGCAACCCCTCACAGATACTGTACTTGGAGCACAGCAGTCACACATGTTGCAAAGCTTTTTTTTTAAAAATTGTAAGTACACGCCCCTGTTAAACAGGGGCTGAAAAATTGTGCCTTAGGCACTGGTGCTGGTGCCACAACACTGCAACCCCTCACAGATACTGTACTTGGAGCACAGCAGTCACACGTGTTGCGAAGCTTTTTTTTATAAAAATTGTATGTACACGCCCCTGTTAAACAGGGGCTGAAAAATTGTGCCTTAGGCACTGGTGCTGGTGCCACAACACTGCAACCCCTCACAGATACTGTACTTGGAGCACAGCAGTCACACGTGTTGCGAAGCATTTTTTTATAAAAATTGTATGTACACGCCCCTGTTAAACAGGGGCTGAAAAATTGTGCCTTAGGCACTGGTGTGGTGGCATGGATCATTGAGGAGGAGGAAGAGGATAGTCAGTGAACATAAGAGGACAGTCACTCAGCATCAGCATAGGCAGTCTTGAAGGGATGTGACATTATAAATTATTCCGTTATATCCGCTTCAGGTGCCTGGTAGCTGGTGGTGATCCAAGACTGATTCATTTTGATGAAGGTCAGTCGATCAACCGAGGCGGTGGACAGGCGCACCCTATGATCGGTGACAAATCCTCCAGCAGCACTGAATGTGCGTTCGGAAAGAACGCTGGAGGCAGGACAGGCCAGTAGCTCAATTGCATACTGTGCAAGCTCTGGCCAGTGATCCATCCTCAGGACCCAGTAAGCCAGAGGATTTTCGGTGGGAAAGGTGTCCAAGTCTGACCTTGCCCCAAGTTATTCCTGCACCATGTATATCAGACGCTGGCGATGGTTGCTGGAACCGATCATACCTTGGGGCTGCGGACTAAAAAATTGTCTGAACGCATCGGTCAGACGTCCACCTTCCCCACCGCTCCTTCTGCTACTGACCGAAGCCTCAGCAACTCGTCGCCCAGGACCAGGAGTTTGTAACCTCCCAGTTTCTGGGAATGCGTTGCACAGACCTTTCTGCAAGGCCTCCCTGAGATGTCTCATCCTCTGCTCCCTCTGCGACGGCAAGATAAGGTCCGCAACCTTACCCTTGTACCGTGGATCAAGGAGAGTGGCCAGCCAGTAATGGTCCCTCTCCTTGATCCGAAGAACACGAGGATCCTTCCGCAGGCTTTGCAGGATCAGGGAGGCCATGCAGCGTAGGTCCAGCGGAGTCCAGCGGAGTCTTCTGGGTCACTGAGGATGACATGATCGCCAGCCACCTCCTCCCAGCCACGTACAAGTCCACTGGTTTGTTGGGACTGTACATCATCCCTAAAAGACTGCTGCTGCTGATGCTGAGTGCCAGGCTCCACCTCCATGCTCACACAATCCTCCTCCTCCTCCTCCCTCCTCCTCCTCCTCCTCATCCTGTGTGATGGGTGGGACAGAAGGAACACTGTCCGGATAAAGGGGGCCTTGAGAGGCAAGGAAGTCCTCCTCTTCCTGCCTCTGTTCTGCCTCAAGTGCCCTGTCCATTATCCCACGCAGCGTATGCTCCAACAGGTGGACAAGAGGTACAGTGTCACTGATGCATGCACTGTCACTGCTCACCATCCTCGTGGCCTCCTCAAATGGTGAGAGGACAGTGCATGCATCCCTGATCATGCTCCACTGACGTGGGGAAAAAAAACCAAGCTCCCCTGACCCTGTCCTGGTGCCGTAGTCGCAAAGGTACTCATTGATGGCCCTCTGCTGCGTGTGCAGTCGCTGCAGCATGGCCAACGTTGAGTTCCACCTGGTGGGCATGTCACATATTAGGCGGTTCTTGGGCAGGTTCAGCTCCTTTTGCAGCTCAGTCAGCCGAGCACTGGCATTATAAGATCGGCGGAAATGCACACAGACTTTCCTGGCCTGCCTCAGGACATCCTGTAAGCCTGGGAACCTGCCCAAGAACCGCTGCACCACCAGGTTGAGGACGTGAGCCATGCAGGGCACATGGGTGAGCTGCCCCTGTCGCAGGGCGGAGAGGAGGTTGGTGCCATTGTCAGAAACGACCATTCCTGGCTTAAGCTGACGTGGCGTCAACCACCTCTCGGCCTGCCCCTGCAGAGCTGCCAGAACCTCTGGCCCAGTGTGGCTCCTGTCCCCCAACACACACCAGCGCAAGCACGGCATGGCATCTTTTTGCCTGCGTACTTGCGTAGCCCCTTGTACGCCTACGGAGCACCGCTGGTTCCAAGGACAGAGCACTGGAGGAAGAAGAAGAGGAGGGGGTGGAGGAGAGAGGTGTGTCACAACCAGTAGCAGTAGTAGCGTTTTGAAGGCGTGGTGGCGGAACAACCTCCAACACTACTGCACCTTGTCCTGCATCCCTCCCAGCTGCCAATAGAGTGACCCAATGGGCCGTGAAAGAAAGGTACCGTCCCTGTCCATGCCTGCTGGACCATGAGTCAGCGGTAATATGCACCTTACCGCTGACCGCCCTGTCCAGCGAGGCATGGACATTGCCTTCCACATGCCGGTAGAGAGACGGAATCGCCTTCCGTGAGAAAAAGTGGCGTTTGGGAACCTGCCACTGAGGAACCGCACATTGAACAAACTCACAGAAGGGGGCCGAGTCTACCAACTGAAAAGGCAGCAGTTGAAGTGCTAGCAATTTAGCCAAGCTAGCATTCAACCGCTGGGCATGTGGATGGCTGGGAGTGTACTTCTTTCGACGGTCCAGCAGCTGGGGCAGGGAAATTTGCCTGCTGCAATCGGACGTCGGTGTACTGCAAGTACTTGGTTGTGACACACCTAATTCTACACCTTCAGTCCTCTCAGAGCAGCTTTCAGAGAGGACTGAAGGTGTAGTGGGGATGGAGATCCCAGCTGATGAGGAGCAAGGAGAGGTCCGCTTAGTTCTTTGGTGTGGGTCTTTTATGTGTGCCTGCCAACGAGCTGCATGGCAGGTCGACATATGTCTGGTCATGCTTGTGGTGCCCAAGCGGCTGATGTTTTGGCCACGCGAGATACGCTTGAGACAAATATTGCAAATAGCAGTGGTGCGATCTGATGCACTCGTCTCAAAAAAGGCCCACACCAAAGAACTTTTCTGATAACGTGCAGAGGCAGCGCCCTGCACAGGCGGAGCTCTGCGGTGTTGTACAGTTGCTGTGCTGGCCTCTACCTGGCCTCCAGGGGGCATCCTGCCTCGTTGGACATGTGACGCCGCATCCTCCTCCTCCTCGTCCTCCTCCTCATCCTCTCTCCCTTCAGGCACCCACGTGGAGTCAGTGACCTCATCATCCCCTCCCTCTTCACCACTAGAGCAAACCTGGCAGTAAGCTGCAGCTGGTGGAACAGTACTGCCAGATTCCTCAAGCTGGGTATCATCATCCGAGCCTTCGAATCGTTGGGCATCCTCCTGGAGCATGTACCCAACACTGTGCTCAAAGAGTTCGGGGGACTCCTCAGGAGGACATGGTGGGTCTAGGGAAGGGGTGGCTGATGATGCCATTGAGTACGCGTTGGCAGCTGCTCTGCCAGTACCCTGAGCCTGGGTGAGAGAGGATGAGGAGGATGAGGAGGGCTTGGTCATCCATTCTACCAAGCCTTCAGCATGATGCGGCTCCACATGTCCAGCTGCCGAAAACAAAGACGCGCGTGTCCCATGGCCACGTGCTGATGACGATGCACGACCACGTCCACGGCCACGTCCACTAGAAACAGTGCCTGCCTGCCCTGTGTTCTTGGCTCTGCACGCTCTGCCTCCCCTTGGAGGTCTTCCAGCCATTGTAGTCGGTAGTCCTGTGGGTGCTGCTGAGAAGAATATATAGGAGCTCTGTGTGATGCCACTAACACACTAGAAGTCCTATGGGTGCTTCTGCAAAGAAAATATAGGAGCTCTGTGTGATGCCACTAACACACTAGAAGTCCTGTGGGTGCTGCTGAGAAGAAAATATAGGAGCTCTGTGTGATGCCACTAACACACTAGAAGTCCTATAGATGCTTCTGGGAACAAAATATAGGATCTCTGTGTGATGGGACTAACACACTACAAGTCCTATGGGTGCTTCTGGGAAGAAAATATAGGTCTGTGTGATGGGACTAACACACTTCAAGTCCTATAGGTGCTTCTGGGAACAAAATATAGGATCTCTGTGTGATGGGACTAACACACTTCAAGTCCTATGGGTGCTTCTGGGAACAAAATATAGGTCTGTGTGATGGGACTAACACACTTCAAGTCCTATAGGTGCTTCTGGGAACAAAATATAGGATCTCTGTGTGATGGGACTAACACACTTCAAGTCCTATAGGTGCTTCTGGGAACAAAATATAGGTCTGTGTGATGGGACTAACACACTTCAAGTCCTATAGGTGCTTCTGGGAACAAAATATAGGATCTCTGTGTGATGGGACTAACACACTTCAAGTCCTATAGGTGCTTCTGGGAACAAAATATAGCTCTGTGTGATGGGACTAACACACTTCAAGTCCTATAGGTGCTTCTGGGAACAAAATATAGGATCTCTGTGTGATGGGACTAACACACTTCAAGTCCTATAGGTGCTTCTGGGAACAAAATATAGGTCTGTGTGATGGGACTAACACACTTCAAGTCCTATAGGTGCTTCTGGGAACAAAATATAGGATCTCTGTGTGATGGGACTAACACACTACAAGTCATATGGGTGCTTCTGGGAAGAAAATATATAGGTCTGTGTGATGGGACTAACACACTTCAAGTCCTATAGGTGCTTCTGGGAACAAAATATAGGATCTCTGTGTGATGGGACTAACACACTTCAAGTCCTATAGGTGCTTCTGGGAACAAAATATAGGATCTCTGTGTGATGGGACTAACACACTACAAGTCCTATGGGTGCTTCTGGGAAGAAAATATAGGTCTGTGTGATGGGACTAACACACTTCAAGTCCTATAGGTGCTTCTGGGAACAAAATATAGGATCTCTGTGTGATGGGACTAACACACTTCAAGTCCTATAGGTGCTTCTGGGAACAAAATATAGGTCTGTGTGATGGGACTAACACACTTCAAGTCCTATAGGTGCTTCTGGGAACAAAATATAGGATCTCTGGTGATGGGACTAACACACTACAAGTCCTATGGGTGCTTCTGGGAAGAAAATATAGGTCTGTGTGATGGGACTAACACACTTCAAGTCCTATAGGTGCTTCTTGGAACAAAATATAGGATCTCTGTGTGATGGGACTAACACACTTCAAGTCCTATAGGTGCTTCTGGGAACAAAATATAGCTCTGTGTGATGGGACTAACACACTTCAAGTCCTATAGGTGCTTCTGGGAACAAAATATAGGATCTCTGTGTGATGGGACTAACACACTTCAAGTCCTATAGGTGCTTCTGGGAACAAAATATAGCTCTGTGTGATGGGACTAACACACTTCAAGTCCTATAGGTGCTTCTGGGAACAAAATATAGGATCTCTGTGTGATGGGACTAACACACTTCAAGTCCTATAGGTGCTTCTGGGAACAAAATATAGGTCTGTGTGATGGGACTAACACACTTCAAGTCCTATAGGTGCTTCTGGGAACAAAATATAGGATCTCTGTGTGATGGGACTAACACACTACAAGTCCTATGGGTGCTTCTGGGTAGAAAATATAGGTCTGTGTGATGGGACTAACACACTTCAAGTCCTATAGGTGCTTCTGGGAACAAAATATAGGATCTCTGTGTGATGGGACTAACACACTACAAGTCCTATGGGTGCTTCTGGGAAGAAAATATAGGTCTGTGTGATGGGACTAACACACTTCAAGTCCTATAGGTGCTTCTGGGAACAAAATATAGGATCTCTGTGTGATGGGACTAACACACTTCAAGTCCTATAGGTGCTTCTGGGAACAAAATATAGCTCTGTGTGATGGGACTAACACACTTCAAGTCCTATAGGTGCTTCTGGGAACAAAATATAGGATCTCTGTGTGATGGGACTAACACACTTCAAGTCCTATAGGTGCTTCTGGGAACAAAATATAGGATCTCTGTGTGATGGGACTAACACACTTCAAGTCCTATAGGTGCTTCTGGGAACAAAATATAGCTCTGTGTGATGGGACTAACACACTTCAAGTCCTATAGGTGCTTCTGGGAACAAAATATAGGTCTGTGTGATGGGACTAACACACTTCAAGTCCTATAGGTGCTTCTGGGAACAAAATATAGGATCTCTGTGTGATGGGACTAACACACTACAAGTCATATGGGTGCTTCTGGGAAGAAAATATAGGTCTGTGTGATGGGACTAACACACTTCAAGTCCTATAGGTGCTTCTGGGAACAAAATATAGGATCTCTGTGTGATGGGACTAACACACTTCAAGTCCTATAGGTGCTTCTGGGAACAAAATATAGGATCTCTGTGTGATGGGACTAACACACTACAAGTCCTATGGGTGCTTCTGGGAAGAAAATATAGGTCTGTGTGATGGGACTAACACACTTCAAGTCCTATAGGTGCTTCTGGGAACAAAATATAGGATCTCTGTGTGATGGGACTAACACACTTCAAGTCCTATAGGTGCTTCTGGGAACAAAATATAGGTCTGTGTGATGGGACTAACACACTTCAAGTCCTATAGGTGCTTCTGGGAACAAAATATAGGATCTCTGTGTGATGGGACTAACACACTACAAGTCCTATGGGTGCTTCTGGGAAGAAAATATAGGTCTGTGTGATGGGACTAACACACTTCAAGTCCTATAGGTGCTTCTGGGAACAAAATATAGGATCTCTGTGTGATGGGACTAACACACTTCAAGTCCTATAGGTGCTTCTGGGAACAAAATATAGCTCTGTGTGATGGGACTAACACACTTCAAGTCCTATAGGTGCTTCTGGGAACAAAATATAGGATTTCTGTGTGATGGGACTAACACACTTCAAGTCCTATAGGTGCTTCTGGGAACAAAATATAGCTCTGTGTGATGGGACTAACACACTTCAAGTCCTATAGGTGCTTCTGGGAACAAAATATAGGATCTCTGTGTGATGGGACTAACACACTTCAAGTCCTATAGGTGCGTCTGGGAACAAAATATAGGTCTGTGTGATGGGACTAACACACTTCAAGTCCTATAGGTGCTTCTGGGAACAAAATATAGGATCTCTGTGTGATGGGACTAACACACTACAAGTCCTATGGGTGCTTCTGGGTAGAAAATATAGGTCTGTGTGATGGGACTAACACACTTCAAGTCCTATAGGTGCTTCTGGGAACAAAATATAGGATCTCTGTGTGATGGGACTAACACACTACAAGTCCTATGGGTGCTTCTGGGAAGAAAATATAGGTCTGTGTGATGGGACTAACACACTTCAAGTCCTATAGGTGCTTCTGGGAACAAAATATAGGATCTCTGTGTGATGGGACTAACACACTACAAGTCCTATGGGTGCTTCTGGGAAGAAAATATAGCTCTGTGTGATGGGACTAACACACTTCAAGTCCTATAGGTGCTTCTGGGAACAAAATATATGATCTCTGTGTGATGGGACTAACACACTACAAGTCCTATGGGTGCTTCTGGGAAGAAAATATAGCTCTGTGTGATGGGACTAACACACTTCAAGTCCTATAGGTGCTTCTGGGAACAAAATATAGGATCTCTGTGTGATGGGACTAACACACTTCAAGTCCTATAGGTGCTTCTGGGAAGAAAATATAGCTCTGTGTGATGGGACTAACACACTTCAAGTCCTATAGGTGCTTCTGGGAACAAAATATATGATCTCTGTGTGATGGGACTAACACACTACAAGTCCTATAGGTGCTTCTGGGAAGAAAATATAGCTCTGTGTGATGGGACTAACACACTTCAAGTCCTATAGGTGCTTCTGGGAACAAAATATATGATCTCTGTGTGATGGGACTAACACACTACAAGTCCTATAGGTGCTTCTGGGAAGAAAATATAGCTCTGTGTGATGGGACTAACACACTTCAAGTCCTATAGGTGCTTCTGGGAACAAAATATATGATCTCTGTGTGATGGGACTAACACACTACAAGTCCTATAGGTGCTTCTGGGAAGAAAATATAGCTCTGTGTGATGGGACTAACACACTTCAAGTCCTATAGTTGCTTCTGGGAACAAAATATAGCTCTGTGTGATGGGACTAACACACTACAAGTCCTATAGGTGCTTCTGGGAACAAAATATATGATCTCTGTGTGATGGGACTAACACACTACAAGTCCTATAGGTGCTTCTGGGAACAAAATATATGATCTCTGTGTGATGGGACTAACACACTACAAGTCCTATAGGTGCTTCTGGGAAGAAAATATAGCTCTGTGTGATGGGACTAACACACTTCAAGTCCTATAGGTGCTTCTGGGAAGAAATATAGCTCTGTGTGATGGGACTAACACACTTCAAGTCCTATAGGTGCTTCTGGGAACAAAATATATGATCTCTGTGTGATGGGACTAACACACTACAAGTCCTATAGGTGCTTCTGGGAAGAAAATATAGCTCTGTGTGATGGGACTAACACACTTCAAGTCCTATAGGTGCTTCTGGGAACAAAATATAGGAGCTCTGTTTGCTGCCAGTGCCTGCCTGCCACGAACACACTACAAGTCCTATAGGTGCTTCTGGGAACAAAATATAGGAGCTCTGTTTGCTGCCACTGCCTGCCTGCCACGAACACACTACAAGTCCTATAGGTGCTTCTGGGAACAAAATATAGGAGCTCTGTTTGCTGCCACTGCCTGCCAGTGCCTGCCTGCCACGAACACACTACAAGCCCCTCTTTCTAAATGAATCTTTCTAAATGAATCTTTCTAACTAAATCTCTCTAACTAAATCTTTCTAACTGAATCTAGCAGAGGGACACAGAATGAGCCTGCTCTCTCTAACGCCGGAACGCATGTGACCGGCGCCGACGGTGTGGCGGCCTTTTATAAGAGGGGGCGTGTACTAAAGCTCCTGAGCTGTAATTGGCTACAGGCGTCCTGCCTGTAGCCAATTATGGCTCTTCGAGTTTCCGGCGCTGTGATTGGCCAAGCATGCGGGGTCACAGTGCATGCTTGGCCAATCATCAGCCAGCAATGCACTGCGCCCAGCAATGCATTGCGGGGCCGCTCGCATCACACGAACGTGATGCGAGCGGCCAAAATAGTTCTGGGCTCGCCGAGCGAGCGAACACCCGGTGCTCGATGCGAACATGGGTTCGCATCGAGCACCGGGCCCATCCCTATTCTCTATAAGATATTCAATGTCTCTATGTTTCATTTCCATTTTATTCATTTGTACTTTGAGGTCCAATAATTCTTGTGCTTGGATGACCACCAGGTCCTCAACCTTCTTCACTCTGTTTACTATATGGCCTAGATCCGCTCTAACATTAGAGATTTCTGATTTTATAACTCCCTCTAGTTTGGCAAACATTTCCACCATTTCAGACTTTGTTGGAATATTTGTTAAATTCCTTTGCTCTAGAGAGTAACTAAGGTCCCGGGCTCCATCCACCTCTACTTCCAACCTGGAGATATCACTTTGTTCAGCTTTCTGACGTTCTATCTCCTTTTTCTTTTCCTTTGTGTTCTGCTGTTTTTTCTCCATTTCTGGGCTTTTTAAACTGATGTCTTTTAAATATTTCTGGATTGTACTAGTATTAGGATTTTCCTTGGGTGTCTTTGGTTCTGTCCCCCTCAGAGCCCTTCCTTTCATTATGGGTTTATATGTCGGGAGCAAGAAAACTGTGCTCAAAAAAGGGAAGCAGAACACTCACCAATAACGTCTCTCCCCCCGCGGAAGGG
Organism: Lithobates sylvaticus; assembly: GCA_028564925.1. NCBI lineage: Eukaryota > Metazoa > Chordata > Amphibia > Anura > Ranidae > Lithobates > Lithobates sylvaticus. The sequence continues at coordinate 421,904,789 of CM053026.1, read as the reverse complement.
CCCCCACAAGGGGTGGTCCTATTTCTCTCGTCCCACTGCCCCTCTGAAGCCTTTCCCTCACAGAGGGGGCCCTCTCCTCTCCCCCTAAGCTTGCGGCCAGGAATAGTGTTTGTTGTGATCAAAGTTACAGGATAGGGCTCAGGAAGCAAACCAACCCTCCCCGCAAGCACCCCAGGGGAGGGAAGAATGGCCCGGCCTTTGGGTCTGGGTCAGATGGTATGCTCTTATGTTTTGTGTAAAGCCCAAGACAGGAAGACTTTGACTAAACCCCAAACCCGGGTGTCCCTACCAGCTCTGTTCTAAACGCTGGGATGCTCAGGGTGGGGGGGGGATACATGGGGGGCCGCGGAGAACACTAGGCGAGCGCTCTTTCCAGTGTTTAATATAAATTGTCCCTGAAGCCACGGGGCTGCAATCGAGGTTCCAATGTGATTTTATTTATGTTTTATTTATGTTTCTCACAGCTTCGGGCCTCTTGAGGGAGGATATATGTCCCCGTACGGGACTCCAAGCACTCTCCGGGAGTTCCCTACGCGCTCACTCCCTCTCCGTTTGACATATCCGGTATTTTGATATGCTGTAGGGTTTACAACATTAATGTCTCCCCCTGCGCAGACCCTTTGTCCCTTTGTCCCAAAAAGACAGGTTCAAGTCAATTTTATGAGGAGGGGGGGGGGGGGGGGGGGCGGTACAAGGGCTCGAGTACATGAAAAATTCGTGGACCAAGCCACCCTTTAGCCGGTTCCTGAGGATGAATAAGGGGGGTCAGAGGGGGGAATCACGGCCGGGAGGGACTCTGTCTTCTTTACTTAAACAGTATTTCAGGGATGTTAACACCAGGTGTGTAACAGAAATTATGTACGGGTACTCTCATAGGGGTTCAGGGCCTCCCAGGCTTCAACTATTTGCACACACACCAATGTTGCAGCTGCAGCGTCCATAAGCATAAATCCCTTGTGGCAAAAGACAGGTGCAAAACATTTCATATATACTCGTTATAGCATGTCCTTTTAGTGTTTTCCATACCTGGGGGGTCCCGGCCGTGTCCCCACTTGATGAGATTCTTGCTTTATCTCCCAGGAGGACCCAAGGAGGAGGAAGAGAGGGGTGGTGAGAAGGGAGGACGGGGAGACGAATCCAACAGTAAACGCCCACCAGGTCCACTCAGATCCGGGGACGAGTGCTGGAGTGTAGGGGCTGTTGCCTAGTACAGCTTCTTGGGGGTCTCTGCAGCGATCGCCAAGCGGGAGCGTGCGAAGGTGTGCACGTATAAGATTGCCATCTAATTCCTCCGATCAAGCGTGTGTCCCGGGTCGGGTCTGCGGGCGGGGGGATAGAGACGGTGGTGGCGGGCTTCGGCGAGTCAGCGTGGGTTCGCGGAACCACGCAATCTCCGCTGGTCCGGCTAGGCAGTTCCCGGGCGTCCCTCGAGCCGCAGGCATCCGGCTCCTCCCCCAGCACTGACGTATCACGTCAGAATCAGACACTTCACCCTCCACTGAGTCTATGCGTATGTGCATAGCACATTTGGTAAGAGTCTCCATTTACCTTCGGTTGAGGACATCACCTTTAGAATTTATTTTGATTATCTACAGTCACCAGGGTGTTTTATCTACAATCAGTTATTCACTCTAACTGTTTCATCTTGGACTCACAAGATATGAACTTTTGTCACCATATTTGATTATTTTCCATTATGTGTATTGTGTTTCACATTCATATCATAATTTTATGATATCCAATTATTATTGTATAATTTTTTATTTTTTAGATGCGCTGCACTTATTTTTATTTTCACAGTGATCTTGGCTTCCCAAGTTTTTCTACGTAGAACTTTGTTATGCACCAGAGTTGTGTATTTTATTTTTGGAAACATGGCTGTTTATGTACCGTAACCCAAATTTTTTGGGGTGAAAATGCAAAACTTGTTATTTTTGTATAAAAAAAAAAACATGTAAATGTGTAAAAAAAAAATATTATTTGCTCAACAATGTGTGCCTTCTTCTTTCAATACCATTTCTTGGTGTTTAAATTGGTGTTTACAGTGACAATGGGTGTTTAGATAATAATGTGCAAACCACTTGGCACTACAAGTGCACTAGGAGACACCAAAAAAAAACACAAGCAGGAAATTCAAAGCAAGATTTTTCTAGATAATTCAAGGTAAAATTTATTCAAGCACTGCTGGCAAAGCAATGGCCCCCCTCCCCGAAAAATATTCTGAATAATTTTTCCGCACTTCACGGGCGCTTTGGGGGGGCAAGCCAGGATGGGCCGCTTCCAGGGATGTGAGAGATTGTAGCCCAGCGTCAGGCCCAAGTGTTAACACATAATTTGGGTTTGTCCGTTTAAAAAAATTGTGCAAGATACAACATGATACCACAATGGTGTTCAGTTTATATTCCGCAATATTTATGGCCGTTTGGAACAGGCAAAACCGGCTGCCCAGAATACCAAACGCATTCTCCACGACTCTTCTGGCTCTGGCCAACCGGTAATTAAATACCCTCTTCTCCGGGGTGAGGGTCCTCTGGGGGAACGGTCGCATCAAATGGTTTGCCAAACCAAACGCCACGTCGGCCCCGAAGACAAACGGGAGTCCCTCGACATTCTCCTCCGGGGGTGGCAATCCCAAGCCACCACTCTCGAGACGTCGGTAAAACTCCGTCCGGCAAAACACTCCTCCATCCGACATCCGACCATTCCGCCCCAAGTCCACATATAGGAACTCATAGTTCGCCGCCACCACCGCCATCAACACGATACTATTGAACCCCTTATAGTTGAAATAGTATGACCCCGAATGGGGTGGTGGGACGATGTGGACATGCTTCCCATCGATTGCCCCTCCGCAGTTCAGGAAATCCCACCTCTGGGCAAACAGTCTGCCATTCCTGTGGCGTGGAAGGAAACTGTGGAGTCAAACAAGAAAAATATAATTAGTACATTTGATAATAAACATTACAAGCAGATTCTACACAAACATTGTTGACAAACATCAGTATAACATTTCTTGTAGTATTTAAAGGCTAAAAATATAAGGTCCACTTATCAGATTCCTCCCCCCCTCTGATGGCCCCTTGTAAATATTTTAGGGGGGGGGGTATGTTTTGGACAGGTAACCACCCTCTCCACTACGTAATGGAGTAACAAAGTAATGTGGGATAGTTTGGCCAGCCCCTCCTTCATTACACTATTGGCAGCCCACTGGACAGGTAAAAAAAAAGGAAAATGGAAGCACATTTTTGGATTCTGCTATTACCTATCACAATAATAATAGGAGGAGAAGAATTAAAACAGTAGCATTTGAAAGTATTGAGGCAGGCCCTGGCACTACATGCTTTGAAAAATGAATCCATAAATATGACCACTAAAAAGGTAGGTATAGTGTGTATTGGGTTTGGCAAAGTCAGCACATAGAGGATTGGTATCAGCTGACTGAGCAGTTGGGGGAGGGGGGGTTCAAAAAAGATTTGGGGCACCACAAAACAAAGCCTCAGGCCCTCTGAAGGAATTTAAGGACAAATATAAAACATTTGTACACATTTTAGGGGGTGTTTAGGGTAAAGCATTACAATGGAGCTGACAAAATACATTGTTAAGTGACTAGACTATAGGTATATATGGGTCCCAAATAGCATGCTGGGGCAGGGGGGGGGGGGGGGGGGTAAGTGAAGGCAAATACAGTGGTGTGAAAAAGTGTTTGCCCCCTTCCTAATTTCCTGTTCCTTTGCATGTTTGTCACACTTAAGTGTTTCGGAACATCAAACCAATTTAAACAATAGTCAAGGACAACACAAGTAAACACAAAATGCAATTTGTAAATGAAGGTGTTTATTATTAAAGGTGAAAACAAATCCAAACCATCATGGCCCTGTGTGAAAAAGTGATTGCCCCCCCCCTTGTTAAAACATACTATAACTGTGATTGTCCACACCTGAGTTCAATTTCTCTAGCCACACCCAGGCCTGATTATTGCCACACCTGTTCACAATCAAGGCATCACTTAAATAGGAGCTGCTTGACACAGTAAGGTCCACCAGAAGATCCTTAAAAGCTACACATCATGCCGAGACCCAAAGAAATTCAGGAACAATTGAGAAAGAAAGTAATTGAGATCTATCAGTCTGGAAAGGGTTATAAAGCCATTTCCAAAGCTTTGGGAATCCAGTGAACCACAGTGAGAGCCATTATCCACAAATGGCGAAGACATGGAACAGTGGTGAACCTTCCCAGGAGTGGCCGGCCGCCCAAAATTACCCCAAGAGCGCAGCGACGACTCATCCAAGAGGTCACAAAAGACCCCACAACTGCATGTTCCAAGGAACATGCAGGCCTCACTTGCCTCAGTTAAGGTCAGCGTTCATGCCTCCACCATCAGGAAAAGACTGGGCAAAAATGGCCTGCATGGCAGAGTTCCAAGGAGAAAACCACTGCTGAGCAAAAAGAACATCAAAGCTCGTCTCAATTTCTCCACAACACATCTTGATGATCCCCAAGACTTTTGGGACAACATTCTGTGGACCGATGAGACAAAAGTGGAACTCTTTGGAAGGTGTGTGTCCAAGTATATCTGGCGTAGAAGGAACACTGCATTTCAGAAAAAGAACATTATACCAACAGTAAAATATGGTGGTGGTAGTGTGATGGTCTGGGGCTGTTTTGCTGCTTCAGGACCTGGAAGACTTGCCGTGATAAAAGGAACTATGAATTCTGCTGTCTACCAATAGATCCTGAAGGAGAATGTCCGACCATCTGTTCGTGTACTCAAGCTGAAACGAACTTGGGTTCTGCAGCAGGACAATGATCCTAAACACACCAGCAAGTCCACCACCGAATGGCTGAAGAAAAACAAAATGAAGACTTTGGAGGGGCCTAGCCAAAGTCCTGACCTGAATCCTATTGAGATGTTGTGGTATGACCTTAAAAAGGCCGTTCATGCTCGAAAACCCTCTAATGTAACTGAATTAGGACAATTCTGCAAAGATGAGTGGGCCAAAATTCCTCCAGGACGCTGTAAAAGCATCATTGCACGTTATCGCAAACGCTTGGTTGCAGTTGTTGCTGCTAAGGGTGGCCCAACCAGTTATTAGGTTTAGGGGGCAATCACTTTTTCACACAGGGCCATGATGGTTTGGATTTTTTTTCACCTTTAATAATAAACACCTTCATTTACAAATTGCATTTTGTGTTTACTTGTGTTGTCCTTGACTATTGTTTAAATTGGTTTGATGTTCCGAAACACTTAAGTGTGACAAACATGCAAAGGAACAGGAAATGAGGAAGGGGGCAAACACTTTTTCACACCACTGTATGCCCAACAAGGACCAGCAACATACTGGTATGTTGCTGGATTTTGAGTGGTTATACCAGAATGATGCCTGAGGGTTTAGGTATCATCTTGGTATCATTCTTTTCAGCCAGCGGTCGGCTTTCATGTAAAAGCAATCCTAGTGGCTAATTAATTTCTAGACTGCTTTTACAAGCAGTGGGAGGGAATGTCCCCCCTCCCACCATCTTCCATGTTTTCTCTGGCTCTCCTGTTCCAACGGGGAACCTGAGAATGCAGCCGGTGGTTCCACCAGATGACCATAGAGCCGATCAGAGACCAGAATAGCTCCAATCATCTCTATGGTCTAAGAAACCAGAAGCTACGAGCATTTCATGACTTAGATTTTGCCAGATGTAAACGGCGCCATTGGGAAATTGGGAATGCATTTTATCACACCGAACTTGGTGTGGTCAGATGATTTGAGGGCAGAGAAGAGATCTAGGGTCTAATAGACACCATTTTTTTCAAAAAAGAGTACCTGTCACTACCTATTGCTATCATTGGGGATATTTACATTCCCTGAGATAACTGTTTAAAAATAAAAAAAAGCAAAATAAATAATAAAAAAAAAGCACCCCTGTCCCCCCTGCTCTCGCACAAAGGCGAGCGCAAGCGTCGGTCTGGCATCATATGTAAACAGCAATTGCACCATGCATGTGAGGTATTACCGCGAAGGTCAGATCGAGGGCAGTAATTTTTGTAGTAGACCTCCTCTGTAAATCAAAAGTGGTAACCTGTAAAGGCTTTTAAAGGCTTTTAAAAATGTATGTAGATTGTTACCGCTGCACGTTTTTTAAAGCATGTCGTGTTTGGTATCCATGTACTCGGCTTAAGATCATCTTTTTTATTTCATCAAACATTTGGGCAATATAGTGTGTTTTAGTGCATTCAAATTAAAAAAGTGTTGGAAAACACCCACCATTTTAATCTGTAGGGCCTTTGCTTTAAAAAAATATATAATGTTTGGGGGTTCAAAGTAATTTTCTTGCAACAAATTTTTTTTTTTTTCATGTAAACAAAAAGTGTCAGAAAGGGCTTTGTCTTCAAGTGGTTAGAAGAGTGGGTGATGTGTAATAAGCTTCTAAATGTTGTGCATAAAATGCCAGGACAGTTCAAAACCCCCCTATTTTGGGAATTAGACACCCTACGCTATTTGCTGAGAGGCATGTCGAGTCCATGGAATATTTTATATTTTGACACAAGTTGCGGGAAAATTAATTGGTAAAGTAGAATAATGTTGCGCTGAAGTGCTGATGTACGTGTGACCTGTTGGTCAATCGTGCAATGATAAAATATGTGTCATTAAGTGAAATGTAAAAGTTATGATCATACGTTATAAAAACACGTTAATGACTAAAAACATATAATCATAAAATGGTGAAACACATATAAATGAATAAAATGTGATGAAGGAAAGGGACTGAATATCAGTCTAAGCCCCCATACACACGCGCGGATTATCCGAGGACCAGGTCGGTCGGATCCTGTCCGTCGTACTTTGTCCGATGTTGGTGTTGCGTACACACGGTCGGACAACGTTGTCGGAATTTCCGGTCTGCAAGAACGTCGTGACGTAAGTCGTCTTCCACGAGACTAGAAAAGGGAAGTTCAGCACCACGTCAGGCACCCGTTGGGCTCCTTCTGCTGATTCCGTGTTTATCACGAGTTAGTCGAAGTTTGGGGACTTACGATTTGCGCTTCTCAGTTTTCTGACTCAGATCGTTACTGCTCTTCAGTTTGTGCTTGTCGTGCGTATCTGTTTATTAGTGCATGTAGTCAGTTCGCATTTGTTGGTCATTGCGGCCTATATCTTGATATAGGACGCTTTGATTTGCACTGCTTATTGTCTGCTCGTTTCTGGTATTCATTTCGTTCTTTCAGGCCTTGCTGTTTATCGGTGCTTTCTGTTTGTCCGTTCTGACCAGCCGACCGTTTGTGAGCGATGTTTCCCGTACGTACTCGTCGCCGAGTTCGTGCTGTACGCGGAATTGGTGTCGGGCTTTTAGCTTTGACCCAAGACCCGTCCATGAACAGAGTGACGAGGAGTATGTGGACCAAGAATTGGTTGCTTCAGCGCGATCAGTTCTCGCACATGCCTTTGCTTCGTGAGATCCGGGAGAATAATCCTGATGATTTCAGGAACTTTCTCCGGATGACGGACCCCGTGTTTCACCGTCTTTTGGCTTTGCTGACCCCTTTTATCAGCCGGCAGGATACCTGCATGAGACAAGCCATCACTCCGGAGCAGAGGCTTGTTGCTACGTTGAGGTACTTGGCGACAGGGAGAAGCCTTCAGGATTTGAAGTTCTCTTCAGGTATCTCTCCCCAGGCCCTGGGAATCATTATTCCAGAGACCTGTTCTGCCATCATCCAGGTCCTGCAGGAGGACTATATTAAGGTAACATTTCTCCTTTACTATTCCCTTCTATGTATGCTCTGTTTGCTAATGTCTTGTATTTTTGACCTCCTTCCCTAATTACCATGATTGCAATATGCTCTAATATGCTGTGCCCCTTTTCTCCTTCATGCATTTTCCCTTCACTTACCTCCCCAGCATGCTCTTCTGGCCCAATAGACACCTATGGCCTAGTCACTTAAGCAATGTATTTTGTGTGCTGCATAGTATTGTTTTCCCCCAAACACCCCCTAAAATATGCACAAATGTTTGCTGTGTGTTTTACTTCATGTAGAGCCCCTTTTTTTTTTTTATTTTTTGTGGGGGGGGGGGGGCAAACTCATTAGGAACCCCCTCCCCCAACTGCTCTGTCAGATGGTACCAATCCTCTATCTGCTGACTTTCCAAAGGTCAATACACACTATATACCTACCTCTTTATAGTGGGCATCTTTAGTGATGAATTCAGCAAAGCATGTAGTGCAAGGGGCTGGCTCCATACTTTCCATATCCTCTTTTTTTGTGTTCTTTCCCTCCTATTAGCTTGCTTGGTAATTTCAGAATGTCACAATGTGCTTTCATTTTTTTGGGGGGGGGGGGGGGGGTTTGAAATGTTATTTTATCTTTCCTGTGGGCTGCCAATAGTGTTAAGTACAGAGGGTCTGGCCAAACTAGCACACATTATTGAGCCATTTGGCAATCAATGAAGTGCAGAGGGTTACCTGTCCAACCCCCCCCCCAAAACCCTAGTTATTGCCAATGGCCCATCAGAAGTGGGGGGATTGATGGGGGGTGAGTAATCTGCGAAGGGGACCCTCTACTTTTCAGTGCAAATACTTTCCAGCCTAAAATGTTAAAGTATACTCTTGTTCCAAGATGTTGATTGTCTAATCTGCTTGCAATGTTTATGTGCAAAGTGACTAATTTTTTTTTATTGTTTCACTCCACAGTTCCCTTCCACGCCACAGGAATGGCAGACTGTGGCCTCCCACTTTGCCAGCCGTTGGGACTTTCCTAACTGTGGAGGGGCAATTGATGGGAAACACGTCCGCATCATCCCACCGCCCAACTCGGGGTCCTACTATTATAATTATAAGGGGTTTAATAGTGTAGTGATGTTGGCGGTGGTGTCGGCGACATACGAGTTTATGTATGTGGACGTGGGGATGAACGGCCGGATCTCGGATGGTGGTGCCATTGCGCACACGGAGTTCTACTGGTGTCTCCAAAGTGTCAGTCTGTGCTTGCCACCTCCAGAGGAGAATGCTGAAGGACTCCCCTTCGTCTTTGTCGCAGATGAAGCGTTTGCGTTGACTCCCCATCTGATGAGGCCCTTCCTGATGAGGACCCTCACCCCAGACCAGAGGGTCTTCAACTAAGGGCTGTCCAGAGCCCGAAGAGTGGTAGAGAACACCTTTGGCATCCTGGCCAACCGCTTCCGCCTGTTCTTGATGGCTATTAACTTGGCGGAATACAAACTGAACCACATAGTTCTTGCCTGTTGCATATTGCACAACTTTTTAAAACGACACAACAGCAACTACGTGGTGCCCGTTGGCCCAGATGTGGAGGGCCCTCCAAATGCTGACCTCACAGCCCTTCAAGCGGCACATCCAGGCTTGCCCCCTCTAAATGCCTGCGCGGTCCGCGAGCAATATATGGACTACTTTGTGGGTAGGGGGGCCATTCCTCTGCCTGACGATGTGTGAGAGGCATTTTTTAATAAATCTCTTTTTTAAACCAACCTAGGATTTCTTGTCATTTCCGTATTATTGCTTATTTGACCTTGACATTTTTTCCCTTTAGCTTCGACAGTGGGAAGGCACTTTCTGGGCAAAAGGATGTAACAGTCTCTTCTTCCCCAAAAAGATTCTTCTCATGTTGTGTGTTTGATACCTAATCTTTGGTCTAGAGAAGGTTTGTAGTGCATAACTGACATCCAAAATACTCCATTTCCTCACCATGACAGAAATGTGTGTATTCACAAAAATGGTGTGCTACGTGTTTTCAAACAAATCACTGTGGGTGTCATTTACATAAGTCAAATCCACTATGCTCTACAAGTGCAGTGCAAAAGTGCCCTGGAAAAGAAACTTGCAGTGCAAACTGGACTTGCCTTTAGTAAATAACACCCATTGCCCCCCAAATCCTTTACATTTGACATACATAATGTTTTTTTGTTTTTAAATAAGGAAGCCACACATTTAGAAAATTAAAAAAGTTTACTTGCAACACATTCACAAGTGTGTTTACAAACTTCTTGCCAAAACTGACAAGATCTGGTTTATTTACAACATTGTTTACAAACATTCCGCATTTGGTAAAACCAGGCATGGAGCAAAACAGAACATAGGAACTCGGAAAGATCAACTTTCTAAAATGAAGGCAAGATCAGACATGACTATATGTTCAAAGTTTGTTTGATCTTGCCTTCATCACATGGGGGGTCACCCCTGGAAACTGGAAATTTAGAACATGCACACAATTTGGGTATGAAAATGGTCATTCGATGGTAAAACACATGCCTAGAATCTTCAAAAGTGCCATTTTCCATCATGGGGATGAATGGACGTTTTTTGGGGGTGCAACCCCTTCACCACAACCACTTTAGTAGTTCGTAAAGTGGTTGCACCCCCAAAAAAACGTTGTCATGATGGGAGCTAGCTAGCACATGTGGACACAATGTGTGCATGTTAAAAATTTCACACAGTTCTTAAGTTGAAAATGTGTTCAGAAGCAGCCACAAATGTGTGTTAATTACTTGGTGCGTTTTCATATTTTTCCTAAAACATCAATGATGTTCTTCAATTTTTGTTGAACATCATTGATGTTTTGCTTTATGTCATCTAGATCTCTATTGCAGACCATTATCTCCCCGATGAGTACGTGGGCACTCTCTGTGGTAAAGTGCGATTCTTCTTCCATAACATCCACGTCACCTAAAAACAACCAAAAAAAAAAATGTCTGGGAAATGAGGCAGGCATACATTGATTAGCTTACCAGTAGCTGTGTTCTCCACACTCACCTGTTGTGGTGACAAGTTCTCCAATTTCTATGATCTCTCCTTCCTCCTCCTCCTCCTCTGCTTCTGGTCTTTCCCCTTCTTTGGGAGGTGTTGGTTTGGTGGTTTCCTCAGACGTCACAAGTTTTCGCTCCCCTATGAGAAGGTACAAAAGGAAGATTTAGCAACACAATCTATTGAGGGCAGAAATAGGAAATGTCAAACATTGCTTGAAAGTGAGGGACAATATTTTTGTTGGGCCAGTTACAAATGACAACAACATGAATGTAGTCACTTTTTAAAGGTGCTTAACTTAGTAGCTTTTTGGTAGAAGTTTGTCTGATGGAGACCCCCCTCTAGTATCCACTGTAGCACATGTGCAAGTGGGTTTGGGTGTCCCAGCACTAGTGCTCTAGAGTCCAGATGGGTAATCAGCTACTGGGTGACCTCTCCTTTACATTGAATAAATTGGCTTTACATTCTTGATGACATTTCTAGTGAGAAAAAACTTCATTTTCCCCCCAAAAAAAACAAACCTCGTATTATAAATGGCCGAACGATCGAGGTTGAGTACGATCGAATGGACACACACACGAACATGACAGTGGCAGAAAGATCGAGGTTGAGTACGATCGAATGCACAGACGAACATGAAAGTGGCCATTTTCTAATGTACAACTTTGTAAAAAGACAAACACATGGAGCAGTATGCAAGCAAGAAATCAAACACAAAACACAACTACTTACTTTTTTGAAGAACTCGCGTGATCTATCTGTACTGATCGGGCTCCCTCAGTTTCAGGTCTGACCAGCGTTTCCTCAGTTGCTCCTTGGATCGTTGTACCCCAAAATGATTGTACAGCCTCCTTACAACTTTAGACATGATCTTGGCCTTGCGGACATTGGGGTTGAGGTAAGGCCCATACTTCCCATCATAGTCGCTCCTCTTTAATATGTCCACCATCTCCAACATTTCTCCAAATGACATATTGGAGGCCTTGAATTTCAGGCTCCGAGATCGGGACGTTTCTGCCTCCGGCCTTTCCTCGTCCTCCTCCTCGTTGCTGCAATATTTCGGGCGCACCTGCTGTGTCCCCGCCATGTGCTCTCCCCACTGCGCCGTAAAGAGAAGGGGTGGGGAATAGACGAGAAAGATCGTCAGGGGCGGGCGGAGTTTGACGCATGCGCACTGTATATAAAACGTCACACGCCTGTGTCGTTGCCACGATCTGTGAGACGAGGGGAGAGAAAGCTCACGCACGAGACGATCGCTATAACGAAGGTACAATTTGACGTTGGTACATAACTAGCCTAGACTGATTAGACCTTGAGGCTTCTTTATGGAGAAGATTAGGAGAGTTTTGCCTGACATTATTTATAGTGTTTTGTGTGGTGTTGTGTCTTGCAGAGATTATGGACGGCTTCAACCATGTGAGTTTTCTCCCCCTCTTCATTGATAAATATAGGGAAATGCCCCTATTATGGCAGGCAAAACACCGAGACTATAGCAACAGACCAAAGAGGTACGCAGCCATGAAGAAACTTGTGGCATTTGTAAAGCCAAGGTTCCCCACGGCAACCGTGGAGAGCTTAAGAATAAAAATTGCCAACCTGAGGAGTACCTATTTCCGGGAGCGCAATAAGGTCCGGAAGTCCCAAGCATCTGGAGCTGGAGCAGATGAGGTCTATGTCCCCACGCTCTGGTACTATGAGAGGCTCCACTTTCTCAAAGACCAGGCTAATGTCAGGAAGTCACTCTCGACTCTTCCTTGCACGCGTCCTTCCATGCACGCCACCCCTGATGAGGCTTCCGAGGAGCAACCTGGGCCTTCCAGTCTGGAAGAGGTGGAGGAGCCCAGCTTGTGGCAGGTATAGTAGTTTTGTACCCATTTTTGTTAAAAAGGAATGATGTTCACTTAATTCAGGATCCCCAATTGCTTAGTTCCTAACGTGTTTGACATATCAACTGACAGTAGTGTTGGAGACATTTGGGGCCAGAATCTAAACTGCAGGGCAGAGAATTGTATGGTTTTCTATTTGTAAACATTTTGCAACAGTCACTAGATGAGAATTGTGTGTGTTTGATGAACAAATAACTGAAACTATGTCCCTTTTTCATACACAGGAAGACCTCAGCCAGGAGGTGGCTGTGGAATGTGGCACTCAGGAGGAGGCAGGGGTTAGTGGCAGCCAAGAGGTGGGTAGTGGCAGCCAACAGGGGGGTAGGCGTAGGAGCCTGACTGTCTCCCAAGTCCCTCCCCTCCGCCTTCCCTACAGAAGGGCGAGAAGGATGGGGGAGGTGGGAGAGTCAGCGCTCCAGCTGATCTGAGATGCTTCAGCCTCCCTATATGCCACACCCACCTACGAGGAGGCCTTTGGCTCCTTGGTTGCCAATAAAATGAAGGGTATGGAGGCGGGGCAACGCAGCATGTGTGAGGATGTCATCCTCAAGGTCCTAAATGAGGGGATGGCTGGGGGGATGACTCCCCTCACACATGTTTGCGATAGTCACCTTGCTCCGCCTCCTCCTTCTGCCCCCCCACCAGCACCACAGCGTGGAAGGAAGCGTACAAGGAAGACCTGAGAGTGACGACCTGGATTCAGTCTGGTCTGAGAGAAGATGGAGCCTCTCGTAGGACCAGAGCCTGGGGACCTAGATGGCATCTGCTGCAGTTCCGGATGTTTTGGACTTCAGGACCAGATTGCACTCCCTTATTATTTAGATAGGTACTCCTCAGGCCCCCAATTTTAGAAGCTTCAAAAATGATGGTTGCCGTGGGGGTCCAAGGCTTTGCAAATTCCCCAAGTTTCTTCATCGCTGCGTTCCTCTTTGGTTTGTTGCTGAGACCTAAATAAAGGTTTTTTTGATTTTAAAAAATCCTTGCCTATTGTGTTTTACTTTTCGACAATGACAGTTTTTCTTTGAGTAGGCAGGTACATTTCACTAATCATAAAGTATAATTAACAAGGGGCACCAACAACCAACAAACTCCTAGTAAATTTAACCACTTCAGCCCCGGACCAATTGTCAGCTTAAAGACCAGAGGTCTTTTTTCAATTTCGCACTGCACTACTTTAACTGGTAATTGCGCGGTCATGCAATTTTGTAACCAAACGAAATTTGCGTCCTTTTCTTCCCACAAATAGAGCTTTCTTTTGATGGTATTTGATTGCCTCTGTGATTTTTATTTTTTGCGATATAAACGGAAAAAGAGCGAAAATTTTGAAAAAAAAAGAGATTTTCTAATTTTTGTTATAAGAAAAATCTAATAAACTAAATTTTAGTCAAACATTTGGGCCAAAATGTATTCAGCCACATGTCTTTAGTAAAAAAAAATGCCAATAAGCGTATATTTATTGGTTTGCGCAAAAGTTATAGCGTCTACAAACTAGAGTACATTTTCTGGAATTTACACCGCTTTTAATTTATGACTGCCTATTTCATTTCTTGAAAACCCCCCCAAATGACCCCATTTTGGAAAGTAGACACCCCAAGCTATTTGCTGAGAGGCATGTTGAGCCCATTGAATATTTTTTTTTTTAGTCCCAAGTGATTGAATAAAGACAAAAATAAAAAAAGATTTTTTTTTTTTCAAAAAGTTGTCACTAAATGATATATTGCTCACACATGCCATAGTTATATGTGGAATTGCACCCCAAAATACATTTTGCTGCTTCTCTTGAGTGTGGGGATACCACATGTGTGGGACTTTTTGGGAGCCTAGCCGCGTACGGGGCCCCGAAACCCAAGCACCGCCTTCAGGATTTCTAAGGGTGCAAATTTTTGATTTCACTCCTCACTACCTATCACAGTTTCGAAGGCCATAAAATGCCAAAATAGCACAAAACCCCCCCCAAATGACCCCATTTTGTAAAGTAGACACCCCAAGCTATTTGTTGAGAGGCATGGTGAGCATTTTACAGCTCTCATTTGTTTTTGAAAATGAAGAAAGTAAAGAAAAAAAAATTTTTTTTTTCTTTTTTCAATTTTCAAAACTTTGTGACAAAAAGCGAGATCTGCAAAATACTCACCATACCTCTCAGCAAATAGCTTGGGGTGTCTACTTTCCAAAATGGGGTCATTTTGGGGGGTTTTATGCCATCTGGGCATTCCATGGCCTCCGAAACTGTGATTGGCAGTGAGAAGTGAAATAAAAAAAAATTACACCCTTAGAAAGCCTGAAGGCGGTGATTGGTTTTTGGGGTTCCGTACGCAGCTAGGCTCCCAAAAAGTCCCACACATGTGGTATCCCCGTACTCAGGAGAAGCAACAGAATGTATTTTGGGGTGTATTTCCACATATGCCCATGACATGTTTGAGCAATATATCATTTAGTGACAACTTTTTGTAAAAAAAAATATATATATATATTTTTTTTTTCATTATTCAATCTCTTGGGACAAAAAAAAAAAATACTTAATGGGCTCAACATTGCTCTCAGCAAATAGCTTGGGGTGTCTACTTTCCAAAATGGGGTCATTTGGGGGGGGGGGGGGGGGTTTGAACTGTCCTGGCATTTTATGCACAACATTTAGAAGCCTATGTCACACGTCCCCCACTCTTCTAACCACTTGAAGACAAAGCCCTTTCTGACACTTTTTGTTTACATGAAAACATTTTTTTTTTTTTTTTTGCAAGAAAATTACGTTGAACCCCCAAACACTATATTTATTGTTAAAGCAAAGGCCCTACAGATTAAAATGGTGGGTGTTGCATTTTTTTTTGCACACAGTATTTGCGCAGCGATTTTTCAAACGCATTTTTTGTGGAAAAAATACACTTTTTTTTATTTTAATGCACTAAAACGCACTATATTGCTCAAATTTTTGATGAAATAAAAAATATGATCTTAGGCCGAGTACATGGATACCAAACACGACATGCTTTAAAATTGCGCACAAACACGCAGTGGCGACAAACTACATACATTTTTAAAAGCCTTTAAAAGCCTTTACATGATACCACATTAGATTCACGGAGGAGGTCTACTGCTAAAATTACTGCCCTCGATCTGACCTTCGTGGTGATACCTCACATGCATGGTGCAATTGCTGTTTACATATGACGCCAGACCAACGCTTGTGTACGCCTTTGCGCAAGAGAAGGGGGGGGCAGGGGTGCTTTTTTTTTTTTTTTTTTTTAGTTTTTTTTTTATTTATTTAGCTTTTTTATTTTATTTTTAAACTGTTCCTTCCATTTTTTTTCTTTGTTATGATTTTTATTGTTATCTCAGGGAATGTAAATATCCCCTATGATAGCAATAGGCAGTGACAGGTACTCTTTTTTTGAAAAAATTGGGGTCTATTAGACCCTAGATCTTTCCTCTGCCCTCAAAGCATCTGACCACACCAAGATTGGTGTGATAAAATGCTTTCCCAATTTCCCAATGGCGCGGTTTATATCCGGGAGGGGGGACATTCCCTCCCACTGCTTGTAAAAGCAGTCTAGAGGCTAATTACCCGCTAGAATTGCTTTTACATGAAAGCCGATCACTGGCTGAAAAGAATGATACCAAGATGATACCTAAACCTGCAGGCATCATTCTGGTATAACCATTCAAAGTCCAGCAACATACTGGACATATATTGTAATCTTTTTTTTTTTCATGCAGCCTCTTGGCTGAACGAAAAAAAAGAGATTGATTGGTGGGTATGCCCACCATTAGAATACCTCCCTTCATCCACCCACTTCTAATGATGGGCATACATGCACTATTTATATATGCCGATGCATGGGGGCATCCTCCCGCAAAAGTTATGCCGTGTACACACGGTCGGAATTTCGACCGTATGTACGTGGCATTAGGAGCCAATCGCTCCTCCCCCCCCCTGCTGCCCCCATGCTTCGGCACATATGCTCTTTTTTTTAACTGTGGTGGTGAAATCACCTCCTACAGCATTGGAGTCGCGGCTTTATGTATCGTGGGAGCAAACGATGTTGCTGTCAAGATAAATAAATCCGCGCTGCAACTGAATGGCGCACCTGAAAACAAAAAAATGCTTAACACTAAAACACAGTAAACAAAATTACATACCTGAAAAGCAAGCATGATAAAACATAATAAAACATTGCAGAATAGAATGGAGTAAAAAAAGAGCAACAATAGAGAGAGAATAGAGAGAACAATAAAACGACAACTATTTTTGTTTTTTTTATTTTTTTGAGATTCACAGGTAAAAAAGCTCCTGACTGTTAGCGACTGAATCAAAACGCTACCACAAAAAAAATGTTAGCGATCGCAGGGATCAGGCCTGACTCTGCGAACGCTGCAGTTATGTGTGCTTAGTGTTTTGTAAGTGACAGTGATCGATCGATACTGCACTTGGGTGGGCTGGGCTGGGCGGAGGGGGAAAACGCAGGTGCTAGCAGGTATCTGGGCTGATCCCGTTAACAATGCGTTTTTTTGGAACCCTAAACTGCTGGGACGCTAGTATAGATCTGATCAGATCAGATATTGATCTGTTCAGATACTGTGCCACTAAGGGAGGTGTATGCTTTGCACGTGGGTGTTTGCGGTACTGGCACTAACCTGGGGCGACGCAGACTTTATTTGACCCTAAAACCTAATTGATATCACCCGCCGGGCGATCAGGGGGTTAAACCGTTATTGGGTAATAAATGGCGGGTGGCCTGACAGTATAAAAAACAAGCTAACTAACCAGCATCACCCGTAACAGTAATACAAAAAAAACTGGCTACCTAGCGGCACCAGTGACACTAATGCAGCGATCAGAAAAACAATCGCTTAGTGACACTGGCAAAAGGGGGTGAAAGGGTTAACTAGGGGCAATCAGGGGGTTAAACCTTTATTAGGTAATATATGGGGGTACCTGACGCTATATAAAAACCTGACGGCTAACCTAAATAACGAAATAACTAACTGGCTAACCAGCGTCACCAGTGACAGTTATACGGTGATCACTGGTGAAAGGGTTAACTCTAGGGGCAATCAGGGGGTTAAAACCTTTATTTAGGTTGTAATATGGGGGTACCTGACCTATAAACCTATTTATGAACCTATATAAACATGGCGGTTAACCTAAAAAAAAACTGGTTACCTAGCGACACTAATGCAGCGATCAGAAAAACGATCGCTTAGTGACACTGGCAAAAGGGGGTGAAAGGGTTAACTAGGGGCAATCAGGGGGTTAAAACCTTTATTAGGTAATATATGGGGGTACCTGATGCTATATAAAAACCTGACGGGGAACCTAAATAACGAAATAACTAACTGGCTAACCAGCGTCACCAGTGACACTTATACGGTGATCACTGGTGAAAGGGTTAACTCTAGGGGCAATCAGGGGGTTAAAACCTTTATTTAGGTTGTAATATGGGGGTACCTGACCTATAAACCTATTTATGAACCTATATAAACATGGCGGTTAAAATAAAAAAAAAAAAATGGTTACCTAGCGACACTAATGCAGCGATCAGAAAAACGATTGCTTAGTGACACTGGCAAAAGGGGGTGAAGGGGTTAACTAGGGGCAATCAAGGGGTTAAACCTTTATTAGGGGGGGGTAGGGGCTACCTTGGACCTAAAACTAACTGCCCTGACAGTTATTACAGTCACACTGACACTAAATGCAGTGATCAGTAAATAAATGATCACTGCAATTAGTGACACTGTGACTGGGGGGGCAGGGGGTGATCTGGGGGGTGATCAGGGGGTGACAGGGGGGTGGATTGTGTGCCTATGTGTACTGGTGTCAGTGTACTGTTTGTGCACTAACCTTTACATGTTCTCTCCTCGGCGTTCCGGTCACATAGACCGGCGCACCGAGCGTGACATCACTTCCGCCTTCCTGTATATACAATAGACAGGAAGGGGAAGCTTTTCATTCGCCAGGAGCGATCGCGAGGGGGTGGCCAGAAACCACTGGCGGTCCCCTCGTCCCGGATCGCTCCTGAAGCGATGCCGACCGTCCCCGCCGGCGGAGGGGGTTCCGATCGGACACCCCACCCGCCGGAAGAATGTCACGTACAGGTACGTGATTTTGCCTGTACGTGCCATTCTGCCGACGTATATATACATGGGGCGGTCGGCAAGTGGTTAAGCAACAAATACAAATGTTAATAATGTTGTTTTGCTAAGTTGAGACACACAACCCCCCTCAAAAAAAAAAAAAAAATTATCCTTAAAATATGTATTCCAAAAAAAATACTAAAATGACAAATCATCCAACAAATATAACAAAGATTCTTTTACGATCTGAGGAAAAATAAACATGTAGTCTAGAAATCGTGAAAACTAATAAAGAACTAAGTTTGTGAGAAGTGCGGGTGAATAGGAGCAGCTAAAACATGTCATTCTTCTTGCATTGTAAAGAAAAAGAGAATGCGCTGCATTAAAGACATTTTAACATTGCAGCGTGACGAATGTGCTGTGTCGATTAGGAAAGGTAGTTTTACCTGACCGAGCGCTTCCGTCACAGAATTTCTTCTGAGCATGCGTAGCACTTTGTCCGTCGAACTACGCTACACACGATCGGATTTGGTGTGATCGGACCTTGTTGTCAAAAAATCTATCCAGCAGGAGATAGGACTTTGTCCGTCGGACAATCCGACGTACACTTTTCGATGGTGCCTACACACGGTCGGATTTTTCGACAACATTGTCCGATAGGACAGAATCCATGCGAAAATCCGACCGTGTGTATGGGGCTTAAAAGGTGCTTGTGGGTGATCCAAAATGTGGATATGCAGTGATCTGGTAGCAAAAAGTCAAAATATTCCAATGGACTTAGTATAAAGTGACTATGTACTTTGTGATTCATATGCTGTATGCGACAAAGTCCATATGGGTGGTGAAGTCCTTTATGGAGTGGAAATATCGTATACCTGTATACTGACCTTGGAATAACAGAATGACCATAGCAGCGCCCCCTGGCTCTGGTCGGCTTATAAGCCTCCCACCCGATCAGCGTGTTGACGTCACCGATCCAGAAGTGGACGAAAAACGACCACCGCGCATGCGCAATATCCACAAACAAGGCCTAGAATGCCAAGAGTGCCGAGCGTGACGTAAATCACGTCCTGCGCCCCATGCAAACAGTGCAAAGGGACATGGGCGGAAACATCAGACTAATCACCAATAGGATAGAAGGAGGGAATTAAATAGGCACCAATAGGGGCTGATGTAAACATAGGCAGGTGGTACAAAATGGATAGAAAGCGAATGGGTGGTCGAAAGGGCGGGCTTAGTCTCCACAGACAGAAGTCCTTGGGTGTCCATACAGCCACGGGTAGTGTGGATATGGTTACCCGAACAGGCAAACTGGACACATCAGAGACAGCGGGGAAACAGGGGCGGCGCAGGGAGATAGGGACAAGGGAGTGGGGATAGGTGTAAAAGGGGAAGAAGAGAGACGATCTGAGGGACAAAGAACTGCATATGCAAGGCTCCAATGCAATGCATATACCATGCAACCTAGGTGAGGTTTGGTTGAATGATATGAATAAATAGACCATCAAATGTTACCAACAAATCAATAAATAATATAAGTGACAAATAGTGTCATTCATCCCCTAAGGGGAAAAATATTTTTTCCCCTTAGGGGATGAATGACACTATTTGTCACTTATATTATTTATTGATTTGTTGGTAACATTTGATGGTATATTTTTTCATATCATTCAACCAAACCTCACCTAGGTTGTGCAATGGAAGCTCTTTTTAACTTACACTTAACCCTATATTCATTTTTTTTTAGTTGCAGCACCTGGCAATGTTTTATCACCTTTGAGTGTTTTTTTTTTTTAGGTGGAGTTTATATATTCTATATAAATTATTATTATTTTTTTTTCCACAAACCTTTGTACGTTGTTGCACATTGTGTTTATTTGAAGTCATTTGTACCTCGTTAATCAATCATCACTGGTTAGCGCAGATTTTTCCCTTTTAAACAATGCATATACCGTGCCCAATCATACAGATGATCACCCCAAATTCCAGCAGCATGTAAAAGGGGAATAGAAGTGAAAATAATATGTAACAGAAACAAGGACATAACTAAAGATTGCATCAAACTGGCAAGTAGGAAATAAATAACGAAACTAAGGATTACATAATGAATATAATGTACTTAAGAAAGACATACATGTACAAATATAACTATAAGCAAAATTCATATAAAGTTATAATAAAACAATTGCAGACATAAGACCTGAATAATGCATATATGGACCTGAAGATGACAAAAGGGTCTAAAGCCATAAACAGTGGGTCACCAAGACAGGGGTATAGGGGAAAAAGGGAATAGAGAACAAGAGGAGAAATACATCAGAGGAATAGAAGGGAATGGGGGGGAGGGAAACAAGGGGGACAGGGGAGGAAAAAAAAAAAGGAGGAAGAGGTGGAGAAAGGGGGGGGGGGAGGGGATCGCCCAAGAAGATGGAATGATATCCGAAAATTCTCAGACACCAAAAGATGGCAAACAAAACGTACATCCAATTACTAAATAGTTACACTTATATACATTATTTTAAGAAAAGGACCCAAGAGATCCTGGAAAGAATAATAGTTGAACTAGCATGGTATGTACGAACGTCTCCAAGCTTAAAGGAACGATTTAAAACTAATATATTTGTTCAAGCCAGGGTATTTGGTGGCATCTAAGGTAAGGCATCTAAGGCATCTAACTTTGTTTCTAACTGCAGCAGGGTATGTTAATTGCTCCTCCTCGAGCATGTACAGTTACATTTTCCAGCGCAGAGAAATGGACCATGCTTGAGTCAAAATCGTGTTGATGACCGATATGTCTGTTCAAAGCCATAGTACATAGGCGTTTGAATGAAGGCTTAATGTGATCTCTGACTCTCTTTTTTTTAATACAAACGTTTTTTATTGAGGAAACAATAAAATAATACAAAACAATTGACAATAGGTATTACGTATAATACACGTCTGAGGGTCAAAATATTAACGTCAATGCAAATGACAAAAAAAGAGAGAAAAAAAAGAAAAACAAACACAAAAATAAACCGTGAAGCATTCGAGAAAAGTGGTCGTATACAACAAGACTACTGTAGGAAAAATGGTTATCCAGTGTACTTTCAGGGGTGAGGTAATATGGCAGCGCACTATGGTCTAGAGCAGGATAAGAGCAAGTATGGCAATTATAATTGTGGTAACAGGTTCTGTCTATAAGATTTCCAGGGCGACCATCTTTGGTCAAATAAATGCATCCTATCATTTAAGGTATAAAGAATTCTCTCCATTAACATAATGGCGTCCATCCTATGAATGATGGAGGCGGTAGGGACAGTAGGGGCTTTCCAGTGTAGGGCAATAGCCCATAAGGTGGCTATGCAAACAGTGTGGATAAGGCATTCCTCCGAGCGAAGCACCCCTGGGATAGGTGCCCATAGCTGGAGTAAGTTGTACCGGTGTACCTGCTATAGCTGATGCTATAGCCTTCACTGAGTTCCAAATGTGGGAAAGTTGGGGACAGTCCCAAAATATGTGCATAAAAGTGCCCGGAAGCTGACATCCTCTGAAGCAAAGACCAGAGGCCCCGGGGAAGATGGAATGAAGTTTGGATGGGGTATAATACCACCTGGTTAATACTTTGTATGCTGTTTCCCTAACAGCCAAGGATTTAGAGGCTTTGCACAAATTGGTTAGCATGGTGTCCCAGTCCTCTGAGTCAAAGATTTCGTTACAATCAGTCTCCCATTTGTGCTTATAGGGAATAACCCCAGGGAAAACTGCAGTTAATGCTAATTTGTAAAGGGAAGAGATTTCCTCTGGGGGAATCACGGCAAATCTGTTCAAACATAGAAGGGGGAGATGAAGGGGTAAGAGCAAAGTGGGAGATGTAAAAGTGCCTAATTTGCATATAACGGAAATGTTCCCTTAATGGAATCTGTTTATGTGTGCGTAGAAGGTCAAATGAGGCAAAGGTGTTACCGAATTGTAGGTCCGCTAATGTGACCATAGAGTTAGCGATCCACCAGGAGAAACCTTCAGGGTTATGGAAAGCTAAGTTGAATAAGGGTTCTCCTAAAAAGGAGGAACCTCGGGGTGCGGGGGTCACTAGGTCTAATTTGAGCTTGTATCGATACCATAGGATTAGAGAATGGGCAACTAAGGAGTTGAGGGAGATAAGTTTATAGACTAATTTGGAGGGGGACCAAAGAATAGTAGAAAGCCTGTAGGGAGCAATGGAGTGCGCTTCAAAATTTACCCAGGGTACTTTAGAGTTAGGGATATTCCATTGTGCAATTTGGGAGAAGCGGGCAGCTAGGTAATAGAGCCAGAGGTTTGGTAGACCTAGTCCACCATTCGTTTGTGGGTTGAAAAGGACATGTTTGGAGAATCTCGGCCTCTTGTTCTGCCAGATAAATTTATGAATATCCTGCTGTAATTTGTCTATGAATGTTTTAGGGATAAGGACTGGTAGGGCTCTAAAGAGAAAAAGAAGCTTGGGTAAGAGGGTCATTTTGATTGCCGTGACTCTCCCAAAGAACGAGATTTGGTACGTGCTCCATAGTCTGAGCATATTGCGGAGTCGGGACACACATGCTGGGTAATTCGCTGCAAAGATAGAGGACCAATGCGGGGTGATATAGATACCCAAATAGGGTATTTTGTTGGTAGACCATTGCAGGGGGAAGGAGCTCTGGAGGGTCTCACACTGAGCAGGGGGGGTGTTGATTGGGAGTGCAGTGGATTTTGACATATTCACTGTAAGCCCAGAAATGGAGGCGAAACGGGATAGTAAGTCAAATAGGTTGGGCAGGGAGATGTGGGGATGGGAAAGAAAAAGCATAACGTCATCCGCATACATACAAAGATGTGATGTGGAGGAAGCCATCTGGTAACCTGATATATCAGGGTGACTTTTGATAGCTGCGGCAAGGGGTTCCAGGGCTAGGGCAAATAAAAGGGGAGATAGGGGGCATCCCTGACGGGTGCCCCTGCCCAGTGTGAAAAAAACAGAGCTGCAGCCCGGAATTTTGATTCTCGTTTGTGAGTTGTGGTATAGGGCTTGTACCCCTAGCAAGAATTCATCCCTGAAACCAAGTCTTTGTAACACCGCAAGTAGGTAAGGCCATAGTACGCTTTTGAAAGCTTTGTTAATGTCTAAGCTCAGAAGAAGAACCTGTTGTTTACGTAAATTAGCATCTTGGAGGACATTGAAAGTCAAGCGAATATTATCCGTGATGAGTCTATTGGGTATGAAAATCTCTGACTCTCTTAAAAGAGGGGCGTTTCATTTTACCAATGTAAAAGCACCCACATTGGCAAGTAGCCAGATAGACAACGCCCACAGTTTTACAAGTAACTCTATATTTAACTGTGTATACATGGCCATTAGGAAGGAGAATCTTCCTAATGGCCTAGTGGAACATCTTTATAATTGGAAATAAAAGAACAAATGTCACATCTCCCACATGGAAATGTGCCTCGTGATATAGAGTTGTCGACATTTCTAGGCATAAAGTGACGGTTACGAGGCGATCCCTCATAGATGGTGACCATCGATACGTAATTAGGGGATAAGGTTTGATGTATTTCCTGATAGTACTGCCGGTCGTAAGTAAAGGCCAGTATTTAGTCAAAATGTCTTTCATCTGGATATGCTGTTGAGAGAATTGAGTAATGATTCGGACTGAATGATCAATAGATGAGGATCCCTTCGAATGAATCAGATCCTTCCTATTTAATTTCACTACTTTATTGAATGCCTTTTTCTATTTACTATACCCTTGTTGGTGTAGTCTAGAGTACAGATCTTTAGCAGCAAGATGGAAATCAGCTTCCAGTGTACAGTTTAGTTTAAGTCGTAAAAATTTACTGTAGGGAATGCTGTTCAGCAATAGCTGTGGGTGTGCACTGCTGGCATGCAAAATAGTGTTGCCGGAGGACGGCTTATGGTAAAGTGAGGAATGAAGGATCCCCTCATCATCGACATGGAAATGAATCCTTGATTGACTACAGTCCATTGTAAATTTCAAATTATAGTTATTAAGTGTTGTGGGGGAATTAGCTTGTGGGGATCACCTTTTCTGAATGACAGTCAGCCACCGAGCACTTTCTTAAAAATTTGGCGGATGCCAGGTTTATTTATAGTAGGTTTGCAAAATAAAACATAACAGTAAATGAAATCCTTGCTGTCCGGCGCTAACTAAACAAATAATCTTCTCTCTATACAGTGCAGGGCTAGTCCCCTTCACCCACAAAACATGAGGTAAAGCAAACCTTTTCAGTCCAATATACAGAGCTCCTCTCATTCAGGTTCCTTCCTGAGTCTCAACACCAGAGCCCTGCTGTGCTCTCTTCCTGGTTATTTAACATCCAGCTGACTGTGGACTCCAGTGGACCAGAACATCCGGACCGGAACCCAGCCTGCCACAGAGGCTGGAAAACCCGGGGCGGATTCTGGTTTAGTCCCTTACAACGTAACGAATGCGAGATGAAATGTACCTATGATCGTGTATCTCACCTCGCATACCGTCACAGTGTGTACAATATTCCCTTTGCAAGATATGGAACAAGCGGCGCTGAATATAGTGTAAATACACACCAATAACTGCGTAGTACTGCAAAGATTAGTGAAAAATCAATGTGTACCCAGTGACTATCAAATAATGTACTGTGAAAGAATAATACCAAATAAATTGTAACAAAATAAATTGTAACAAAATAAATTGTAACAAAATAAATTGTGACAAATAAAAAGTAACAACCTCTATATAAAGGATCACCCTGTGAAGCTCAGTGAATATCAAAAACTGACACGGAATTAAATAAATAATTATTTCAAAATATATGATAAATTGTCCATCTCTTATTCAAAAAAAAAGTCCATCACAGTGAAAAAAATATATATAGAAAAAAATAAAGTTTATAACAGATGAGCAATAAAAGATGACCAGTGCCTCTTGGATAATACAATCTTGCAAGCACGTTCCTCCACCACACCGCAGTGTCTGTGACTTCACTCCCCTTATGTGTTTAAACTCACCAGCTGAATGTGCCTTACACTTTTGTGTTTGGATATAAGTGCTTTTACCATCTTTGTAGGGGTTAAATGGGAGATCTCTAGGTTCCAGCTAAAAAGACAGGTGTAACTTCCTTGGCTGTTCACAAAAAGTGCTCCCCATGCAAAAAAAGTGATTGCTTCCAATAGCGTAATAAAGTCAAAAACTTTTTAATCACACATAAAATCTCACTGCATTGCACTCACATGTGAAAGCTAAAACACGCGCCAAAGGTTAAATTTCACATCACTCCATGCATCTGTTGCTGGAACATGGATGGTCACGGCGGACCCTGGGTATGCGAGACTATCAGATGTTATCTCACCGCTCCTTGTCCCCGATATGCACCGATCGGTGTAAGATGTCCAGCGTCCCGTGTCTGCCTCAAACGTTCGCCAAGTAGCCACGCCCCGACATGTTTCGTCATAGAATTGACTTATTCATGGGATTGGCTACTTGGCAAGGCGAACTTTCTTTTATTCCCAAAATCTCTGCCTATGGGCGGAGAGCAACTCCCGCACATGCGCATTCCCTGTGTCCCCATTCCCTCAATGCACCAGCCTTTACATCTTAATGCTAATGAAGCAATGCTTCGTGCATCAATGATTGATAATAGCAAATAAATGCAGCATACCATCATTGCAATTCGAAGCACAATTAGACAACAAGCTAAAACAATTATTAAGTATATATAAATAATGAATAACAGTAGGAAAATCAAACAAGATCAGCTGCTGAATACAAAACCAATTTGCAATGGATTATATAGCGCTTAATCTTTATGCCCAATCCACTATTGTGCTCCACTCGCAATATGCTTTAAATAATACATTACATTTATATAATCCATTCATGTAGTGAAAGGGCTAGTTTCATCAACCACTAGAGAAGCTGGTTGTATCCCCTTATCTGTATCCATATATTAATTTTAAAATTCATGTCTATGATAAGATGACACTCATATGGAAAACTTCAGATAATTTACCTAGATTAGTGCCGTATACATCTGGGATGACTCTCAATCAATTGACTGATTTAATCCATCAGTCAAAAAAATGTATTTATTATGTATTTTTTGACTGATGTGTTAATAATAAGTCCATGTGTTAATATCAATGATACCCTGTTGATAGGCCTTAAAAAATCTTGATTTGGATGACCAACATTTGCCTAACTTTAAACATCGCAAAGCTGTTATCAAGCCGGCTGACAAGGGGGGCAATGTCATTGTCATGGATGTCCGGGCATATGGAAATATGTGTCTGGACAATGGACATCCTTGACAATCGACTATGGTATCGTTCTATCTCCAAGACTATAGTTGAAAACTTCAATGTTGAATATTTTGATCAAATTTTTAAGGCCTATCAACAGGGTATCATTGATATTAACACATGGAATTATATAAATGTGAAAAAACCCAAAACACCTACTTTTTATTCACTACCTAAAGTACATAACGTTTTGGACCATCCCCCTGGTCGACTCATTGTGTCAGGTTGCCATGAGTTAACGGAAAATGCAAGTGCCTTAGTGGATAAATACCTATACCCCCATGTGATATCTTTATTTTCCTATGTGAAAGATACAATTGATCTGCTTTGAAATTTAGATGGTAAACAACTCCCCCCTAATACATGGTTGGTGGCTCTCGATGTAGAGAGTCTTTACAATTCCATCCCACATAAAAAGGGAATTCAGGTTATTCAAACCCAACTAAAAGAACGTGGACCCACATCTGACTCATACAGGCAGTTTGTCCTCCAGTTGTTGGAGTTCATCCTGACACGCAATGTATTTTTATTTGGTCCCTACCACTACCTCCAGGTGCAAGGTGTGGCTATGGGGACTAAGTGTGCCCCCTCATACGCCAACTTGTACCTGGGGGGGTGGGAGAGGGAACTTTTTGGTAATGATCATCTATCTGAACTATTACAGGATGTCCTAGCTTGGCATCGCTGTCGGTCCACCCCCGCCCAGAGAGTTATCCCCACACCTAAAAAGGTTGCATCTAGAGAACTATGCCTACCTCGGGATCCCCCCCCCGGCGGACAAAAGCCACCTGATATCCAGCTGGTCCGCCGCACTGGCCTAGACTGGCCTAAAATGACTAACGAGATACCCCGAGTCAATGCCGGGGGTCTCAGCAGGGAGGCCCTCACGATCCTCCATACGAGGCGGACATGGAGTGCAATCCTACACAGAAGCCCTGCTACAGATTGGCAAGCAGAACCCAGAGTGACACTCAGTTGTCGACCCACTATACATTTACAATGAGCGCATCCCACGATTTCCCTAGGAACCACAGAACCGCCATCATGTAAAATGCCAAAATATACTCAAGAACTGTCACACTTGGCAGGAGAGAAGAAGGAGTCCTCATTAAAGCAGAGAGAGGGAAGAGGCGACATAACCAAACACCCTGCTGCCAGGAACAGGAAGGAAGGAATCCTTCATGACACTGAGGGATTAACTATAAGTAAGAGCCAGGCCATAGAATCTGGCACTAATCACAATGGTGTCCCTCAAACACCGGGAATAATGCCACATATCCTTATTAATATGCCCACTCCAAAAGATACAACGGAAACTGTACCTTCTGGGTCCCTGTGAGGCTTGGAGTTACTCTGCCCTTTGGAGCTGGGGCCTGGACAGGGGGAGGGGGAGTGGCACCCGCACATCCCATGCCCAGTTGCATATAAAAACATGGTGTGGGTCACTAAGGCCCCTTTCACACTGGGGCATTTTTCAGGTGCTACAGCGCTAAAAATAGCGCCTGTATAGCACCTGAAAAAATCTGGCCCCTTTCACTCTAGTGTGAAAGCCGGAGGGCTTTCACACTGGAGCGGTGCGCTAGCAGAGCAGTCAAAAAAGTCCTGCTAGTAGAATCTTTGGAGCGGTGAAGGAGCGGTATAACGCCGGCAAAGTGCCGCTGCAGCAGCGCTTTGCAGGCTGTTTTAACCCTTTTTTGGCCGTTAGCGGGGGTTAAAACCGCACTGCTAGCGGACGAAAACCGCCGCTAAAACGACGGTAAAGCAGCGCTAAATATAGAGCGGCTTTACCACTGACGCCGCTCCTGCCCCAGTGTGAAAGGGGCCTAAGGCTAACAGGCTACTCCTTGGACTAGGGGACAGTTATATGATCAATGGCATGCACGGCTCTTCTCACCAGTAAATGTCTTACCAAATGGGAATCTGGGAGGTTCTGAAATACGTCCAGTTTCTTGGTCAGGGACACGATAGATTCCCAGAACACCGGTTATATATGTTTTCATTTTTCTGCCTAACTGTTAGTAATGTTTATGCCAATTACTGCCTTATTACATGTTTCCTGCTTCAGATCGGATTAGTTATTTGTCTATTTTGGTCAAAATACCGGTTCAAGACTCTACAGTTACAACTGCCGGGAGTGGATGGAGGGACCCAGGAGCTCACTTCCCGGATCTGTTTTTCCACCAACCCACTTAGGACTACACTCAGTTACCAGTGACTAACTGGAGAGCGCCTTAGCTAACTTTAGCTACATTAGCACTTTCTTTTGGAGCTGCACACTCCTTTCCCTCTGGACTGCTCACCCAACTCTACTAATACATTTTCTTATCTGACTTTCTTTTCACCCCGCTTTTCCCCTCCCACATACCTAACACCTACCCTATACCACCACCGCCCTTTAAACTCACGAGCATGTACGTACTGAATATATAGTCTCATTGAATGCGAAAGGACTGAATACACCAGAAAAGAGGCGAATGCTGCTTCATGACATGCAACGCATGAAAGCAGACATTATCCTACTGCAGGAGACCCATTTCAGAGAAAATACCCGGCCAATACTTAAATTTAGATACTATCCCACGGTGTGCCATTCCACATACACTGAAGCTAAATCCAGAGGGGTTTCCATTCTAATTGCAGCTAAGATACCATGGACGCACATAGACGCAAAGACTGACACAGAGGGACAATTTCTATTTCTGAAAGGTCGGATTGGAGACATGAAGGTAACCTTTACTAACCTCTATGTCCCAAACGACCACCAAGATACGTTTCTGAAACACCACCTAGAACAACTTACGTAATATACAGAAGGACAACTTATCATTGGAGGAGACCTCAACATTTCCCTGACGCCATTAGAGGGCACCTCCTCTGGACTGTCCTCAACCTCACAAGACATGCGCAAAAGAATCTTCACATCACTACATGCCGCACAACTGATAGACGCGTGGTGCCTCTTTCATCCTAGGGAGAGGGACTACACATTCTATTCCAGACCACATCAGACATACTCACGTATTGACTACTTTCTGATCCCCCATAGACATTTACAAGCATTTAAAGACACCACAATAGGGTCAATTACATGGTCAGACCATGCCCCGATAACCCTACGGTACACTCTATCAGATATCCATAAAGTGCAGAGACAACCATGGAGATTAAACGAGAGCTAACTGCAAGACCCAGAAGTGTTAGCAGACGTAGCAAAAGAGATCAGTACTTCAACTCTAACTGCACCCCTGACAGGGAGCCAGGGGTTGTATGGGAAGCACACAAAGCCGTGATTCATGGTGTACTCATCAAGCACGACTCCCGACTCAAACGACAAAGGACAGCACAACTGACCTTAAGACTCCATAAACTACAAGCACTAGAGACAAATCATAAACAGACTCCATCCAGACAATTAGGTATTGAACTAGACACCACCCGCAAACAGATCACTGATCTATTACATTTCAAAGCCAAAGCGGCACTTCAAATTTGCCGGAAAAAAACATAATGAGTCGGGCAACAAATGCGGGAGATTACTAGCTCAGACCCTACGAACACAAAAACTGGCATCTTATATTCCACATATAATTTCCCCCAGTGGACAGAAATTATCCTTACCCCAACAAATCTCACAGGAGTTTAGATCTTTCTATAACTCCCTATACAACCTGAACACACCGTCACCAACCCAAGAAACAACATCAGAATACATAACCGCCTCCCTTATGCCAACCCTACCAGCCGAGGCTAAAGATCTATTAGAAGAACCCATCACACTACCAGAACTTCAAACTGCACTAGGCAACGCCAAACCGGGTAAGGTGCCAGGACCGGATGGGTTCACCACCACAAATTACAAGACCTTACTCCCTTCCCTAGGTAACCACCTAGTCAATGGCCTTAGCTCAGGAACAAAACTACACGTATCTACACTACAAGCACAGATATCTGTAATACCAAAAGTAGGTAAAGACCCAGCACAATGCGGAAGTTACTGCCCCATCTCCCTATTAAATACTGACCTCAAACTTTTCACCAAGATCATAGCCTCCAGACTACAACACCACCTACCTTACTTAATACACCTAGACCAAGTTGGCTTTGTCCCAACCAGAGAAGCCAGAGATAACACCACCAAAGTCTTAAATGTATTACATATAGCCAAAAAAAAAACACCATGTGTATTCATTGGAACGAAAAGGCGTTTGACCGGGTGAGCTGGCAATTCATGTTTACGACTCTAAAGCATATAGGAATAGGCAAAGAAATGCTAAACTGGATATCAGCGGTGAAGGACAGGCTGCAATATACAAACTACTATTAACTTGTCTATTCCCATAAATAAGTGAATACAATTACATCCAAAGTCCTAGGTACATAAACCTAATTCCTATTACAGACAAAGATGATACTGTGTTCACATATATATATAATCATGCATCCAACAAGCTTCTACATGTTTCGCCTAAGTAGCTTCATCAGGAAAGTTGGCAAGATCATTTAAATTTAAAACGAAAGAAACTTTATATAGTGTATTCAACCTTGGGTGTATAAAGAGAGAAATATACAAGTTAGTATACCATATATCAGAGAGACAATACAAAAATTTGTTTATTATTTGTTACGTGTGTGAATACATCAAATATGACCACACTGATTCAAAGGGGTTCCATAATAAAATTATTAGCAAACAAAAACATCCACCCACAAATCACCCCCCCCCCCCCAAAAAAAAATGGTATACTTAGAGGTGAGAACAGTTCTTATATTAAGATTATAAGATACGATTATAAATAACTATGTTGTATATCACTAATAGCTCAGTGTGATATACATTATCATTTTTTCATTTTTTGATAATTAACAGATATACAACATATTGGCCACTGTGTGTATGAGCTCCCTACTAGTGTAATGATTACCCAATAGACAAATATAGATGTGGTGAGTTTTGGATCTTTTCTCAGCATTTTCTATGGATCCACCCTCTCCCTTTTCTCTTCCTTTATTTTAACTATGTAGGTGAAGTTTGACAAATTAAAATATTGTTACATATATTACAGGTATTGACCTAAGGGTCTGATAACATCTAAAATCAATGAATCACATATCCCTCCCTACGGGTGATCTGATGTGGTGGTCATCGCTTCTTGAGTGCACGTTTATATAAGGGGACACCCCATGAGGGCTCTCCGAAGGTGCTTGCTCCCGGACCCTTATGAGAGGTAGGGATTGGTGCAAGTCGTCTGTGTTTTTTCCTCAGTGATAAATTGAGAGTTGTGGGGAGATAGGGGTAGTTTTAAAGGTGGGTGAACATAAATTCTTAGGGGGTGGGTGGGTTTGTGTTTTATTTATTTTTGGGGGGGGGGGGGGATTTGTGGGTGGATGTTTTTGTTTGCTAATAATTTTATTATGGAACCCCTTTGAATCAGTGTGGTCATATTTGATGTATTCACACACGTAACAAATAATAAACAAATTTTTGTATTGTCTCTCTGATATATGGTATACTAACTTGTATAGTTCTCTCTTTATACACCCAAGGTTGAATACACTATATAAAGTTTCTTTCGTTTTAAATTTAAATAATCTTGCCAACTTTCCTGATGAAGCCACTTAGGCGAAACATGTAGAAGCTTGTTGGATGCATGATCATATATATGTGAACACAGTATCATCTTTGTCTGTAATAGGAATTAGGTGTATGTACCTAGGACTTTGGATGTAATTGTATTCACTTATTTTTTATCTATTTTTCAATAAAATCATTTGTAAAAAAGTTTTTCAATATTTACAATTGACTTGACTGTCTTTAATACGTACCATTAACATCCCATATCTCCATTCTTGTTACCTTTCAATATAAAAGGGATGTCGGTACCATTTGTGACAGACCTAGCCGGGACACAGGCTTTTTGAGAGGACTACATGCTAGCCTCCTGCCAGCTGATCACGGGCCCCCCCAAAATACACTCTCTGTATATGCATTTGGCATTAGAAATAGACTAGCATCTGACACCTTGTGTCCCATTCAATGTCATGAACTCAAGCCACCTGTCTATTGTGTAAATGAGGCTGGTCTGGCTTGTAAGGTGTATTCCACACACTGTCAGATGCTAATGTCGTCAACTCCAGACAGCCTGTCTGTTGCCTTGTGTAATTCTAAAGAATATTTCACCTATTGTTGTATGTGCTAATTAACCCTGCAATTGAATGAAGGAGTCCAGTGTTGATTAAGGTAATTAGCTCATGCTAATTAAGTTAGGTCTTAGTCATCTGGCTCTATAAAATTGTGTGATATGTCAAATAAAGATCAGTCCATGTTGGCACCAAGCAAGTGTTGTCTCGTTTGGTGCTTGGGAGCGGTTGGAATATCTTATACCTATATCTAGACTTGAAGGAAGTGATATATGACGAACGCACTCAAGAGGAGTGTAGGGATATTCCGTCACACCATTATTTAGGTAATTTATTGGTGAATTGATCTCTAATTACACTCCTAACCTTGTCTATTCTCATAGTTATCTAGCTTATAAAACCCTGCATAGACAAATGGGAGACCCTTCTATATAAATATTAGGGATGAGCCGAACCCCCCAGGGATTCGGTTCGCACCAGAACCTTCGAACGGACCGAAAGTTTGCGCAAATTTTCGAACCCTATTCGTTACAATGGACGCGAACGTTCGAAATCAAAAGTGCTAATTATAACGGCCAATATGCATGTTAATGTCATAAAACAGGTTTGGGGACCCGGGTCCTGCCCCAGGGGACATATATCAATGCAAAAAGAACTTTTAAAAACTAGCGTTTTTTCGGGAGCAGTCATTTTAATGATGCATAAAGTGAAAAAAAAAGTGAAATATTCCTTTAAATATGGTACCTGGGGGTGTCTAAAGTATGCCTGTGAAGTGGCGTGTGTTTCCCGTGTTTAGAACTGGCCCTGCACAAAATGATATTTGTAAAGGAAAAAAAGAAGCCATTTAAAACCACTTGCAGCTTTAATGTCATGTCTTGTCCTGGCCATATGGCTGAAAATCCTTGAGAAAAATGGCATGGCTAACCCAACACCCCCCCCCCCACCCCAGCCCCTTTGGGTCTTGTATGGATATTAAGGGGGACCCCGCACCCAAAATAAAACCCTATGCCTACAACCCTATATACTCTGAAAAGCAGTATATAGACGGTGCAAACAAGAGAGGGACTGTAGGTTTGTTCTTAAGTAGAATCTGAACAGGTACATTTTGAAGTGTAGCTCCATCCAAAAAAAATCTATTTTTAAGCTTTTTGGAGAACATAGGGAGTGGTTATCACCCCTGTAACATTTGCTGTCTTTGCACATCTGTTCAGAACATTTCACCTCACTTTCCGTCCCAATGACAAATGTTTTTGGAAAAGTGGGGTTTTAATTGAAACAAGGATTGGTGATAAAGCATCAGTATAGAGGAGATACCTTTTTTCCCAAATTAAATGTAACAGGATGGAATTTCCTTTCCTAGGGGTAGATTTCCTCTCACTTCCTGTTTTCTCCTTCCGTTTGCAAGTAGGAGTTGTTTGTAAGTTGGATGTTTGAAAGTAGGGGCCTGCCGTATATACTCTGCAGAAATTTGCCCCATTAGATGTTGGTGTGGCCACAAGACTGTAAGCCCATCACAGTTACTCTTGGTGGGCACAGGAATTGGCCCTGCTGTGAATTATTAGATCAAGATTTGTAATTGCATGCACCTGTTGGAACAGGGCAGAAAAATTGGGCCTTTGGTGGTGGTGGTGGTGGTGGTGGACGGTGTTGCCACAAGACTGTAAGCCCTCACAGTTACTCTTGGTGGGCGCAGGAATGGGCCCTGCTGTGAATTATTAGATCAAGATTTGTAATTGCATGCACCTGTTGAACAGGGCAGAAAAATTGGGCCTTTGGTGGTGGTGGACGGTGTTGCCACAAAACTGTAAGCCCTCACAGTTACTCTTGGTGGGCGCAGGAATGGGCCCTGCTGTGAATTATTAGATCAAGATTTGTAATTGCATGCACCTGTTGAACAGGGCAGAAAAATTGGGCCTTTGGTGGTGGTGGTGGTGGTGGACGGTGTTGCCACAAGACTGTAAGCCCTCACAGTTATTCTTGGTGGGCACAGGAATTGGCCCTGCTGTGAATTATTAGATCAAGATTTGTAATTGCATGCACCTGTTGAACAGGGCAGAAAAATTGGGCCTTTGGTGGTGGTGGTGGACGGTGTTGCCACAAGACTGTAAGCCCTCACAGTTACTCTTGGTGGGCACAGGAATTGGCCCTGCTGTGAATTATTAGATCAAGATTTGTAATTGCATGCACCTGTTGAACAGGGCAGAAAAATTGGGCCTTTGGTGGTGGTGGTGGTGGACGGTGTTGCCACAAGACTGTAAGCCCTCACAGTTACTCTTGGTGTGCGCAGGAATGGGCACTGCTGTGAACTATTAGATCAAGATTTGTAATTACACGCCCCTGTTAAACAGGGGCTGAAAAATTGTGCCTTAGGCAACGGTGCTGGTGCCACAACACTGCAACCCCTCACAGATACTGTACTTGGAGCAGAGCAGTCAGACCTGTTGCGAAGCATTGCTTAAAAAATTGTAATTACATGCCCCTGTTAAACAGGGGCTGAAAAATTGTGCCTTAGGCAACGGTGCTGGTGCCACAACACTGCAACCCCTCACAGATACTGTACTTGGAGCACAGCAGTCAGACCTGTTGCGAAGCATTGCTTAAAAAATTGTAATTACATGCCCCTGTTAAACAGGGGCTGAAAAATTGAGCCTTAGGCAATGGTGCTGGTGCCACAACACTGCAACCCCTCACAGATACTGTACTTGGAGCACAGCAGTCAGACCTGTTGCGAAGCATTGCTTAAAAAATTGTAATTACATGCCCCTGTTAAACAGGGGCTAAAAAATAGTGCCTTAGGCAACGGTGCTGGTGCCACAACACTGCAACCCCTCACAGATACTGTACTTGGAGCACAGCAGTCAGACCTGTTGCGAAGCATTTTTTTTTAAAAATTGTAATTACACGCCCCTGTTATACAGGGGCTAAAGAATTGTGCCTTAGGCACTGGTGTGGTGGCACCCAGAAACAAAAATGTTCTTCCAAGCTATCAAGGAATGGATCATTGAGGAGGAGGAAGAGGATAGTCAGTGAACATAACAGGACAGTCACTCAGTATCAGCATAGGCAGTCTTGAAGGGATGTGACATTATAAATTATTCAGTTATATCCGCTTCAGGTGCCTGGTAGCTGGTGGTGATCCAAGACTGATTCATTTTTCTGAAGGTCAGTCGATCAACCGAGGCGGTGGACAGGCGCACCCTGTGATCGGTGACAAATCCTCCAGCAGCACTGAATGTGCGTTCGGAAAGAACGCTGGATGCAGGACAGGCCAGTAGCTCAATTGCATACTGTGCAAGCTCTGGCCAGTGATCCATCATCAAGACCCAGTAAGCCAGAGGATTTTCAGTGGGAAAGGTGTCCAAGTCTGACCTTGCCCCTAGGTATTCCTGCACCATGTATATCAGACGCTGGCGATGGTTGCTGGAACCGATCATACCTTGGGGCTGCGGACTAAAAAATTGTCTGAACGCATCGGTCAGACGTCCACCTTCCCCACAGCTCCTTCTGCTACTGACTGAAGCCTCAGCAACTCGTCGTCCAGGACCAGGAGTTTGTAACCTCCCAGTTTCTGGGAACGCGTTGCACAGACCTTTCTGCAAGGCCTCCCTGAAATGTCTCATCCTCTGCTCACTCTGCGACGGCAAGATAAGGTCCGCAACGTTACCCTTGTACCGTGGATCAAGGAGAGTGGCCAGCCATTAATGGTCCCTCTCCTTGATCCGAAGAATACGAGGATCCTTCCGCAGGCTTTGCAGGATCAGGGAGGCCATGCAACGTAGGTTAGCTGAGGCATTCGGTCCGGAGTCTTCTGGGTCACTGAGGACGACATGATCGCCAGCCACCTCCTCCCAGCCACGTACAAGTCCACTGGTTTGTTGGGACTGTACATCATCCCTAAAAGACTGCTGCTGATGCTGAGTGCCAGGCTCCACCTCCATGCTCACACAATCCTCCTCCTCATCCTCTTCCTGTGTGATGGGTGGGACAGAAGGAACACTGTCTGGATAAAGGGGGCCTTGAGAGGCAAGGAAGTCCTCCTCTTCCTGCCTCTGTTCTGCCTCAAGTGCCCTGTCCATTATCCCACGCAGCGTATGCTCCAACAGGTGGACAAGAGGTACAGTGTCACTGATGCATGCACTGTCACTGCTCACCATCCTCGTGGCCTCCTCAAATGGTGACAGGACAGTGCATGCATCCCTGATCATGCTCCACTGGCGTGGGGAAAAAAATCCAAGCTCCCCTGACCCTGTCCTGGTGCCGTAGTCGCAAAGGTACTCATTGATGGCCCTCTGCTGCGTGTGCAGTCGCTGCAGCATGGCCAACTTTGAGTTCCACCTGGTGGGCATGTCACATATTAGGCGGTTCTTGGGCAGGTTCAACTCCTTTTGCAGTTCAGCCAGCTGAGCACTGGCATTATACGATCGGCAGAAATGCACACAGACTTTCCTGGCCTGCCTCAGGACATCCTGTAAGCCTGGGTACCTGCCCAAGAACCGCTGCACCACCAGGTTGAGGACGTGAGCCATACAGGGCACATGGGTGAGCTGCCCCTGTCGCAGGGCGGAGAGGAGGTTGGTGCCATTTTCAGAAACCACCATTCCTGGCTTAAGCTGGCGTGGCGTCAACCACCTCTCGGCCTGCCCCTGCAGAGCTGCCAGAACCTCTGCCCCAGTGTGGCTCCTGTCCCCCAAACACACCAGTGCAAGCACGGCATGGCATCTTTTTGCCTGCGTACTCGCGTAGCCCCTTGTACGCCTACGGAGCACCGCTGGTTCTGAGGACAGAGCACTCGAAGAGGCCATGGAGGAAGAAGAAGAGGAGGGGGTGGAGGAGAGAGGTGTGTCACAACCAGTAGTAGCATTTTGGAGGCGTGGTGGCGAAACAACCTCCAACACTACTGCACCTTGTCCTGCATCCCTCCCAGCTGCCAATAGAGTGACCCAATGGGCCGTGAAAGACAGATAACGTCCCTGTCCATGCCTGCTGGACCATGAGTCAGCGGTAATATGCACCTTACTGCTGACCGCCCTGTCCAGCGAGGCATGGACATTGCCTTCCACATGCCGGTAGAGAGCCGGAATCGCCTTCCGTGAGAAAAAGTGGCGTTTGGGAACCTGCCACTGAGAAACCGCACATTGAACAAACTCACGGAAGGGGGCCGAGTCTACCAACTGAAAAGGCAGCAATTGAAGTGCTAGCAATTTAGCCAAGCTAGCATTCAACCGCTGGGCATGTGGATGGCTGGGAGTATACTTCTTTCGACGGTCCAGCAGCTGGGGCAGGGAAATTTGCCTGCTACAATCAGACGTCGGTGTACTGCAAGTACTTGGTTGTGACACACCTAATTCTACACCTTCAGTCCTCTCAGAGCAGCTTTCAGAATGGACTGAAGATATAGTGGGGTTGGAGATCCCAGTTGATGAGGAGCAAGGAGAGGTCCGCTTTGTTCTTTGGTGTGGGTCTTTAATGTGCGCTTGCCAACGAGCTGCATGGCAGGTCGACATATGTCTGGTCATGCTTGTGGTGCCCAAGCGGCTGATGTTTTGGCCACGCGAGATACGCTTGAGACAAATATTGCAAATAGCAGTGGTGCGATCTGATGTACTCGTCTCAAAAAAGGCCCACACCAAAAAACGTTTGTGATAACGTGCAGAGGCAGCGCCCTGCACAGGCGGAGCTCTGCGGTGTGATTCAGTTGGTGTGCTGGCCTCTAGCTGGCCTCCGGAGGGCATCCTGCCTCGTTGGACATGTGCCGCCGCCTCCTCCTCCTCCTCCTCCTCTCTCCCTTCAGGCACCCACGTGGAGTCAGTGACCTCATCATCCCCTCCCTCTTCACCACTAGAGCAAACCTGGCAGTAAGCTGCAGCTGGTGGAACATGACTGCCAGATTGCTGTCCTTCAGCATCCCCTCTCTCTGCGCGCACACTACTGCCTTCCTCAAGCTGGGTATCATCATCCGAGCATTCAAATCGTTGGGCATCCTCCTGGAGCATGTACCCAACACTGTGCTCAAACAGTTCGGGGGACTCCTCAGAAGGACATGGTGGGTCTAGGGAAGGGGTGCCTGATGATGCCATTGAGTATGCGTTGGCAGCTGCTCTGCCAGTACCCTGAGCCTGGGTGAGAGAGGATGAGGAGGATGAGGAGGGCTTGGTCATCCATTCTACCAAGCCTTCGGCATGATGCGACTCAACATGTCCAGCTGCCGAAAACAAGGACAAGCGTGTCCCATGGCCACGTGCTGATGACGATGCACGACCACGTCCACGACCAGCACTGTTGTCTCTAGAAACAGAGCCTGCTTGCCCTGTGTTCTTGCCTCGGGACTGTCTGCCTCTCCTTGGCGGTCTTCCAGGCATTGTATGACAAGAGATGACAAGATCTGGGCTGACACACACACACACTAGCTCCTATGTGTGCTGACACACACACACTAGCTCCTATGTGTGCTGACACACACACACTAGCTCCTATGTGTGCTGACACACACACTAGCTCCTATGTGTGCTGACAACACACTATAGCTCCTATGTGTGCTGACAACACACTATAGCTCCTATGTGTGCTGACAACACACTAGCTCCTATGTGTGCTGACAAAAAAATATAGCTCCTATGTGTGCTGACAAAAAAATATAGCTCCTATGTGCGCTGACAACACACTATGGCTCCTATGTGTGCTGACAACACACTATAGCTCCTATGTGTGCTGACAACACACTATAGCTCCTATGTGTGCTGACAACACACTATAGCTCCTATGTGTGCTGACACAAACACTATAGCTCCTATGTGTGCTGACAACACACTATAGCTCCTATGTGTGCTGACAAACACACTAGCTCCTATGTGTGCTGACAAAAAAATCTAGCTCCTATGTGTGCTGACAACACACTATAGCTCCTATGTGTGCTGACAACATACTATAGCTCCTATGTGTGCTGACAACACACTATAGCTCCTATGTGTGCTGACAACAAACTATAGCTCCTATGTGTGCTGACAGCACACTATAGCTCCTATGTGTGCTGAGTCTGACACACACACACTAGCTCCTATGTGTGCTGACACACACACACTAGCCTCCTATAAATCCCTGCCTGCCTGCCTGGGATGGGACAGAAGGTTGGGACAGAAGGTTGGGACAGGAAGTTAGGGTGCAATGCTGTACTAACAGCACTGCAATTGGTGCTACTGCACTAGCTCCTATGTGTGCTGACACAAACACTATAGCTCCTATGTGTGCTGACAACACACTATAGCTCCTATGTGTGCTGACACAAACACTATAGCTCCTATGTGTGCTGACAACACACTATAGCTCCTATGTGTGCTGACACAAACACTATAGCTCCTATGTGTGCTGACAACACACTATAGCTCCTATGTGTGCTGAAACAAACACTATAGCTCCTATGTGTGCTGACAACACACTATAGCTTCTATGTGTGCTGACAACACACTATAGCTCCTATGTGTGCTGACACAAACACTATAGCTCCTATGTGTGCTGACAACACACTCTAGCTCCTATGTGTGCTGACACAAACACTATAGCTCCTATGTGTGCTGACAACACACTATAGCTCCTATGTGTGCTGACAACACACTATAGCTCCTATGTGTGCTGAGTCTGACACACACACACTAGCCTCCTATAAATCCCTGCCTGCCTGCCTGCCTGGGATGGGACAGAAGGTTGGGACAGAAGGTTGGGTGCAATGCTGTACTAACAGCACTGCAATTGGTGCACTAGCTCCTATGTGTGCTGACACAAACACTAGCTCCTATGTGTGCTGACACACACACACACACTAGCTTCTATGT
This sequence comes from Lithobates sylvaticus, assembly GCA_028564925.1. Taxonomy (NCBI): domain Eukaryota; kingdom Metazoa; phylum Chordata; class Amphibia; order Anura; family Ranidae; genus Lithobates; species Lithobates sylvaticus. Next base: position 421,863,831 of record CM053026.1, on the reverse strand, counting down.
GTGCTGAGTCTGACACACACACACTAGCTCCTATGTGTGCTGACACACACACACACTAGCCTCCTATAAATCCCTGCCTGCCTGCCTGGGATGGGACAGAAGGTTGGGACAGGAAGTTAGGGTGCAATGCTGTACTAACAGCACTGCAATTGGTGCACTAGCTCCTATGTGTGCTGACACACACTAGCCTCCTATTAATCCCTGCCTGCCTGGGATGGTACAGAAGGTTGGGACAGAAGGTTGTGACAGGAAGTTAGGGTGCAATGTTGTACTAACAGCACTGTAATTGGTGCACTAGCTCCTATGTGTGCTGACACACACACACACACACTAGCCTCCTATAAATCCCTGCCTGCCTGCCTGGGATGGGACAGAAGGTTGGGGCAGGAAGTTAGGGTGCAATGCTGTACTAACAGCACTGCAATTGGTGCACTAGCTCCTATGTGTGCTGACACACACACACACACTAGCCTCCTATAAATCCCTGCCTGCCTGCCTGGGATGGGACAGAAGGTTCGGACAGAAGGTTGGGACAGGAAGTTAGGGTGCAATGCTGTACTAACAGCACTGCAATTGGTGCACTAGCTCCTAGGTGTGCTGACACACACACACACACTAGCCTCCTATAAATACCTGCCTGCCTGCCTGCCTGGGATGGGACAGAAGGTTGGGACAGAAGGTTGGGACAGGAAGTTAGGGTGCAATGCTGTACTAACAGCACTGCAATTGGTGCACTAGCTCCTATGTGTGCTGACACACACACACACACACACTAGCCTCCTACAAATCCCTGCCTGCCTGCCTGGGATGGGACAGAAGGTTGGGACAGGAAGTTAGGGTGCAATGCTGTACTAACAGCACTGCAATTGGTGCACTAGCTCCTATGTGTGCTGACACACACACACACACTAGCCTCCTATAAATCCCTGCCTGCCTGCCTGGGATGGGACAGAAGGTTGGGACAGAAAGTTAGGGTGCAATGCTGTACTAACAGCACTGCAATTGGTGCTACTGCAATGCTGTACTAACAGCACGCACACACCAGACTAATCCCCAGCAGCAGATGATGTCACACTCAGCAGTGCAATCAGCAGAAATGATCAGTATTGAAAGAATCAGCAATGGTTTAGCAATGAATGAATCAATCAGCAGACTGCCTATTCACTCTATCAAAGCCGGAACACATGTGCACTAGGCCGACGGCGCGGCGGCCTTTTATACAGTGGGGCGTGTACTAAAGCCCCTGAGCTTTAATTGGCTACAGGTGTCCTGCCTGTAGCCAATTATTGCTCTCCTCACTGCCGGCGCTGTGATTGGCCAAGCATGCGTGGTCACAGTGCATGCTTGGCCAATCATCAGCCAGCAATGCACTGCGCCGGCCGCAATGCATTGTGGGCCGCTCGCATCACATGAATGTGATGCGAACGGCCCAAATAGTTCTGGGCTCGCCGAGCGGGTGAACGCCCGGTGCTCGATTCGAACGTGGGTTCGAATCGAACACCGGGCCCATCCCTAATAAATATCGAGTCTAACCACACATATAAATCTGCAACAATGACAAAACCCACACAATTCCATCCCTGTGCCTGGATTTCAGAGACCATGCCCAGGGTATACCATGCACCTCTACCTATGGTTAGGTTCAAGGAACCCTCTAGTTCCATGACTGACGTTACATCGGTATTCTTTAGGACAAAGAAACAAACTTGTCTATGTCCTAAATAATACCCAGGTGCTTCCTTCCCAGCAATGATCTCTCCATCCAGAACACAGAGTGAAATATCTTCCCAACATTTTCCGTTCACCACCATGTATTGACCTGGCATACAAAGGACATCAGGGTCATGCCTCCGACCGAGGGAGTCCAGCTTCCATCTTCTCTGATCACATGATAGAATCCCCAGTCAGTAAGCCCATTGATGCCACCAAATATACATACCGAGTCTGCACTTCTGTATATGGGATCATACAGCATAAGACCTTTCACAATCCAAACTAGTACAGCCTATCCAGGCATTTAACCACCACTTTGGATTAGTGTAAGCAATGTGTTTTGGCAAAGTCTTACTGAGTGGTGATGCTGACTCATCAGGCCATTGCCCCTCATACAGAGACTGTACAATCAGCTTAATGTTGGTTGACATTTCCGCCTGCCACTGCGTGCACGCCAGAGCCAATGACAGATTTCTGTCCTATACCATGACCTGTGTAGCCTATATAATACCCCCAGGCTGATACAGCCCTAGTACCATTACTAAACCTGAAATGAATAGACCACACCATTCTTTTGGAGTAAATGGCCGACAACGGCCTTTTATTAAACATAACTCCAATTTTAAATATATAAATAACATAAACACATAAACCATAATGATAATAAATTATCAACACATAACACAACTGTAAACAATCAGTTACCCATAATTTATTGGTCAGTGACGTAGCTGATACCCAAACAAGGCATATATATAAACTAACTGCATCTATATATATGAACAACAGGGGGCACTGCGGGATATTAACCGAAACCAACTGGCCTCCACTTGTACCGCCCGGAGACAACCCTATCCCGCAGTGCAACAAGAGTAATCACCAAAATAAATTTGGTGTACTACAGGAGGGGCCATATACTGATGAGCCCCCCCACCCACCGGAGGGGCCATCTACTGATGAGCCCCCCACACAACGGAGGGGCCATCTAATGATGAGCCCCCCACACACCGGAGGGGCCATCTAATGATGAGCCCCCCACACACTTACCACCTACGTCACTGCTGCCGTCACTGACCAACAAACCAAAATACCGCCAACCCCTTGTCTCCATTCCGTCCAATGTTTTCCAAACCTGAAACGATAACAAAAACGTTAACACCTCCAACACTATAGCCTTAAATAAGGGAGGGTGGGTGGGAAAAACCTGCCTCCTCGTGTCCTTTCCTCTCCTGACTGACTCCTACGGCCACGCCCCCTGTTTATACGGCCTCGCCCCCTTGCCGCTATTGGCCGCCTGTACACAGCCACACCCCCCAACCTTTTTCCCTGTGTGTCATAGACACACTGTCATGCCCGGCCCTCCTCTATCATTCCCCTGCTGTCCATTGCGATCCGGCCCTCTCTTGACCTGTGTAGCCTATATAATACCCCCAGGCTGATACAGCCCTAGTACCATTACTAAACCTGAAATGAATAGACCACACCATTCTTTTGGAGTAAATGGCCGACAACGGCCTTTTATTAAACATAACTCCAATTTTAAATATATAAATAACATAAACACATAAACCATAATGATAATAAATTATCAACACATAACACAACTGTAAACAATCAGTTACCCATAATTTATTGGTCAGTGACGTAGCTGATACCCAAACAAGGCATATATATAAACTAACTGCATCTATATATATGAACAACAGGGGGCACTGCGGGATATTAACCGAAACCAACTGGCCTCCACTTGTACCGCCCGGAGACAACCCTATCCCGCAGTGCAACAAGAGTAATCACCAAAATAAATTTGGTGTACTACAGGAGGGGCCATATACTGATGAGCCCCCCCACCCACCGGAGGGGCCATCTACTGATGAGCCCCCCACACAACGGAGGGGCCATCTAATGATGAGCCCCCCACACACCGGAGGGGCCATCTAATGATGAGCCCCCCCACACACTTACCACCTACGTCACTGCTGCCGTCACTGACCAACAAACCAAAATACCGCCATAGCCTGAAAGGGTGACACCTTACCCTTGATGGCACCTCCAAACCCGCAGGGCCGACTGTATCCCCTCTTGCAAACCTAACGACCACAGGTCGATGCCCACGTCTGTCAGGTGTACCCCGTCTCTTCTAAGATAGAGACCCACATTCGACTCTAGTTCCCTGTGCCGGATTACTAACCCCCCTTGCCACGCCAAAAATCTCCCCACCACCTTGTTCACCCTTATCCTTGCCTTGTTGATCCTAAACACGGATCGAGCCATCCGCCAGGATGTTCTGGCCACCATGTCAGACCATATCAGTAGCGTGTTGGGGAAGGTCACTTTCAGATAGATCAAGTCATTTTTAATATCAGCAATCAGATCCCTGACCGTACGAACCCCCAGGTCGTTGCCGCCTGCATGGATTACCAGGACCGCAGGCGGCCCATGTAACCATGCGAAGCGCTCGACTTCTGGGACCACCCTGCCCCACAACATGCCTGGTCTACCCAGCCACCTTATGTCTGCTTCCCGTCTAGAGATCCCCAGCTGCCGCCCACCTGGTCTCGCGTCCCCTCTCCGTGCGCCCCAACATACATATGAATGTCCGATAATCCAGACAAGGCGCGGTAGCACTGCATCTGAAATGACAAACATAGTGTAAAAAAGGCTGCACTTCCCCCGGAGCCCTATAACGAAACCATGTAACTCATACAGACTTCCAAAATATTCAACGATCTGCCATCTCTTTTTTTTTTTTTTAATCACTCCCAGACCAACTGTGGCCGAATATAAGTTCGGAATCGCTGAGATTCTCATCTCCCCATCTGTCGCACATCCACCTCATCCAGCCCACACCTGGCGGCCTCAGTAGCCGCCCCGATGCGGAAGGAGTGTGAGGCGTAGGCGGAACTCTCCATCCCCATTTTCCGTAAACATTTTCTAAGAACCGCAATAAACTGGAACCTTGACAAATTGGATCCATCTTCGTGAACTAAAAAGGTAGCCCCCCATCCTGGCCTTAGTTGCGTAAAATTTTTAACCACCCTAACTGGGCACATTGAACAACCCTCCACCGCGTACAATGACACTTGAACTCCCACCCCTTTTTGATCCGTTTTTGACCTCCGCAACCGTACTGACACCCTGTCCTCCCGGACCACCACATCTTCCCCCAATAAACCACCCGCCCTCTGTTTTAGTGGGCTCACCAACTCCCCGATCCGAAACGCTCCAAAAAACGCCAACGAAAAAGCGGCTAAAAACAACGATCGCTCATAGTCATCTTCACAGACAACTGCTAATTGCTCACCTAACGCCAGCAGGTTCGCGAAAGTGATAGGCCGCCTGCTATCCCTCGTCTTGTGTTCCCTCCTGTATCCCTTAATGGCCTGCTTCACCCAAAATTCTTTCGTCCAGTCCACTCTCCCTTGCAGCTTAAACAAAAAGGCTAGCCCCGCCATCTTCTTTTCTATGGATGACACTGAATTCCCATTCTCCATGTGTCTGGACACGAAATACAGCACCAGCAGTCGACCCGCCGACCCGTACTCACCCACATCTGCTTCCTTCAGAAACTCACCCCACTCGCTCCACACTTTCTGGTACGCTGCCCACGTCGATACACTTACCGACCTCTGGACCCATCCGGCGGCTACCCTAGTGCCAACTCCCACATCCAGCCCGGGCAGGGGACGCCCACTGTCTGAGCCTCTGGCGCCAGCTCCCTGAACCTGTCCCACTGGAACCGAGACAGAGAATCAGCCAATGTGTTTTCTACCCCCGGAATGTGAACTGCATATAGCAAGACATTCAACCTCAAACAACGTAACACTAACTGGCGCATAAGCCTAATAACCGGTCGCGAAGACCCCGACATGTTATTAATGACTTGCACTACCCCCATGTTGTCGCAATTCAAGCGTAATTTTAAATTTTGACATGCCTCACCCCACAATTCCAGCGCTAGTACTACCGGAAACAGTTCCAACAGTACTAAATTCCGTAGAAAACCCGCTTCTACCCATGCTTTAGGCCATGGTTCCGCGCTCCAGCTGCCCTGAAAATACGCCCCATACCCTGTAGATCCAGCGGCGTCTGTCACCAACTCCACGTCAAAGTTACTTACCGGGCCCGACATCCACACTGACCTACCGTTAAAATCCATCAAAAATTGATACCATACCTGCAGATCCTCCCTATGTTCCTTTCCTAACCGAATGTAGTGAGTGGGAGCCTTCACCCCCGCCGTTGCTGCTGACATCCGGCGACAAAAAATTCTCCCCATAGGAATGATCCTGCATGCAAAGTTCAATTTTCCCAGCAGGGATTGCAACGTACGCAGTTGCACCTTCCTCCGCCCGTGTATTTCCCTAATCTCATTTTGCAAATCCCTGAGCTTCTCTTCCGGTAACCTGCATTCCATAGCCATGGAATCAATCACTATACCCAAGAAGCTCAGCTCTGTCCGTGGGCCCTCCGTTTTATCAGCTGCCAAAGGCACCTGAAATCTCTCCGCAATGTGCTGCAACGTGGACAACAGTATCGCACACACATTGGAAGACGGAGGACCCACGCAGAGAAAATCATCCAAATAATGGATGACGGATTCAATGCCAGTGACATCCCTCACGACCCATTCTAGAAAGGAGCTGAAAGCCTCAAACATGGCACATGATATAGAGCAGCCCATGGGCAAACATCTATCCACGTAAAATTTATTCTGCCAACAGCAACCCAATAGCCTAAAACTGTCGGGATGCACTGGCAATAGCCGAAACGCTGATTCAACGTCCGACTTTGCCATCAATGCCCCTTTCCCATACCGTCTCACCCACTTAACCGCCGCATCAAAGGACGTGTAAGAAACCGTACAGGCTTCCGGATCAATAAAATCATTTACCGAACCCCCTTTGGGAAACGATAAGTGATGGATCAACCGAAACTTGTTTGGTTCCTTTTTGGGCACCACCCCCAGTGGGGACACTACTAGATCGGCTAATGGTTTCGTCTCAAACGGCCCCGCCATGCGACCCAAAGACACCTCCTTGGCCAATTTTTCAGATACCACCTCTGGGTGTTGAAGTGCCGATCTTAAATTATTGGCCATAGGGGGAATAATCTGAAGCGCGCAAGGAATTTGAAACCCATACTTAAACCCATCCCGAATCAACACTGCCATAGCTCTATCCGGGTACCTATTTAGAAAAGGCTGCATCCTTTCCCCCATCACCGGAGTCGTCCCTCTTATGTGCAGCATCCCCGGCGCGTTTTCCTTTTTTGAAGCACCTGGCGTAAGTATGCGCTCCCCCGCACCCTGAACACTCGTGTTTAAATTTACAGGTGTTCCCAAATTTACAGGATCCCTCATTAAATTGCCAGCACACTCCCCACTTTTTTCCGGCCGGCGATCCCGAGGAGTTACTACCTCCGGCCCCCCCATGAAATGGCTGTGCTGGTGTTTTCGCTGAAGCCATCAACCTCATCCAAAGACTAATGTCTTTGTGATCCCAACGCAGCGCGGGCCGAACCGCCCTGCGTTGTCTGAATTGTTCATCATACCGGAGCCACGCCGTGCCTCCATAAACCCTATGGGCCTCACCTATGGCATCCATGTAACAAAACAACGCCGAACAATGTTCGGGGTTCTTTTCACCGATCACCCCTGCCAAAATGGCAAACGCCTGTAGCCAAATGTCCTAGGAATCAATCGGTATCTACGCTTCTCCTCATCCTCCTTTTTAGTGTCATCTGGTTTTACCCTATCCAGGTTAAATTTTTCCAAGGGCAACAAGGAGAAAATCTCCACGTATTCGCCCTTCCAAATCTTTTCCCTTGTCTCCTGCTTCAGGTGAACCCCCAGCGGTCCCTCAAAGCAGACATATACTTCACCTCTTGCCGCATCCGCCAGGCGCACGATGTCTGCCCTAACCGCGGGCTCCGTCGCCTTTTCCGGATTACTCACCTTCTCCACCGCCTCAGCCGCCCCCGCGGCTATTGTTCCTTCCAGGGCAGGTGCACCTACCCCTCCCGTCACCACCCCAGCCTCCGCAATCAACCTCCCCGTGGTTGGTTGTCCCAGTTCCAAACGGCCCACTAATGCCCGTAGCCCTTCCAACAGTTCCTGTATTCCCCCAGACCCACTAGCGGTCTCACTCCCGGCCCGCGGTTGGTCCGTAACTGCCAACGACGGGGCTGGAGGCGCAGCCCTCCCCCCTCCCCCAGATACTACACCTAATAAACTTTGCAATGCAGAAGTAAATGACATGTTATCAGTAGACTTACCAGGCTGACTGGGCGCTCTACTCACAGCTGCTGCGAGAATCTCCATCGGTGCCTGCGGACGACTGTGTTCCACCTCCTCCTCCTCAGACAATTCACCCTCCGACCTGCTCCCGGCATCCTGCTGAGCAAAAAACGGCAGCCCCCCTGGGGAGGGACTCCTGGATGGTGTAAGCCTCTGTTCCCCAGTATTCCTGTCTGTTGCCAACCCCCCCTCCCCCTGCCCTCCCCGCCTCCCCCGGTATCCTGCAGTTGGGCCGGTCCTGGCACCGCTCCTGCCCCGTGACTCCCTTCTTGCCCCGCCAGGTGGCGTCCGCCTACCCGCCGTGTGGCCTGCCATGCTGCCCGCTGGTCCTGCTGCAGCCGTTGCCCCCCTCTGCCTTCTGTCCTCCCCCCTCGGCTCGTTCAGAGCTGCTGGGGGTGTTGGGCCCGCAGCCCTTCTGGATCCCTGAAGCTCCTTCCTGGCTGCCCCTCTCCTGATGGAATTGCTGCGTCCCCTCGGCTCGTGCAGAGCTGCTGGGGGGGGCACCAGAGCTGATGCTCCAGCCAAACCATCCATGCTCCTGTCCCTGGATGATGGCGTGCTTGTCGCCTGCCTGCTGTCTCTTCCCCCCCCCCCGCTCGTCCCGAGCAGCCGGGGGTGCGTTGTCCTGCCTGTCCCTCCGCTGGCTGTATGGGGATGCGGCGCTGGATGTGCCCGTGGCCCCCCTGCCCGCTTGGAGCCCCCGCTGTGAGGTCCGCCTGGGGCCCCCGATCTTCTCCATCTGAGCCCTCTTGGCCAGGGGTCTCGGGCTCCTGGTGACCCGTGATGTCCCTGCCACATGCCCAGGGGAGTACCTTGCGGGCGGCTTCGAGATCCTGCCGCGTGACCTGGTCATTCTGCCATCCATGTTCTGCACCTCCCCCGCTTGCCTCGTGGTTCCGTCCATGCTCCCTCCGGCCTCCTCTCCTCCACTGGCCTCGGAATGTCCTCTGCCTCCATCTAGTGCCTCTGCCACTTGTGCCTGCAGCCATGCCGGTCCCATCGCCGCTGCCGCCGACCGCATCAACGCCACGAGGTCGGCCGCCATCTTGGATTGCAAACGAGGAGCAGAGTAAAAACCTGCCTCCTCGTGTCCTTTCCTCTCCTGACTGACTCCTACGGCCACGCCCCCTGTTTATACGGCCTCGCCCCCTTGCCGCTATTGGCCGCCTGTACACAGCCACACCCCCCAACCTTTTTCCCTGTGTGTCATAGACACACTGTCATGCCCGGCCCTCCTCTATCATTCCCCTGCTGTCCATTGCGATCCGGCCCTCTCTTCACACTCTCTACCAACCTCTCAACATGGTTGACCAAATCTGGAGCCACTTTACCCTGGGTATTTATGTGACTTTGTAGAATGTTATTAAGGATGCCACCCATCTCTCTGAGTAACAAAGCCCTGCTTAAGCTATGGCTGAGAGTTTGTTCTTCAGGATACCGATGTCCACTCCATTAACAACACCCATCCCAGCTCCTATTCCCCCCAATATAGTGCTGAATACATCCCTCCTCTTTCGGGTTACTCCTCAGAGATAAGCGTCCTGCACGTACCTCATTCTGTGTCCGCACATCTCTGGGAGTAAGTCACTGGTACAATGACCATACTTGATTCAGTGTATACTCAGCACATATAGGTGTAGCGATACCCCCAGTTAAGAGGGCCGCTGGTTTGTTTTGGGTCCCTGAGTACAGCTCCACCAACCCCCGGCAATTTGCTCTACCCACTCTGGCACAGTTAGTAAAGGGGTATGTATCTATGCACATAAAAATATCACTTATACACTTATACACTTACTCTAAGTGTAATGGGTATGAACTCACAAGCAGACTGCTGAGATAAGAATAACTGGCTTTACTTTGGCAGTAAGGAAAAGAAATAGTAACATGCATTTAAACATATGACTTACAATACTTTTAGCAGGTCCCTGCAATATGCACTTTAACATGTACACATGTATGTAACAAACTAGCAATGGGGAACGGAACGCCAAGTGTGACGACCGTCTGCTATGCACCCCTGAGGTGCAATAAATCTATCTGTGCCTACCTAACGGACCAGGCCTGATCCCTAGTAATAGAGCTCAGTCCTTGTACAAGTACAGTGTTCTTCACCGGCAATAGATCTGTAGAGGTGGTGCACATGTAGCTTTAAATGGTGTATTTGTAATCCACAGAAAGTAACATTTGCTGCTCTGAGGTAAATTGTGCCTTGGCAGTTCAACAGGCATAAACGTGTGTATAGCAATGCAGGATGAGCCTTTCAGCTCTCTCACCAATCCTGGGGTACCGTCCTCAGCTCCGGTCCCTCCAATGGCGGCTCCGGTCTCCTCCGTCACAGCCCCTGCGCTCCGGTCCTCAGCTCCGACCGACCGACTGTAGGGAATTGTCTCCGCTCCGCTGCTGCTGACTCTGAGGGATGAGAGTCTCTCTCCACCTGCTGCAAGGCCCAGGCTTCAGGCCTTCAGCAGTCCCGGTCCGCACAGGTGTCTCCTCAGGAACAAGTCTCTGCGTCACCAGCCCAGTCAGAAGAGGAAGAGGCGGTCTCTCCTCTCCCCTTTTATCCCCTCCCCCAGAAGCCTCTCGGGCGGAAACAAACAGCCCGGGAGCCTGGGGAATTATGGGGAATGTAGTCTTTTCCCCTAAAAGGGGTACGACCCCGCTACACACTCCCCCCACTTTGAATCTTTGGTCCCCAAAGACATTGTTCAATCTACAAGCTTTCTTTGAGACAACACGTTCACATAATTCAGACAGAGGAGCTTCCCACCAATTAGCATAAGATCGGGAGCTGTCCTGTCTACAGGTCACTTCAGTGTGGGCGACCTGTCTAACTGTGCCAGAGAGTGAGCTGGGGTCGCCCTCCACCAAATGAACAGTGGATGGGTCAGGGCGTTCAGCACTTCTCCTTGCTGTGGTAACAGAGTCCTCTGAACTTTCTCCCATTTGGGGGTAAGTCAACTTCTTGGGAGGCTTCACCACTCTCTGTTCTCTTGGGACTTCTTCAGGAACACATTCTGGCAACATCTCTGGTTCTGGAACATCTACTTCTTCTTCCTCTGAGTAGAGACCAGGGATATCTTCCCAGCACTCAGGCACAACACTGAATGGCACAAACTCTGTGGCTTCTGGGTTCAATGTTCTATCTTCCACATCTTCAGTAGGTGGAAGGTCTATGGCAGAATTTCCTGGAGTTGAGGAAGGCCATAGCCATTCAAGTTCTCCTCTTTCTTCCTCTGGTTGGGGGTCCTGTCCTCCCCTAGCTTGGGATGTTTGAGACCTAGTGTTAGGCCTGGGGGTATCCAGAATGGAAACAGATTCAGGTAAGTCTCTCACTGGAAGTATTCTGACTGCTTCAGTGAGTGGGAGCAAGTGATTCCTATGCCAGGTCTTCAAAGGCCCCACTCTTCCTTCTGGCTTCAACTTGTAGACAGGCAATCCTGGAAGTTTTCTACAGACGATATATGGCTCTGATCTCCATCTATCAGCAATCTTGCGTTTTCCAGGGATCCCTAGATTGCGTAACAGTACACGGTCCCCAGGCTGTAGGTCTTGTACTCGAACCTTCAGGTCAAAGTTCCGCTTGTTTCGGGCCCCCCTCTGGTCAGAGGCCGCTTGAGCTTTCTCATAAGCTATCTTCAGACTGTGCCTCAGTCTGTCCACATATCCTTTGTGGGAGGCAGCAGAGGCATGGTCTAAGGAAATGCCAAAGGCCAAATCCACTGGCAATCTTGCTTCTCTCCCAAACATAAGTCGGTAAGGGGAAAAACCTGTCACATCACTGGTTGTACAGTTGTAAGCATGTACTAAAGCTGAAATGTGTTGACTCCAATGTTGCTTCTTCTCTGTTTCCAAAGTCCCCAACATGTTCAATAGGGTCCTGTTGAACCTTTCAGGCTGGGCATCACCTTGAGGGTGATATGGTGTGGTTCTAGTCTTCTCTACTCCCAGAGAATCTAGTAGCTTCCTGATCAGGCGACTCTCAAAGTCCCTTCCTTGGTCTGAATGGATTCTCTGTGGTAGTCCATAATGAACAAAATACTTCTCCAAAAGTACCTTGGCTACTGTAGAGGCCTTCTGGTCCTTGGTTGGGAAAGCCTGAGCATAACGGGTGAAATGGTCGGTTACCACCAGAACATTTCCCAATCCACTCAAATCGGGTTTGAGGCAGAGAAAATCAATGCATACCAGATCCATTGGGCCTTGACTCTGTAGGTGGCCCATTGGGGCAGCTTGATGGGGTAAAGTCTTTCTCTGAATGCATCTTGCACAGGAATGGCAATACTCCTCCACTTCGGCCCTCATGCAGGGCCAATAAAACCGGTCTCTGACAAGTTGGAAGGTTCTCTCTGCTCCCAAGTGACCATGCTGGTCATGTAAGGCAATCAGCACAGTCTCTCGATGCTTTTCGGGGAGAAACAACTGCCACTTATCTTCTGAGCTATCAGAGGGGCCCCTTCGGTAGACTACCCCCTGATGCACCTGTAATTTGTCCAACTCTCTCCTCAGTAGGCGAGCTTCTTTGGAAGGGTGAAGGCGAAGTCCCTCTGGACTCTGGTCTTCCAGGGCTTCCATGACCAATCTCCCCATGGGGTCTTCCAATTGGTCACACCTTAACTCCTTCTTGGACAGCTTCGGTAGACACTCTTCTTCTAATTGAGTTACCCCACAGTAACACTTTGGGACTCCCACTGTGGTAACTCCTATCTCTTCAGCTCTGGATCCTCCTCTGGCTTGGAGTTCGGCCCCCTGACAAAGGGCTCGCACTCCTTCTGGTGCCACTTGGGTCCAGTCTTCCCAGTCACCGATCATGACATGAGATCTTCGGGACAGGGCATCTGCATCCCTATTTCCAGCCCCTGGTCTGTACTTGAGGCTGAAATTGAATCCAGACAACGCCGCCAACCATCTGTGTCCAGTTGCATCCAGCTTGGCGGTGGTGAATAGATAGGTCAAGGGGTTGTTATCTGTCTTTACAGTAAACTCGGCCCCATAAAGATAGTCTCTCAGTTTGTCAACTACTGCCCATTTGAGGGCTAAGAACTCCAACTTGTGGGTGGGGTAGTTCTTCTCGGAGGGGGTCAGGCTCCGGCTCACATAGGCCACTGGTCATAGCTGGTCTTCATACTCCTGGTAGAGTACTCCACCTAGGCCCTCATGGCTGGCATCAACATGTAGCTCATATGGTCTAGTGGGGTCAGCATAGGCCAAGACTGGGGCTGTGGTGAGACTTCTCTTCAAGGTTCTGAAAGCCTCTTCACACCTTGAGTTCCATTGGTCTTTGACCGACTCACCGGACCTCCTAGGCCCCAATCCATCTTCCTCTCCTTCTGTCTTGAGCAGCTCGTTGATGCGGGCAAACCCATCCACAAACCTGCGGTAGTAGGAGCAGAACCCCAAGAAAGACCGAAGTTCTGTAACTGTTGTGGGCCTTGGCCACGAAGTAACTGCCTCCAGCTTCTCAGGGTCTGTAGCCACTCCTTTTTCAGACACTATGTGTCCCAGATAGTTCACAGAAGACTGATAGAACCGACACTTCTCGGGAGAAAGTTTGAGCCCCTCTTCACTGAGCCTCTTCAGTACTTTCTCCAATCTGGCTTCATGTTCTTCCAAAGTCTTTCCAAAGACAATGACATCATCCAGGTACACAAGGACTTCTATGAGGTTCATGTCTCCAACTGTCCTTTCCATAAGGCGTTGAAATGTAGCAGGAGCTCCAGATAAACTCTGTAAGGCATCCTCTATCCTTGGCGTGGTGTACTGGTCAGGAATGGTCCTCCTGTTGAGAGTTCTGTAGTCAATGCAGAGCCTCAATGACCCATTCTTCTTCCTGACTACCACAATTGGGGAGGCATAGGGGCTTCTGGACTCCCGAATCACTCCCGTCTTCTTCAGTTCCGCAAGCTGCTCTCTCAGATCCTCCAGATCTGCTAGCGGGACTCGCCTCACTCTCTCTCTGAATGGCTTGTCCTCTTGCATGCGGATTCGATGGGTGGCACTCCTCGCACACCCCACATCAAACTCATCTTTAGAGAAAATCTTCTCCCATCTGGTCAGCTGGGCCTTGGCTCTCTCTTTCCAAGCTCCAGGTATGTTTGGGTTTTCCATGGAGAGTTTCTTCCAAACATCTTCTCCTTCACCCGTCCCCTTCACTTCTGACCAGCCAACTGGGACAGCAGGACTCACCTGTCCCAGAAGCATCCTGGCAGGGATCTCCACGGGCTGCTCCGTGGGGTTCCTCACACTGACAGGGACTCTTCCTCTAGCCTTCTTCAGGTCCTTCAATGAGATTACTTCTGGTATCACCTCCAGACCTGAGTGACCCTCCATTGGGTCAGGTTCCAACATTACAAAGGGGCCAGGCTGCTCCCAATTAAGTTTCACCGTGGCTCTCATGCAGGTTACCTCTCCAGGCTGTAACACTGCTCCTTCTTTTCCAAGCCTCCATACCCTTCCTATCCCCTCACTTGGGGTCTTCTGCTCTAGGACCAACCGCTGGTAGGCTGCCTTCAGCAAGGGATGGATCTTGGGAGCTGAAAGATTCTCTTTCTTCACCAGGGGGGTCAGAAGCCTTCTGACTAGGTCCGTGTTCGTCCCTATAATCAGGGACGTCTTGCTGGTTCCAGGCGGACGAGGACACACCACTGCCAGGGTGTCGAACACTTCAGCCTTTCCAGCCACGGATGGGTCAAAGGTCAACCGTATGGGTAGGTATCCATCATAGGGGAAACTCTGAGTTCCCAATCCCCTTATCTCCAGCTCTTCTATCTTCTGTATGGGCAGATGACTCAGGTATCTGTCATAGAAGTCCCTGTACAATAGGGTCACTTGTGCTCCAGTGTCCAGAAGAGCCTTCGTGTACACTCCTTCCACTTGGATGGGTACAGTAGGGGATGGACCAACTAGCTCTTCTGGGTAAGGCCGAGTTGATGCTGTCCTCTTCTGTGGACTCTTTTCCTTCTCACTTGATTTGCGCTTGATCCTTTCTTGAGCCTGGTATGCATTAATTTTCTCCCTCTTAGTGGGAGTGTGAACCCGTTGAGGGACATTGTTATCTCTCACTTTTAAGGGTTCTCGCTTGGGAGTGCTGTGTTTCTTCGGAGGGGTCTTGCCCCCTTTCTCTGGAGTGCACCTTGGTTGAGGATCCCTGGGCCCCTTTTGAGGGGTTTGATCTCCTCGATTTCTCTTCCTGCTGTGCTTCTTGGAGCTCACTGAAGGTGATGGGCACCCGGTTGACTCCTTCACCGGGGCCCTTTGGCGTTTCCCGCCGGCTGGCGGCTTTCTGTTTTCTTCTTCTTGGGACTGGAACATACAGCTGCAATATGACCAATTCCTCCACAATTAAAACAGATCATCTCACCGTAGTCAGGTGGGGATGCTGGTGCTGAAACAGCTGGAAACAATTCCCTTCTGCTTGTTTCTTTCTTGGGACTGGGCGTCTCTTTCGCCACAAGAGACGTCAATATCTCCATCATCTGGGACATCTGCAACTTCAGGGCGTCTACTTCTGTCTCTCTTTCAGGGGTTAAGGCCGACCTGACCGTGGCCACTGGAAGCTTTATAGACCCCATCACCTGCTTCTCCCGTTTCTCTTCCAACATGGCCTCTTCTTCTCTGACCATTCGAATGAGATCAGGGTAGTCCAGGCTCTTCCCATCCTGCCGGGTGCGTAGTATTAGTGCGACAGGGTCCAGGGGTTGGGCTCCCCTCATCACCTGCTGGGCACGGGCTTCATCTACCTTCCCTGGATCTATCCCCTTCTTCAGGATAATCCTATGCAGGATCTTGTCTATGCGTCCCATATACTCTGATAGCTTCTCCCCTGTCTTCTGGTAACAGTGTTCCAGCTGATAGGTAAGTTCTGTGACTTTTTCTGTCCCACCAAACACACTTTCCAGGATGTCTATGTAGTCCTGGGCAGTGCAATCCTTTTTGCTTGTCTTCAGATTGCGTATGGCCTCTAAGGCAGGACCTTTTAGGCTCTCAACAATCCTTTGCTTCTTTCTGCCTTCTGAGACCTCCCATTCTTCTAAGGCCTGCGTGGCACCATCTAACCACTCTTCAAATCTCTCTTCTCCCGAGGGTACAGGTGTCCTCCCTGAAAACATCCGGAGTTTCCTGTATCCCGACATTGGGTAATCCCCGGGGTCTCTTCTGCACTCTGCACACTGCACGCAGTCACAATCTCTCCTAGGACAGCACACAGTTCTGCGCTAAGAGTAGTTTGTGCGGGTGCGGGACTTTCCGCGCCCCTTTGCTCTTCCTTCTTTGGGGATAGCATAGCTTTCATAGGAGAACAGTCTCCCTTGCGCGGCAGCGCATGCAGCACTTGATAGGCCTGACCATTCGGTGCTTGTATGCTTTGGCTCCTGAACTGCTCTGGAGTCTCTTCCTGCCATTCTATTAAGGCATATGTGTTCCCAGCATCATTTCTCATGTCCATTATCCATGACTTTTGGCATGGGGATAGGGACATTATGAGCTGCTTAACTGCCTCTCTCTGCCATATCCCTGGCAGTTCAATGACTGCTGCTGCGGCTGGATCGGTGGCCAATGTTGCGGACCACCGTCCCACTTCTATCGGGTCCATGCCGGTACCTTCTGGCGGCTTTTCCCGCTTACTCAGGATCCCGGATTACGAGCCCCCACGTGTAGCGATACCCCCAGTTAAGAGGGCCGCTGGTTTGTTTTGGGTCCCTGAGTACAGCTCCACCAACCCCCGGCAATTTGCTCTACCCGCTCTGGCACAGTTAGTAAAGGGGTATGTATCTATGCACATAAAAATATCACTTATACTCTAAGTGTAATGGGTATGAACTCACAAGCAGACTGCTGAGATAAGAATAACTGGCTTTACTTTGGCAGTAAGGAAAAGAAATAGTAACATGCATTTAAACATATGACTTACAATACTTTTAGCAGGTCCCTGCAATATGCACTTTAACATGTACACATGTATGTAACAAACTAGCAATGGGGAACGGAACGCCAAGTGTGGCGACCGTCTGCTATGCACCCCTGAGATGCAATAAATCTATCTGCGCCTACCTAACGGACCAGGCCTGATCCCTAGTAATAGAGCTCAGTCCTTGTACAAGTACAGTGTTCTTCACCGGCAATAGATCTGTAGAGGTGGTGCACATGTAGCTTTAAATGGTGTATTTGTAATCCACAGAAAGTAACATTTGCTGCTCTGAGGTAAATTGTGCCTTGGCAGTTCAACAGGCATAAACGTGTGCATAGCAATGCAGGATGAGCCTTTCAGCTCTCTCACCAATCCTGGGGTACCGTCCTCAGCTCCGGTCCCTCCAATGGCGGCTCCGGTCTCCTCCGTCACAGCCCCTGCGCTCCGGTCCTCAGCTCCGACCGACCGACTGTAGGGAAGAGTCTCCGCTCCGCTGCTGCTGACTCTGAGGGATGAGAGTCTCTCTCCACCTGCTGCAAGGCCCAGGCTTCAGGCCTTCAGCAGTCCCGGTCCGCACAGGTGTCTCCTCAGGAACAAGTCTCTGCGTCACCAGCCCAGTCAGAAGAGGAAGAGGCGGTCTCTCCTCTCCCCTTTTATCCCCTCCCCCAGAAGCCTCTCGGGCGGAAACAAACAGCCCGGGAGCCTGGGGAATTATGGGGAATGTAGTCTTTTCCCCCTAAAAGGGGTACGACCCCGCTACATAGGGTAATAGGTTTTTATCAACCACTGTGAGATATTGCAGCGCCATGTGGTGAAGGCATACTGTACCCTGGTAACCAGCGTTTGTTCCCTTTATTTAACGGAGCATGCTCCTGTGTGTATTCACTGGCATTATCTGTGCAGGATTTCAACCTCTCAGGTGAGACATCAACCAGGTGTATCTCCCCCATACAAGGACATTTTCACCTCATTGATGTGTCACCTGGCCAACGTCTAGTCTGGCCAACAGACACCTTATTATGCATAAGTGCCAGCCTCCTGGGTACCTACACCATATCAATTCCGTTATGTCAATACATGTCACATATTAAAAACATTTTCTTCTTTCAACTCCTCCCTCCAACAAAAAACACATATTTTACATTTCATGTTCTGACAGATTGGATGTGTTATATTCCTTCCTCAACCTCCAACCCATCGTACATGTATTAATAGCACGTTTGCATTCATCAGGAGAGACTCCGGCAAAAATGTTTCACAAGCCTTGTTGATAGGCATAGTCTTTCAGATTCAGCATTAGCACTAAATTGTCCCTATGAAAAAACAAGTATTAAACTGAATCTTTTCGTTCGTCCCGTCTCTCCTGATGTTTATCATAACAAATTTGTGGTGTGCTGTGGCACAGATAAACTGCCAACCAGATGAACATCTGTCATCCATGTTCCAGAAACCTCTCCAATCTCACTCCAGCAGGATTCTGGAAGTGAAAAACAAGAGCAGAATCAAATTCTTATCCATAATATCTGCTCGCTTACTATATTTACTCATAGTTCTCTCTTTGGAACCCAGGAACCTAATATTCTTGACTTCTGCAACTCTGACCACACTATCAAAACAGCCATGACTTCTTTAGGTTGAACCCACTCTAAAATGGATCCCCATGGTATGATCAAAAATTTAAAAACAAAACGAACGTCAATGTTGTTTCTCAAAAAATTCTAATTTTAAACGCTAAAAAGACAATGCATTTATCTGTATCTTTAAGATGTATGCACTAACCCCCTTTCAGGTGGACAAAGGCTAAACCTTTTTGGAACTCTTTTCCACCTAAATGACAATAAAAACAAAAGTAAAAACGAACTCCAGCAGCTAGAATGGCTTCCTACCAAGTCTCGTCTTAAACAAAATGTATTCAGCTGCTAATTGAGGGCATAGCCCTTTCAGGTGGACTAAACCTTACAATTTTTCCACCTGAACAAAACAAAAATAAAATAGATGACTAAAAAAATACACAAATTTTTTTTTTTTTTAAACAATTAAAAATCTGGCCATTATCACACAAAAACAACATGACAAGACAACCACCATAAAACAATGACAAACACTCAACTTTTAATTAACGACATGCATGGACTTTTCTCAAGAGTAATGCCGCGTACACACGATCGGAATTCTCATCGGAAAAAACTCTGACGGTTTTTCCAACGGAATTCCGACGGAATTCCGCTCAAGCTGTGTTGCCTACACACGATCACACCAAATTCCGACGGTCAATAACACAGCGCATAAAACATGTTCGACAGCACTATAAAAGGGAAGTTTAATGCTTCCGAGCATGCGTCGAATTGTTTCCGAGCATGCGTCGGAATTTTGCGTGTCGGAATTGCCTACACACGATCGGAAAATCCGATAGAAAGGTTTTCCGTCAGAAAAATTGAGAACAGGTTCTCAATTCAAACTCCGTCGGAAATTCAGACAGAAAAAGACCGTTGACCATACACACGGTCGGAAAATCCGATGAAGAGCTCCCATCGGACTGTTTCCATCGGAAATTCCGATCGTGTGTACGCCGCATAAGTGCTCCTTTTGATCTGAAAGACAGTTAATGGGAAAAAAAAATAAAAAAACATCTGTACCTCCATCACAACATTTGTAACTTAATTTGTAACTCTTTAATATCTGACTATTGTTTAATTATTTTTTTTGTCATTGTTTTGCAAACAATTACTAATTAATGAGCTCATGGTACCATGTGATAATTGAGTATGCATTTACAATAACCTAACCCCTGTTCTGCTCCGACTGTTGTTCTCACCTGCAAATAAAACACAAACATTAGTATCCAAACCCGTTTAACTTCTTTCCCTGGTCTCTGGAAAAGGAACACAAAGACAGTAATTACACACAATTATCCTGACAATTTACTTTTTAAGTCCCCCAATGCAATTAGCGTCCAACTACATACAAGCCAGAATGGTAGATTAGCCCAGGGGGCAAATATTGGAATGTTCATCCAGTTTTGTTGCTGGCTGTGCTTAGAGTGTGGACTGTCATTCCTTATCTCTTCTTCAGAACTGTGTGATTTGTCCTGGCTGCTATCTTTCATATCAGGCCTTTGCGCTATGCTGTCCCTGCCCTGGGTGGGGGGGTTTCATTGCAGATGCCTGTATTTCTGGGGCTATCTGCTACATGCTAGCGATGTTACGGGCTTTATGAAATCTATGTCCATGTCTATTCCGCTTAGAACGTCTGAACACTCTCTGCCTTCCTGTACCTCTGCTTATCACGGCTCTTCTCCTCATTGACTGTGCAGATATCGGCCAATTGGCATGATCCTTTGTGCTCATTGAGCGATATTATACATTGTTCTTTAGTAAGAAGCTGGGAGTGTGCATTTGCAAATTTTTTTTCTAAAGATATAACCAACTCCTCCATCTCTGACAACTTTATTTGCAATGACTTTAAAAGCTTGCTATTCATATCACAGTCCATGCTGCACCTCTGAAGCTGTTCTTGTAGCTCACTGTTTCACCCTGATAAATTGCCTACTTTTGCCCGCAATTCATCCATCTCACTACTGGAGGCTGTTGCAATCTTTAGAAGGTTTTCACTGATTTTCTCTATGTCCTCCCCGAGACGTCTCCTCTCTGCTTCCCACTTCCCCCCCATTTGCTCAGATATAAATTTAATTCTGAGCAACACTGCAATTTCATTTGCCAACTTTTCTTTCTTCACTTTCTTTTTTAGCTGTTTACCCAATAATCTGCTATTGTGTTGCTGACACTGAGACAATAGTACATTACACTGGCTTTTAAGAGGTTAATCTACACATGAATGATAACTGGCAGAGGCATACTTTTTATACTATGTATACACAAGTTCCATTTCACAACCTCCAGGTCATATTTTCAGACACAAAATACTTACTAGCTGTGCACACATAGTCCCACAACATGGACACTGACATACCAGAAGTATTAAGTGAATCTGGGATCGACAACGACAAGCATTCTTTTTTTATCTGTGAAATTTTGTCAATTCAAGGCCATGGAGGAGAGGCAAGGTCAGGCCAGGCTATGAAGGGGGTTCAGGAGATGATTGATCAGTGCCACAGTCAGGGCAGTGCAGTCCTGTGCCAGTGTCCCAGTATGCCAACCTGTGCTTGAGCCCCTGACCCCTCCCTCTGCCCGGCCCTTACCCCCACCTATGCAGGGCTCCACTGCGGTGGTCCGGAGGTGCCAGTCCAGTGCTGATCCATTCCTCAGCCATGGTGCTGGCACTGCCTGCTCCCTCACTGACACCAGCACTGAGATAGAACACTGACACCAGCATCGCGATAGAGAGCACTGACACCAGCACCGAGATAGAGAGCACTGACACCAGCACCGAGATAGAGAACACTGACACCAGCACAGAGATAGAGAGAACTGACACCAGCACTGAGATAGAGAGCACTGACACCAGCAACTCGCTGTGGGACCCAAAAATATGACATGCTCAACCTCTTCAAACAGGAGGGTACGGGCATATAGTACGGTGTGCTTTTTTGAGCCAAAGGTAGAAAAAAGGTCCATGTGCTTGATTATATAAATCGTTTATAGTGTTATGCATATACATGGTCTACTGGTCACATGTGTTGAATTCCTCCGAGATCCATGCCTCATTCATTTTTATAAATGTGAGGTAGTCAACACTGTCGTGAGCTAGGCGAGTGCGCTTATCGGTCACGATCCCCCCTGCTGCGCTGAATGTCTTTTTGGACAGGACACTGGACGAGGGACAAGCCAACAGTTCCATTGCAAATTGTGCAAGCTCTGGCCAGAGGTCAAGCCTGCCCACCCAGTAGTCCAGGGGTTCATCACTTCTCAGAGCGTCCACATCAGCTGTTAACCCGATGTAGTCGGACACCTGTCGGTCTAGGTGTTCCCTGATGCTGGATCCGGATGACACCTGTCGATGGGTCGGCTGAAAGAATGATCTCATATCAGAAGTGACCAACACATCTTCAAACCGCCCTCTTCTTGCAGGCGCTGTTGGATTGGTACCCGCAACTCTTTCTCTGGGAGTGGGAATTCCTCTGCCAGCACACGCAAAAGCAGAATGTAGCATTTCTCTAAGCAAGGCCTGTACGTGCTCCATTCTGACAGCCCTCTGTGGTGGTAACATTTCTGCCATTTTGTGTTTGTACCGGGGGTCTAAGTATGTTGCCACAGAGTACTGGTCCTTGACCTCTATGCTTTTTATACGGGGGTCCCTGTTAAAACACTGGAGCATGAAGGCCCCCATTTGCACTAAACTGGAAGCGGTGTGGTGGCCTGGCTCCTGCTTATCATCCAGGACAATGTCGTCCTCCTCGTTGTCCTCCCCCCATCCACGGACAACAACAGGGATCCCAGAAAGGTTTAAAGCATGCTCTTCTTGCTCCTCCTCATCCGCCCGGCACCATCCTCCTCTGACTCCTCTTCAGACTTCTGTTGTTGACTTGTCTCAGATAGAGTAGCCCCCCCTGGGAATTCATCCAGCATTGCGACTTCCTCATCTTCCTGCTCCTGCGCTTGATCAATGACACGACGCAATGCACGCTCCATAAAGAGGGCATAAGGTAAGATGTCACTGATGGCGCAATGGCTGCGACTGACCAGTTTGGTGATCTCATCAAATGGCCGCAGAAGTCTGCATGCGTCGCGCATGAGCAGCCACTGGCGCTGTGAAAAAAAAACAAGCTCCCCAGAACCTGTTCTGCCGCAGAGTTCGTACAGGTAGTCGCTAACTGCACGTTTCTGCTGGAGCAGCCTATCAAGCATATAGAAGGTTAAGTTCCATTGCGTTGCCTGACCGGCAGATTGTGTCGCCGCTAAATGTCAGCAAGGCGAGCCATGGCCGTGTAAGATCTTCTGAAATGGGCCGAGATTTTCCTTGCCTGCCGCAAGATGTCCTGGACCCCAGGATATTTTACAACGAATCGCTGCACGACCAAGTTTAAGACGTGTGCCATGCATGGCACATGGGTAATTTTGCCCTGTTTCAACGCGCTCAGCAGATTGGCACCTTTGTCGCACACCACTTTACCAAATGTCAAATTGAGCATTGTTAGCCACTGATCTGCCTGTGAACTCAAAGCTGAAAGGAGTGCAGTGCCAGTGTGGCTCTTGGCTTCCAGGCACAACAGACACAGCACAGCATGGCAACGTCTCACCTGGCATGTCGAATAGGTTCTGGGGATCTTGGGCGGCGCAGCGGAAAAGACGCTAGCAGCGGAAAAGGAGGAGTCAGCCGAGGAGAAGAGGGAGGATGGAGTAGGAGGAGGAGAAGAAGAGGCAGGCCTGCATGCAATCCGTGGCGGTAAAACCAAATCTACACTGGTGCCACGGGTTACATGCTTGACGGCCATTAGAAGGTTCACCCAGTGGGCAGTAAAAGTTATATACCTTCCCTGCCCGTGTTTGCTAGACCACGTGTCTGTGGTCAGATGTATCTTGGCACCGACACTGTGTGCCAGAGATACATTCACATGCCGCTGAACATGGCCATATAGCTCTGGGATGCCCTTCTGTGAGAAATACTTCCTTTCTGGGACCTTCCATTGTGGTGTTCCAATGGCCACAAATTTTCGAAAGGCCTCAGAGTCCACCAGTTTATATGGCAGTAGTTGGCGGGCTATCAGTTCTGACAAGCCAGCGGTCAACCGTTGGGCAAGAGGGTTATCCGGCGTCATCATTTTTTTACGCTCGAACATTTGGCCCACGGAAACCTGCCTTTTTCCAGAAAAACGTGAGGACGGCATGATGGAAGGTGGAGTGGAGGACAATTCTGAGGAGAGAGGAGGAGAAGTAGAAGAGGCTGGACGGTGAGAGCCTGGAGTGTGGCTTTGTGGGTTCTGACGGCGTTGCTCCCACTGGGCTCGGTGATGGCAGCTCATGTGCCTTCTTAAGGCAGTCGTCCCTAGGTGAGTGTTGGGCTTACTGCGACTTATGCGTTGACTGCAAAGGCTGCAGATGGCAACACTATTGTCATACGTTAGCAGTCTGGTTTGTCCCTCCTGTGCAATGTAAGTTCCGCCTGCTTTTCCTCCCTATCTGCTGGTCCATCTCTCCCTCTGAACTCCCCTCCTCTTCCTCTCATGTGGGCGTCCCTAGACACGTCATCATCAACGTCACCTTCCCCACTGCTATAATTATAGATCTCAGAGTAGGCAGCAACAGCGGGGACCAACCTCCTTGGGCTGATCTGGGTACTGTCGTCAGACTGCTGAGTGGCGGTTGTTGCTACCTCCTCTTCCTGATCCAATGCCAAGAATGGCTGCGCATCGGAAATGTCTTGTGATGGATTGGAAAATAATTCCTGTGACTCAATCGGAGGGTATATAGTGGTGGTGGTGTTGGTGGTAGTGTCTTTGGGGGTGCACACAGCAGAGAGTGAAGAGGGTACAGATCGAGAGGATGAGGAGGGTGCAGAAGAGTAAGGCTGAGTGAGCCACTCAACCAAGTCTGGTGCGTCCTTTGACGCAATTGAACGCACCTTCTGCAACTTCCCACTTTGGCTCAAGCCTGTTGCTCCTGCCCTACCCCTACCACCCCTGCGGAAGGGCCTGCCTCTTCCTCTGCCTGTAATTTTTTAAATGACCCTGTGACAAAAGTCTCTAGAGAAGTGCAGTATATGTGGAAGAAGGTATATAACACCCCGCTTCAATCTGTCGTTTTGGGGGGCCACTGGTCTATCACACCAGTTATAATACTTTTTTATAATTGCGTTTGTCACTCTTTGTAGTATCGCTGCAGAACCGCTCAGCAGTCACAATGCTGCACAGTAGAAATGCACTATACTATGTTTTCTATATTTGAAAGTATTTTATACGTGTATTACACCCCTATTGTACTGCACACCAAATAGTACACTTATACCAGTCCTTAAAAGGACCTTTGTGGACCTAATAGTAGCTAGCTAGTAAATTACAGTCTGTCCCTACTCCAAACAGCAAACTGTCCCTACACTGAGAAAAGACAGCTGCAGAATCTGTCAGCACTGCAGTGAACTATAATATGCTTTTTATATTTGAAAGTATAGTGTATTACACCCCTATATACTGTACACCTATACCAGTCCTTAAAAGGACTTTTGTGTACCTAATAGTAGCTAGCTAGTGTATTACAGACTATCCCTGCTCCAAACGCCAACCTTTCCCTACACTGAGAAATGACAGCTGCACAATCGCTGAGCACTGCACTATAATATGCTATGTTTGAAAGAAAGTATATTATCAGTGTATTTCACCTCTATATACTGTACACCTATACCAGTCCTTAAAAATACTTTTGTGGACCTAATAGTAATAGCTAGTGATTACAGACTGACTGTCCCTGCTCCACACAGCGTCCTTTCCCTACACTAACAAAAGACAGAATGTAAAATGGACGCCAGATCAGGTCTATTTATAAGGTAGGGGGTATGTCCTTGTGCTAAAATGTCTCAATTGGCTGTCCTGTACCCCATGATGGATGTGTCATGGGTTTAAAATTCTTCACAAACGAATATGGCCACCGCGAACAGCGCCATAAGTTCGCCGGTTTGGCCAATCACGAACGCGCAAAGTTTGCTGCAAACCGACAGCCGGGCGAACCGCAAGGCCATCTTTATTCACAACCATACAACTCACACAATACACAATTCTATTTGTACTAACGTTCCAACACCGCACTGAGTAATAAACCAAACTCAATTATCGTTAGCTCTTACAACTCACGAAAAAAAAAACTAATCGCTCTTCTAGCATTCAATATTCTTCATTCATTACCACTTTTACCTGATATCATTCAAAACAATAAAACTTTTGCCTATTCATAGAAAAGACTCACCACACTTACTGTGGCATTATCAGCTGCCTTGTATCTGAGCACTTCTGTCCTGTAGGTTCTATGCAGCTTTTAGGATTGCCACATGCTATCTGGGGTGCCATTTGAAGGACATGCTGCAATATACAAACTACTATTAACTTGTCTATTCCCATAGTTATCTAGCTTATAAAACCCTGCTAGGCACACTGATATAAAGTTAGTTATGAAAACACACACACTGCTGCTAGTAAAACAATATCTTATTTATTTCCCAAGAAATTAGGAAAGCTAACATAAAGTATTAAAATACATTACAATATCACAAAGCTTACAATCAAAACACAATACAAGAATATACTTAGCACATCCTAGCAGCTGAGCCCCGTGATGGAATAAGAGATCTGGGCCCACATGGTTTTGGCCTGAGCAAGGCCTCAAGATGGCCTAGTCATCAGGTTAGCAGAGAACAGTCTCATGGCAGGCTTTGCAGCGAACAGAGAGAGAGCTCTTTGAGGGTGTCTATCGACCAAATTCGTGACCTTTTGTTTCAAATCTTTAACATGCAAAGAAGTTGAAGCGCCTGTGCTGATAAAATTGACTATTGACCGCGATCGCTGTTTTCGGTGGACTTATTTCATGCAGAGTCATGCTCCCTCATCGGGTTTGCTTGCAGGCTTGACTCTTAGTGAGCTCGGATTACTCTCGTCCTAAAGTAGTTTTGAAACTGCCGTGGGGGCGTTTAGATAGTAATAGATCACCTAAAAGTGACTCTGGCTAATGGCAGGGTCTTTGCCCATCGATTAGCCACTGTCAAAATTGAGATAGAAGATATTATAGCTTATTTTTTGAATTCATTGAATTGTATCACTTGAATCCCCTATCAAGCTACGTTTTTTATATTCCTTTTTTTAAAAAAAAAAATCAGGGTTGAACCCCTAAGGAATATGTGCAATTACAGTCTTGACAGCTTGGCACGCATACATTTTTAAAATTCGTATGCTACGTATGTTAATTAAGCTTTAAAAGACATGGAAATGAGCTCCGTTTTTAAATAGAAAAATTACTGCCTGCAACAAACAGAACCACCACTGGATGTCACCCTTGTATTAAAAGTGAACTGATAGAAAGTCTGCATTGGGAAAATGTCCACCAGGTGTCATCCTCACATTACAATTCAAAATCTAATCCTACACACTGCACAGCAAGAAATTGCAACACCTGCAAACTTTGATGAAGTGCAATTGGGAAACTCTGTTTTAACTCCGTTATAAATAACATAAGATAGATAGTTTAGTGCACCTATCTGTGAATATATAATTTAATCTATCTAGATAGTAAATTACGGGGCTATATAGCAATAGCTCTCCCCAGTGCAATGATGAAATCCTACAGCAAATTGGCACCATTTTTAAAACCTGCGTATGGCGTATGTTAATTAAGCTTTAAAAGCCCCAGAATTTTTAGAATAGAAAAATGACGCCTGCAACAAACAGAACCACCACTGGATGTCACCCTTGTATTAAAAGTGAACTGATAGAACTGGTCTGCGTTGGGAAAGTCCACCAGGTGTCACCCTCACATTACAAATCAAAATCTAATCCTACACACAGCACAGCAATTGTAACACCTGCAAACTTGATGAAGTGCATGAGAAAAACTCGGTTTTAATCTAAATGGAAAACATAAGAATGACATTCACTTGGCACCTAGAATAAAAGGATAGAGGGATGCTTCCCTTGCTTTAAATGCTATACTGATATGAGATTTAATTACAATGCTATTACATTTTACTTGTTAAAGGTGACCATGCATGTTTAGCAATACATCCAATTATGTCGAAGAGCCTTGCTCGTAACTGTACAAATATGGTGTATATATGTAAGTCACAGTGATGTATTGGTTAGCCCTCTTGCTTAGCAGTGGAGGGTTTTACCCTTGCCATGACCTCTAATTCATGTTATTATGTCCCAGATCACTGGTTCTTTTTTTTTTTAAAATGGCTATAGATGTCAATAAATAATAAGTATCCCATAGTGGTGTAGTGGTTATTAGTCTAAAATGATTGGGGTATAAGAATATTTTTTTGTTTAAATGTCTACAAATGGCAGCTGGTTTAAAATTTTATTGCAAGTAGACATCTATATATGGATCAGTGGTGCACAGCATCGCAGTACAATTCTGACTGACCAGCGCTCTTTGCCCTAAGCAGCAATGAGGGTCACTGGTTGTAAACTATACCAACAGCCGACTATTGGCAATAGTGACCTTCCCTGTATCCAATCTTTGTCCAGACAGTCCCCCCTCGTCAGGAACACAAGATCCTATATTAGAGATACACAGGACTTCCTATTTAAAATTAGAAAAACACCGTTATGTCAGGGTGATGATATACTTGTAACCTGGGATGTAACCAGTTTATATACCTGTATTCCACATAGGGAAGGAATTGATGCAGCCATTGGACTTATTAGACGTAGTGACACTTATTCTGAGGCTCAAGTTAGACTGTTTGAAAACTTGTTTAACATTCTGCTATCAAATAATTATTTTCTTTTTAAAGATTAATTTTATGTGCAGCAGAATGGAGTTGCCATGGGATCCAATGTTGCCCCGCCATACGCTTGCTCATTTATGAATGAGTTCGAGCATAAATATGTGTTTGTAAATGAGGTTTTTCAGCAACACTGCGCCACCTGGTGGCGGTATATAGACGATGTCTTTGCAGTGTGGCGGGGCAACATTGAATCCCTTATGGCTTTTGA
Source organism: Lithobates sylvaticus (assembly GCA_028564925.1). Taxonomy (NCBI): domain Eukaryota; kingdom Metazoa; phylum Chordata; class Amphibia; order Anura; family Ranidae; genus Lithobates; species Lithobates sylvaticus. Next base: position 421,835,325 of record CM053026.1, on the reverse strand, counting down.
TGAGATACTGAATGGCTTCTCTCCGGATATCCAGTTTAAAATAAATGTTGGAGGGAACTCCATTCCATTTCTGGATACCAGAGTATACATTCACCAATGTCGCATTGAGTCAGATCTTTATGTCAAACATGTTTTTTTTGATTAGGAACCAATTGGCAATGTTTAACAGCTACCATCCATTATGTTTTTAATCTATTATTAAAAAGATACTGTATGTAAAATGGTCACAGTGGCGTAGCAAATGTGCTTGATCCAGCAGTGACAGCATGCAAACAGGACTGTACTGCAATAGCCCTCTTCAATTTGTTTTTCCAATCATTTTATTGCATAGTATATATATAAAAAGAAAACACTGGGCACTAGCTTAAATTGTTAAGTAGTATTAAAACAAAACAGGCTGCAGCCCTTGCGATACTAAATTGAACAGAAAAAAAGACGGGACCTTGCCAATAGACACATAAATGTTTAGTAAAATATTAGTGGAAAAAATGGAGTGGTCAAGGGGTGAGCACTCCTGCCTAACAGTGAATCCTGGTTAACCCATGAGAACTTGTAGATTAATATTTTTTTTTTAAATGGTGCCCTACCTGATGTCTTTAAATCATGTATTTCATAGAATGATAAATGTATGGTCCCTTAGCAGGTAAGCCCGCATAGCAGCAAAGAGGGTCATTGTTTCAAAACACGAACATGACACTACCTGTTATTGATTTATATTTGGCGTAACTAAACGCTTCCTGCATGAAACCAAGAAATGCAAGAAACCATCAAATATGCCCATCAAATGCCACCACTGTGCCCATCAAGATATATGATTGGTGGTGCTACATGAACTTGTTATTTATTTTTTCATTATTTTGACTTCTACTAATTTTTGATACTGATATGAGATTTTTCTGGTGGTCATGATGCTATGCAATTTTGATACCAATTAACCTTTCTTTTCCTGCAGGAAATGTTGGGAGCAGTATCATTGCATGCTCCGCATGGCGCTCGCAGTTCACCTATTATGAAGCCTATTAGAGCCTATGGTTCTAAGCAGGTGCTTCAAAAACACCCCCTGCCACTGTAATTCAGGCGCCCAGCGCCCCAAAAGGGACCGGACACCTAAATATGGGGGTGGCAGTAGGGGCCATGGATAGAATCATGCTATGCATGAATCTATCCATTTGTCATAGAGGGAGTGGCTGGAGAGAGGGTTTTTTTTGGACGCACCGCCACTGATAAACACATGCACATTCACATACATACATACATGCACTCTCACATACATGCACACATACATATATGCACACACACACACACACGTGCATGCACACACACAGACAGACATACATGCATCATGCACACACACAGACATACATGCGCACACACACACAGACAGACATACATGCATCATGCACACACACACACACAGACATACATGCATGCGCACACACACACACACACGCATCATGCACACACACACACATGCATCATGCACACACACACAGACAGACATGCATGCATCATGCACACACACAGACATACATGCGTGCACACACACACACACACGCATCATGCACACACATGCTTAATGCACACACACATGCATCATACACATGCATCATACACACACACACATGCATCATGCGCACACACACACACACACATGCATCATGCACACACACCCATGCATCATGCACACACACACACACATGCATCATGCACACACACACATACATGCATCATGCACACACATACATGCATCATGCACACACACACACATGCATCATGCACACACACACATACATGCATCATGCACACACACACACACACACATGCATCATGCACACCCAGACATACATGCATCATGCATTGCACACACATACATGCATGCACAGACACACACATACATCATGCACACACACATAGATGCATCATGCATACACACATAGATGCATCATGCATACACACATAGATGCATCATGCACACACACACATACATGCATAATGCACACACACACACATGCATGCACACACATACAGTAGATAGATAGTCTTATATATAAAAAAAAAAACGGCAGTCCTTTTACCTTGTCTCTTCCTGCCGGGTACTGCACTGTAGGGGGAGACAAAGAGCACACACTGTGCTTTCACTTTAGCCTAATGTGAGGAGCTTCCTGTACAGCGCCGATTACAGTTTGGAATCGGCGATCGGGGAGCTCCTCTCAGACACCGCTCCTAGTGAAGAGTACAGGGGGGCCCCGAGGGCCCCCTGCAACAAGGGGCCCGGTCGCCATGGCGATCGCAGCGACCCCTATAATTCCGCCACTGCATTATATATATATATATATATATATATATATATATATATATATATATATATAGAAATTAATAAAATGTGCATTTATCCAGCAGTGACAGCATACAAAACGGGACTGTACTGCAATAGTGCTCTCTCAATTATGTTTCTCAATCACTTTATTGAATAGACATATATAAAAAGAAAACACTGCACTAGACTAAAATTGTTGAGTAGTATAAACCAAAACAGGAGTATAAAATAAAAAAGGCAGCAGCTCAATGCGGGATACACACCTAAATTGAACAGAAAAAATTAAAATAAGGGAAGGGCTGCGCTAATATACACAATATGTATGTTCGTAATATTAGTGGTTAAATAAACTAATATTCCATATACATTTATGAATAGTCACAGTGGTGTAGCGGTTAGCACTCCCACCTAGCAGTGAAGGTGGGTCACTGGTTTGAAACCCAACCATTACATTACCAAGATATCAGTAACTTAAATAATAATGATATAGCACATTCTTTAGTTTAACTTTTTTTATTAGTTTTATAAACAAGTTAGACAAATAACTGTACATAGCCCTGACACAAAATGCATGGAACTTCCAAAATTCACAACCCCAAATTTTCACAGGAGCATTCTAAAGATGATTTTAGGCTCCCTGTTCTTTCCCTTGAAATATGGTTGGAAAAAAAATTTGTTAGGGTTCAAAAAAATCACCCCCCCAAAATTTGGTGGCAATGAGCTGAAACACACCCCTGCCACATTCCCTGGATACATTTTTCAGATACGAAAAAAAAACTTCCCAAGAAATTTTGCAGACTTGTTCTACATGTTCTAAAACGTACTCCTGACCTCTTCCCTGGTAAAATTTCCTTCTTTTTTCTTTCATGGACAGGCAAAAGCTGATTTCAGGTTCCATGAATGGTTCCACCTATGCTAGTTGATGCAAACCTGTTTCTGCTTGGTCACGCCCCTTGTGGGGTCCTGCTCGCCTGCCACACCCCCTGGAGGGTCCTGCTCACCTGCCACGCCCCCTGGGGGTCCTGCTTGACCACGCCCCCTGGGGGGTCCTGCTCACCTGCCACGCCCCCTGGGGGGTCCTGCTTGCTTGGCCACGCCCCCTGGGGGGTCCTGCTTGCTTAGCCACACCCTCTGGGGGGTCCTTCTCAACTGCCATGCCCCCTGGGGGTCCTGCCTGCTTGGCCACACCCCCTGGGGGTCCTACTTGACAGCCACGCCCCCTGGGGGTCCTGCCTGGTTGGCCACACCCCCTGCCGCATTTTCAAAGACAAATATACACAGTACAATATGAGACAGTAAACACTCACTTTTTAAGTTCAATAAGGAATGATGATAAGAGATTGAAACAAGACATCTTGCAGTCTTGAAAAGCATGGTGAATGTGTCTCTTCCTGTGAGACTTTACCCAGAATACTTTGCCTTCCAAGTACTTCCTAGGTTATAAACTTTAATAATAAAATGTACACAACAGAAACAATACCAAAAAGGGACGCTAGATGGCGCCTACGCTCTGCAAATGATTCCTATAGAAAATAACAACATTAAATGTCATTTACAACAACACAAATGCAGATAATCAGAATATATACATTGTAACCTGGGGGACAGGTAGCAGGTACAAAGCTCACTGGGATGGGCTGTTTAGTAAGGCACAGATACCAAATCCACTTGAGGTAGTGAAAACAGTGCTGGGTTTATTTGATTTAAATACAAGTCCATACACAGGTGCTGCACAGTCTTCCAGAAAACACATCAAAACAGAAATAACCAAACAAAAGTCCTAGCCATGTCTCGGCTCTAACTATAACATACACCGTCTCTAACTATCAAGCTGAGCAAGCCTACCGCTTGTCAGCTTCTGTAAAGAGTTTTTAAAGGGTTTTACCAACCTTTTGGCTCCTCACAAACCATCCCTGTTTGTGTGTCCCAGGCAGAGAGCAAAGGCTGTTTGCTCAGGTAAACTTAAATTAGCCTGAAAAGGAGGACTAAGATCCGAACTGGATCATGTCTCAGAGACCTCTGAATGTATATGAGAGGAGCCTGGGAGATGTATAAACCCCGAACAGGACTTCTCCTGGCTCTCTCTGGGACGCTCTGCTACATATCCTCCCCCCTTGTTTCAACCCCAGGGTTGGAACACCTGTGGCCCAACAGGAGTGAACACGGGACAGGGCATCTACATTCCCCATCTCCACACCTGGCCTGTGTTTTTTGGTGAATGAGTAATCCTGTAGAGCCAAAAACCACCGGTTCACCCGTCTATTAGTCTCCTTCTTTTGGGCCATCCATTTCAGGGGAGCATGGTCAGTTATCAAGTCAAACTGGCGCCCTAACAAATAGTACCTGAGCGTGTCCAGGGCCCATTTTATGGCTAAACATTCTTTTTCAATGACTGCATACTTTTTCTCATGGTCATTGAGCTTTCTGCTTAGGTATACGACAGGGTGTTCTTCCCCATTGTATACCTGTGACAGTACCGCCCCGATACCAACATCAGACGCATCCGTCTGAACCAAAAACTCTCTGGAGAAATCGGGAGAGTACAGTACTGGCTGTGCACACAGAGCCTTCTTCAGGACCTGGAAAGACTCCTCTGCTACTGGGGACCATTTCACCATTACAGAGTCTTTCCCTTTCGTAAGGTCTGTCAGAGGGGCAGCTATAGTTGCAAAATTTGGGATAAATCTTCTATAATACCCCGCAATACTAAGAAAGGCCCTGACCTGCTTTTTGTTTGCAGGGCGTGGCCATTCCTGGATGGCTGCTATTTTACTCACTTGTGGTTTTAGTGTAGCCCAAATACTTGGCTTCCTCTAGACCAATGGCACGTTTTTTTGGATTTGCCGTAAAACCTTATTTGAAGAGGGAATCAAGAACAGCATGGACACGAGGCAAGTGAGACTCCCAATCAGTACTATGTACCACTATGTCATCTAGATAGGCTGCTGCATATCGTCGGTGGGGTTTTAGGGTCCTGTCCATGGCCCTCTGAAATGTCGCGGGGGCATTTTGCAACCCAAAAGGCATTTTTTTATATTGAAAGGAACCGTCTGGGGTCACGAACACAGTCTTCTCTTTGGCGCTACCAGTTAGGGGTATTTGCCAATACCCTTTTGTCAAGTCCAAAGTGGTAAGATAGCGAGCCTTGCCAAGTCGGTCTATAAGTTTGTCTACTCTGGGCATTGGGTATGTGTCAAACTTTGTCACCTCATTAAGCTTCCTGAAGTCGTTACAGAACCTCCACGTGCCATCCGGTTTTGGGACTAGCACGATGGGGCTAGACCAGTCACTATTGGATTCCTCAATGAAATCTAGCTCCAACATTTTTTTAACTTCCTTGCTGATGTCCTTTCTCCTCGCTTCAGGAATTCGGTAAGGTTTGAGCTTGACACGTACCCCAGGTTCAGTAACAATATCATGCTGAACTGCTGAAGTCATATATAAACAAAGAAACGGCGCTGGAATAGACGTGTGCAATATTGAACGAGAAAAAGAAAACACAAAAAATGTGCAGCTGCTGATAAGAAAGTGCTATAACCTTCAAAAAATGCTCAAACCAATAAAACAGCGCTGGCAAACAAAAATTGTGACAAAATAATAAATGATCCCACAAAATTGACAAACATCAATAATGTGTGTGAAGTGGTTACATGTCTGACACAAACCAATCCCATAAAAAATAAACTAGCATCAAATAATATGTGTGATAAATTATTACATAAGTGACATGATTGAATAATAACCATAAAATTATTTCATAGATACCAAAATTGAATAAGTGATCAATGTGGTAAGAAAATATATAAATAAAAAAAAAAAAAAAAGAATGTGAGTAAGTCCAGTTATTGTCCCAAAAAACCAAGAACCAAAATAAATGTACATATGAGCTCCTTCTTGGAATAGACTCACCGGGCTAGCAGACAGACAGAGCAGCAAAGCAGAGGGCAGATATGCAGACAAACTGTGGTTCGGCAAGTAGGCACAAAAGCAGAGCTGAATAAACAAGCCAGTGGGATGAGAGGATCCAGGGAGCGATACATGCACACAAGGCACAGTGATGTTCTTGGAGATATTGTACCGATAATAGAAGAGAGCAAATTTTAAAGTGTTGTAGAAGGATTTTTAAAATGCGCGCTCTGCGCTACTTACAGGATGCATAAAGGAAGGCAAACTTCTCAGATACTTCCGCGGTTGCAGCTGGTTTAGCGTGCGCTCCACAGGAACAGGAAGTGGCGTCAGTGGTTAGATCCTTGGCCGGAAATTACGTCGACGCGTTTCGCCCCTCCTCCAGGGCGTCATCAAAAGACATCACTTCCGGCCAAAGGTGATATTTATACTAGATGGAGAGCAGAAAACCCCTCCTTTTAACAGGTGTAGCTAGATGGAGAGCAGAAAACCCCTCCTTTTAACAGGTGGAGCTAAACGCCAAAACATGATCAGAGGGGATAAGATCACTTATTGTCCTGCATGATCATCATATGAGTTTGCATAAAGCCTTTAATAAGCTGGCGATAAAAAAAGGGGGGTAAACCCCGACAATTACAATGTACAGTAAAAACAAATAACACATAGTGTATACAATATACAATATGCCGTAAATAAGCAAAATTGTTAAAAAATATATATATAAAATGTAATTAGAATTACATATATATAAGAACATAATCCCAGGATTAGGAATTTGAACTTGCAGTATAATATATTATCCCTTAAAAACTTATTTTAACATGAAAATTGAAATTAAAGTAATTGATTTGTCCCAAAAGTTTTGAAATCCCTCTCCCGGACATTAACTGAAAAAATAATTAAAAATAAATAATATAAAAAAATATATAAATAAAATAAAATAAAATGAAAATAAAATTAAATTAAAAATAAAAAATAAAATAAAAATGAAATGAAAATAAAAATAAAATTAAATAAAAAAAATATAAAAATTAAATTAAAATAAAAATAGAAATGAAAATAAAATTAAAATGAAAAAGAAAGTAAAAAATAATAATAAGAAAAATAAATAATAAATAAAATATAAAAATAAAAATAGAAAAAAATAAAAAAATAAAAAAATAAAAAACAAAACAAAACTGAAATGCCCAGAAATAGGGAGGGACCAAACTACCAGTTGGACAAAAAGCAATTTAAATCCAAATCAATATTGATACCCAAAGGACTTAAAGTCCGCAGTCTATGGATCCATTGTGTCTCGTTCTGGGAAATTGAACGTTTTAGGTTAGAACCTCTCCAGTGCTGTTCCACCTTGTCAATTCCACAGAACGTCAAGACACTAGGATCTCGATCATGGAACATTCTGAAATGGTTGGAGAGGCTGTGGTGTTTGTATCCTTTCCTAATTCTGTTAACATGCTCCCTCAACCTCACCCCCAGTGGTCTAGTTGTTCTCCCCACATATTGGAGCCCACAGGGGCAGGCAAGCAAATATGTCACGTGCGTGGTCCCACACGTGATAAACTTTTTGATCTCATAAGACTTTCCAGTAGAAAAAGAGCTAAACTGCATGATTTTTCTTTTCCTGAATTTTGATGTTCTACACATCATGCATCTCCCACAGCTGTAAAAACCTGTCTGGTCCAAAAAGGTGAACAATTTTTTTGGGGGGTTCACAACATTATGTGCCAATTGCAGTCTCAGGGTGGGAGGCTTGGTGTAAATAAAATTAGGCCGACTGGGTAATACCGATTTTAGCTCTTTGTCTTCCATTAAAAGAGGCCAGTGTTTTTTTATAATTTTCTCAAATTCTTTATACTGGCGATTATATCCAGTTAAAAAAGCTGTGCCAAAATCTTGTTGCTTTTTAGGTTTCTTCCTAAATAAATCATCTCTATTCATTTCTCCAATATCCTCTTTAATCCGCTTGAGATCTTCCAGATTGTATCCTTTATCTTGAAACCGCTCTAGGATCAGGTTCGCCTGTGAGTTGTAATCTTCTTTCTTGTTACAATTTCTCCTGACCCTGAGCATTTGGCTTTTAGGAATTCCGCCTAGCCACCTGGGATGGTGGCAACTGGTAAGTGGAATGTATCCATTCCTATCTACATCTTTAAAAAATGTGCGTGTGAACAATTTATTTCCTTCCTTAAAGATTGTCAGATCCAAGAAATTTATCTCCTTGTCACTAAAAACTTCTGAGAAGGAAATGCCAAACGGATTATTACTCATTCCATCCAGGAAAAATTTAAAAGATTCTTGCGATCCTGCTCAAATAACTATGATGTCATCTATATATCGTTTATATAGTTTCAGCTGTGGGATGTTTAGACTGTAAATGGCCTCCTTTTCCCAGAAGCTCATGAAAAGATTGGCAACCGATGGGGCATATTTAGCCCCCATCGCGACGCCCTTCTTTTGTCTAAAAAATTCTTTTTCATGCCAGAAAAAATTATGACTCATAGCCAGATCTAAGGTTTGCAGAATGAATGTTTTTTGTTTTTCTTTAATATTAAGATTTCCCAATGCCCAATCAACGGCCTGTAGGGCATGGGCTTGCTGGATATTGGTGTAAAGAGAATTTACGTCTATACTTGCTAGAATACAGTTCTCATCCACGGTCATTGGCCTAATAAGCTCTATTAAATCCTTGCTATCCTTGAGATATGCAGGGCATTGGGTGGTGAGTGGCTGTAAAAAATAATCCAAATATTCACCAATTCTGGAGAACAAAGATTCAATTCCACTTATTATTGGTCGCCCAGGCGTCTTCAGTGGATTTTTATGTAATTTTGGTAGCTGATATATCACTGGAACTCTAGGAGCATCTGGGATCAAATATCGTGCTTCTTTTTTCTTCAAGATGCCATCAGTTGTTGCTTTCTTTATTAATTTCTTCAGTTTATCTTTAAACTTCTTAGTGGGGTTTCCTTTTAGTTTTTCGTAGGTATCTTGGTCTCCAACCAATCTATTGAGCTCATCTAGGTAATCATTTTTGTTGAGTATTACTACTCCACCGCCCTTGTCGGCTGACCTAATTACTATGTTCTTGTTCTTTTCCAATAGCTCCAACCCATTTTCCAAATCTTTTTTCCGCCTATTAGGTCGTAAGGTGAGCTTCTCTAAGTCCTGTTCGACCAACGACTTGAAAGCTCCCACAAAATGATTATTGGAAATTTGGGGATTGAAGGTGGAATTATTTTTCAAAGAACTGTGTAAATAGACCTCAGAACATGGTTCTACTGGTGGCTTGTTTTTGGCATAAAATTTTTTAATATTGATTTTCCTAATAAATTTTTGAAAATCGATAAAAACATCGAATTTGTTCAAATTCCTATCCATAGCAAATTTTAGACCGAGGTCTAAAACTTTTAATTCATCTTTCGTGAAGGTGGCATCACTGAGATTAAAAATTCCTTCTATTAGGTTTCTCTTTTTCGCTTGCTTTTTACCTCCTCTGCATCCTCTAATTCTTCTATTCTTCCTTCTTCTCCTAACATCTGGGGGGCCATAGGGTGCCAGGGGATCCATTCCTCCTCCTTCCTGTTCGGTTGGCTGGGATTGTGCTTCCCCCGACCTTTGGGTGTCCCACCACCCCTCCCCCTCTGCGAAGGTGGTCCTCCAGATCCTCTCCTCTGAAAATCCCCTCTTGTGTTATTGGGGTACCATCCTCATCCCCTATTTGGTGGTGGCCCATAGCCGGGTTGATTTGTAGGCCAGGGCTGACCACCATAATTACCTCCTCCTCTGTGGTCATGTCCTCTCCAATTGGAGGGAGGAAAATAATTAGATTGTCCCTGGGGCCAAAATTGGCCACTGGAGTTACTTCCTCTAGTGTCATGGCCTCTCTGGCCATGAGATCCTCTGTTGGATGTATAACCATATTCATACACCAGGGGTTCATATCGATTGTGGGTGGAAACTCCATATTGGGGTGTCATAGAAACATGATGGTCCCTATATTGGTGACTGCCTCTCTCATCATCTCTAGAGGAACCATCATATCTTCTCACCGGAGTTTTTGGGATTCTAGTATTATCCAACATTTGTTCTGGGATTGCTGCTGGATTTCTAGCAGAATTACTAGATCCTTCAGCCACCTCTTGCCATTTGTAGACCTTATGAGTTTTGTAGTCATTGGAATCCCTCAGAAACTTTTTGATTTTTTTCTTTTGGGTATCTTTGTCTACTTTGTCTGCAAAATCTTGCAGCTGTTTTAATCTTTCTTTATGTTCTCCTGATGCAATTGAAGGGCCCAATTTAGATTTAATTGTCTTGATGTTATTTTCAATCAATAGAAATTTTTTCTCCTTTCTGGCAATTAACATACCTAAAAGTTTCCTCTCACTATGGTTGAAAAAGGAGAACCATTCGCTCTCTAGGCCAGAGAGGCCATGACACTAGAGGAAGTAACTCCAGTGGCCAATCTTGGCCCCAGGGACAATCTAATTATTTTCCTCCCTCCAATTGGAGAGGACATGACCATAGAGGAGGAGGTAATTATGGTGGTCAGCCCTGGCCTACAAATCAACCCGGCTATGGGCCACCACCAAATAGGGGACGAGGATGGTACCCCAATAACACAAGAGGGGATTTTCAGAGGAGAGGATCTGGAGGACCACCTTCGCAGAGGGGGAGGGGTGGTGGGACACCCAAAGGTCGGGGGAAGCACAATCCCAGCCAACCGAACAGGAAGGAGGAGGAATGGATCCCCTGGCACCCTATGGCCCCCCAGATGTTAGGAGAAGAATGAAGAATAGAAGAATTAGAGGATGCAGAGGAGGTAAAAAGCAAGCGAAAAAGAGAAACCTAATGGAAGGAATTTTTAATCTCAGTGATGCCACCTTCACGAAAGATGAATTAAAAGTTTTAGACCTCGGTCTAAAATTTGCTATGGATAGGAATTTGAACAAATTCGATGTTTTTATCGATTTTCAAAAATTTATTAGGAAAATCAATATTAAAAAATTTTATGCCAAAAACAAGCCACCAGTAGAACCATGTTCTGAGGTCTATTTACACAGTTCTTTGAAAAATAATTCCACCTTCAATCCCCAAATTTCCAATAATCATTTTGTGGAAGCTTTCAAGTCGTTGGTCGAACAGGACTTAGAGAAGCTCACCTTACGACCTAATAGGCGGAAAAAAGATTTGGAAAATGGGTTGGAGCTATTGGAAAAGAACAAGAACATAGTAATTAGGTCAGCCGACAAGGGCGGTGGAGTAGTAATACTCAACAAAAATGATTACCTAGATGAGCTCAATAGATTGGTTGGAGACCAAGATACCTACGAAAAACTAAAAGGAAACCCCACTAAGAAGTTTAAAGATAAACTGAAGAAATTAATAAAGAAAGCAACAACTGATGGCATCTTGAAGAAAAAAGAAGCACGATATTTGATCCCAGATGCTCCTAGAGTTCCAGTGATATATCAGCTACCAAAATTACGTAAAAATCCACTGAAGCCGCCTGGGCGACCAATAATAAGTGGAATTGAATCTTTGTTCTCCAGAATTGGTGAATATTTGGATTATTTTTTACAGCCACTCACCACCCAATGCCCTGCATATCTCAAGGATAGCAAGGATTTAATAGAGCTTATTAGGCCAATGACCGTGGATGAGAACTGTATTCTAGCAAGTATAGACGTAAATTCTCTTTACACCAATATCCAGCAAGCCCATGCCCTACAGGCCGTTGATTGGGCATTGGGAAATCTTAATATTAAAGAAAAACAAAAAACATTCATTCTGCAAACCTTAGATCTGGCTATGAGTCATAATTTTTTCTGGCATGAAAAATAATTTTTTAGACAAAAGAAGGGCGTCGCGATAGGGGCTAAATATGCCCCATCGGTTGCCAATCTTTTCATGAGCTTCTGGGAAAAGGAGGCCATTTATAGTCTAAACATCCCACAGCTGAAACTATATAAACGATATATAGATGACATCATAGTTATTTGGGCAGGATCGCAAGAATCTTTTAAATTTTTCCTGGATGGAATGAGTAATAATCCGTTTGGCATTTCCTTCTCAGAAGTTTTTAGTGACAAGGAGATACATTTCTTGGATCTGACAATCTTTAAGGAAGGAAATAAATTGTTCACACGCACATTTTTTAAAGATGTAGATAGGAATGGATACATTCCACTTACCAGTTGCCACCATCCCAGGTGGCTAGGCGGAATTCCTAAAAGCCAAATGCTCAGGGTCAGGAGAAATTGTAACAAGAAAGAAGATTACAACTCACAGGCGAACCTGATCCTAGAGCGGTTTCAAGATAAAGGATACAATCTGGAAGATCTCAAGCGGATTAAAGAGGATATTGGAGAAATGAATAGAGATGATTTATTTAGGAAGAAACCTAAAAAGCAACAAGATTTTGGCACAGCTTTTTTAACTGGATATAATCGCCAGTATAAAGAATTTGAGAAAATTATAAAAAAACACTGGCCTCTTTTAATGGAAGACAAAGAGCTAAAATCGGTATTACCCAGTCGGCCTAATTTTATTTACACCAAGCCTCCCACCCTGAGACTGCAATTGGCACATAATGTTGTGAACCCCCCAAAAAAATTGTTCACCTTTTTGGACCAGACAGGTTTTTACAGCTGTGGGAGATGCATGATGTGTAGAACATCAAAATTCAGGAAAAGAAAAATCATGCAGTTTAGCTCTTTTTCTACTGGAAAGTCTTATGAGATCAAAAAGTTTATCACGTGTGGGACCACGCACGTGACATATTTGCTTGCCTGCCCCTGTGGGCTCCAATATGTGGGGAGAACCACTAGACCACTGGGGGTGAGGTTGAGGGAGCATGTTAACAGAATTAGGAAAGGATACAAACACCACAGCCTCTCCAACCATTTCAGAATGTTCCATGATCGAGATCCTAGTGTCTTGACGTTCTGTGGAATTGACAAGGTGGAACAGCTCTGGAGAGGTTCTAACCTAAAACGTTCAATTTCCCAGAACGAGACACAATGGATCCATAGACTGCGGACTTTAAGTCCTTTGGGTATCAATATTGATTTGGATTTAAATTGCTTTTTGTCCAACTGGTAGTTTGGTCCCTCCCTATTTCTGGGCATTTCAGTTTTGTTTTGTTTTTTTTTTTTTATTTCTATTTTTTTATTTCTATTTTTTTTTTTATATTTTATTTATTATTTATTTTTCTTATTATTATTTTTTACTTTCTTTTTCATTTTAATTTTATTTTCATTTCTATTTCTATTTTTATTTTAATTTTATTTTTATATTTTTTTAATTTAATTTTTTTTTATTTTCATTTCATTTTTATTTTCTTTTTTATTTTTAATTTTATTTTATTTTCATTTTATTTTATTTTATTTATATATTTTTTTATATTATTTATTTTTAATTATTTTTTCAGTTAATGTCCGGGAGAGGGATTTCCAAACTTTTGGGACAAATCAATTACTTTAATTTCAATTTTCATTTTAAAATAAGTTTTTAAGGGATAATATATTATACTGCAAGTTCAAATTCCTAATCCTGGGATTATGTTCTTATATATATGTAATTCTAATTACATTTTATATATATATTTTTTAACAATTTTGCTTATTTACGGCATATTGTATATTGTATACACTATGTGTTATTTGTTTTTACTGTACATTGTAATTGTCGGGGTTTACCCCCCCCCCTTTTTTTATCGCCAGCTTATTAAAGGCTTTATGCAAACTCATATGATGATCATGCAGGACAATAAGTGATCTTATCCCCTCTGATCATGTTTTGGCGTTTAGCTCCACCTGTTAAAAGGAGGGGTTTTCTGCTCTCCATCTAGCTACACCTGTTAAAAGGAGGGGTTTTCTGCTCTCCATCTAGTATAAATATCACATCCCTTTGGCCGGAAGTGATGTCTTTTGATGACGCCCTGGATGAGGGGCGAAACGCGTCGACGTAATTTCCGGCCAAGGATCTAACCACTGACGCCACTTCCTGTTCCCGTGGAGCGCACGCTAAACCAGCTGCAACCGCGGAAGTATCTGAGAAGTTTGCCTTCCTTTATGCATCCTGTAAGTAGCGCAGAGCGCGCATTTTAAAAATCCTTCTACAACACTTTAAAATTTGCTCTCTTCTATTATCGGTACAATATCTCCAAGAACATCACTGTGCCTTGTGTGCATGTATCGCTCCCTGGATCCTCTCATCCCACTGGCTTGTTTATTCAGCTCTGCTTTTGTGCCTACTTGCCGAACCACAGTTTGTCTGCATATCTGCCCTCTGCTTTGCTGCTCTGTCTGTCTGCTAGCCCGGTGAGTCTATTCCAAGAAGGAGCTCATATGTACATTTATTTTGGTTCTTGTTTTTTTGGGACAATAACTGGACTTACTCACATTCATTTTTTTTTTTTTTTTATTTATATATTTTCTTACCACATTGATCACTTATTCAATTTTGGTATCTATGAAATCATTTTATGGTTATTATTCAATCATGTCACTTATGTAATAATTTATCACACATATTATTTGATGCTAGTTTATTTTTTATGGGATTGGTTTGTGTCAGACATGTAACCACTTCACACACATTATTGATGTTTGTCAATTTTGTGGGATCATTTATTATTTTGTCACAATTTTTGTTTGCCAGCGTTGTTTTATTGGTTTGAGAACTGCTGAAGTCGTCCCAGGTAACTATGAAAACTTCTCTCTATTCCTTATCAGGAATTCTCTAGTGTCCTGTTTTTGGGAATGTGAGAGGGTGTCTGGAATCGTGACCTCAGGGATGAGAGGGGACTCAGTACCCGTAGGCGTTACTGGGAGAGGCCTCGCAGTTAACGCCATTCTATCTTTCCAGGGTTTTAACAGGTTTATATGGTAAACCTGTTCGGGCTTCCTTTTTCCTGGTTGATAAACCTTGTAGTTGACCTCCCCAACTCTCTCAATTACTTCAAAGGAACCCTGCCACTTAGCCAGGAACTTGCTCTCAACCGTGGGAACTAACACCAGGACCCTGTCACCAGGTGAGAAAACACGGAGTTGGACCCCCCTGTTGTATATTCTCTGTTGGGCTGCCTGGGCCTGCGGTAAGTGTTCTTTTACCACTGGCATGACTGCTGAAATCCTCTCCTGCATTTGGGCAATATGCTCAATGACACTTTTATGGGGTGTCTGTTCTCCCTCCCAAGTTTCTTTGGCTATGTCTAAGAGTCCCTGAGGGTGTCTCCCATAAAGCAACTCAAATGGGGAGTACCCCGTAGAGGACTGGGGAACCTCCCTGATGGCAAACATCAAGTATGGTATCAGGAAGTCCCAGTTTTTCCCATCCTTGTCCACAACCTTTTTTAACATGCTCTTTAACGTCTTATTGAAGCGTTCCACTAAGCCATCCGTTTGAGGATGATACACTGAGGTTCGCAGCTGCGTCACTTTAAATAACTTACAGAGCTCCCTAGTTATTCGCGACATAAACGGGTGCCCTGGTCTGTAAGGATTTCTTTCGGGATGCATACCCGACTGAACTCCATAAACAGTTCTTTGGCAATGTTTTTAGCAGACACGGCACGTAAGGGAACTGCTTCAGGGTAACGGGTAGCATAATCCATGATTACGAGGATATGCTGATGACCCCGGGCAGACTTGGGAAGTGGGCCCACAAGGTCCATGGCAATCCTCTCAAAGGGCACTTCAATAATAGGCAAGGGCACTAAAGGACTTCGGAAGTGGGATAGTGGGGCTGACATCTGACACACAGGACAGGATTGACAATAATTCTTAACATCTTTCTGTATCCCGGACCAGTAAAACCTGCGCAACACCCTTTCAGTAGTTTTTTCAACCCCTAAATGGCCTCCTAGCAAGTGCCCATGGGCAAGTTCTAACACCAGCCGTCTGTATGGCTTAGGGACCACCAACTGTTCAACCACTTCATCATTCATTTTACATACACGATACAGTAAATCCTCATTGCTGCTGAAATAAGGAAAACAGGGCCTGTCCCCGGGTTTGACAGGTACACCATTAATCACTATTACATTTTCCCAGGCCCTGGAAAGGGTATGGTCTTTTCTCTGCTCAGTACCAAAATTTTCCTTATGCACATTAAGGTCATCAAACTCTAAAGCCCCATACACACGGTCGGACTTTTTCATGGATTCTGTCCGATCGGACAATGTTGTTGAAAAATCAGACCGTGTGTATGCACCATCGGACAGTGTACGTCGGATTGTCCGACGGACAAAGTCTTATCTCCTGCTGGAAAGATTTGCCGACAACACGGTTCGATCACACCAAATCCGATCGTGTGTACGGTTGTCCGACCGGACAAAGTGCTACGCATGCTCAGATCACATTACAAGACCAAAGCTATTGGCTACTAGCCTCTACGTAGTCCCGTCGTAGGCAACAATCGTCACCGCGTTCAGAATGATCGGATTTTCCGACAACTTTGTCTGACCGTGTGTATGCAAAACCAACATCAGACAAAGTATGACGGACATGGTCCGACGGACCTGGTCCGCGGATTGTCCGACCGTGTGTATGGGGCTTAACATAGGCTCGGGGTCAGCAGACGGCTGTCCGGCTCTACTGGTAGTGGGGACTTCCTCAGGGTCCTCCAGCTCTCCTGCCATAACCGATAGAGGAAAAGCCGGGGAGCCCTGAGAAGAGTCCCCTGAACCCACATTGTCAGTAGTGGCCAGGAATTCTGGCTCTGCGACTGAGTCAGGTACTGCGACCGAGTTGGGATGATCCCACAGTTCCCAAAACTTAGGGAAGTCCCTACCAATGATGGCCTCATGCACCAAGTGGGGAACAAGTCCAACCGGATGGGTCACTGTACCTAAACCAGTTTTAAACTGAACAGTTGTTACAGGATACTCCCGGGTATTCCCATGTATACAGATCACAGCAACATTTTTAGCATGATAATTTACAGGTTCAATCATTTCAGCTGTAACCAAAGTCACCAGACTTCCAGAGTCCAGTAAGGCTGTAATAGGCTTATCATTCACAGTAATTTGGCACATTGGTTTTCTTATATTTGGGGTTGCAGTGCATGAAACCGCTGCAAACATAGACTGCCTTCTAATAGATAAATCACACTGCATTGGTTCATCTGTCAATGGACAATTTGCCGCAACATGTCCCATTTCTTGGCAACGAAAACACCTGACGTTTCCCCAGTTTGGTTTGCTGACAGGCACTGGCTTCCCTTGTTTGGGATGCCAAGCTTCAGTCCTGGCACCAAAAAACCTCCCCCCTATTTCCTTGCCATGCTTACCACCCACTTCCCCTGGAACAGTCTTACCGGTTGCCTGGGGAGACCGTGGCTTTGGGTGGAAAGTCTGTGCGGCTGTAGGGGTGGTGACCAGGTTCTTTGCAGCAAAATATCTTTCAACAAGTTCCACCAGGTGGTTCGCCGAATTGGGGTCTCCTTGACTCACCCACTCCTGCAGGGGAATTGTTAGTGACCTCAGAAACTGGTCCATGACCACACGCTCCACTATTTGTGGCCCAGACAGGGACTCCGGCTGTAGCCATTTCCTCACCAGGTGAATTAGGTCGAACATCTGCGATCTTGGGGGCTTCTTGTCTTGGAAGGACCAGCTGTGGACCCGCTGTGCTCGAACTGCCAAAGTGACACCAAGTCGTGCCAGTATTTCCTGTTTGACCTTTTCATAGTCTGCTGCTTCTGCTGACTCCAAATCATAGTAGGCCTTCTGCGATTCCCCAGGGGCGACCAGTCCTGCCCACTGGGTTTTAGGCCAACCTTCCCTCTCAGCGGTCCGTTCAAACGTTAGCAGAAAGGCCTCTGGATCATCCTCTGTAGTCACCTTGGACAAAAAGCGAGCCACATGGATGGCTGAGGGCTTGTCTCCAACATTATCAAGGTTAGCAGGTGACCACTGTGCTATTGTCTCCACAACCTCAGACAAGGTTTTCCTATCTGCTTTTGCATCAGTGGCTAGCTGTTCAAACAGCCTCTGCGTTTGTTCCTGTGCGATAGCATTAGCTTGCTGTTGTTTCGCTTGGAGTGCAGCATTAGCTTGCTGTTGTGCAGCGTGGAGTGCAGCGTTTGTTTTCTGCTGTTCAGCGTTTGCATGCTGTTGTGCAGCGTGGAGTGCAGCGTTTGTTTTCTGCTGTTCAGCGTGGAGTGCAGCGCTTGTTTTCTGCTGTACAGCGTTTGCTTGCTGTAGTGCAGCATTTGTTTTCTGCTGTTCAGCGGTTGCTTGCTGTTGTGCAGCTTGAAGTGCAGCGTTTGTTTTCTGCAGTGCAGCGTTTGTTTGCTGTTGCGCAGCGTTGGATATCATCAATTGTTTTAGGATTTCCTCCATGTTTAGTCACTCTAGGTACTGGCCTTTTAAGTAGTAACTTACTACAGCTGCCCGCTGAAATCCACCATTTGTAACCTGGGGGACAGGTAGCAGGTACAAAGCTCACTGGGATGGACTGTTTAGTAAGGCACAGATACCAAATCCACTTGAGGTAGTGAAAACAGTGCTGGGTTTATTTGATTTAAATACAAGTCCATACACAGGTGCTGTCTTCCAGAAAACACATCAAAACAGAAATAACCAAACAAAAGTCCTAGCCGTGTCTCGGCTCTAACTATAACATACACCGTCTCTAACTATCAAGCTGAGCAAGCCTACCGCTTGTCAGCTTCTGTAAAGAGTTTTTAAAGGGTTTTACCAACCTTTTGGCTCCTCACAAACCATCCCTGTTTGTGTGTCCCAGGCAGAGAGCAAAGGCTGTTTGCTCAGGTGAGCTTAAATTAGCCTGGAAAGCAGGACTAAGATCTGAACTGGATCATGTCTCAGAGACCTCTGAATGTATATGAGAGGAGCCTGGGAGATGTATAAACCCTGAACAGGACTTCTCCTGGCTCTCTCTGGGACGCTCTGCTACAACATCTAATGGGCAGAACACTCCCCGCCTGACGTCAAGTGACGTCACTAACAGAGTCCTCCGTAGAAAGTAACAGAACAAGTTCAGTCACTGGTCTTAAGAACACTTTGGCCTCATTCTGTTGAAAGGTCTTGACCTCGACCTTACGGACAAGATTATCTTTGCTTGGCAGTACCTTGGTGACTAGACCTAAAGGCCACATGTTCCTTAGTGTCTGGCAATCTCTCATGAGCACAACATCACCAAGTTTAAGATTAGGTTTTTCTGAGTGCCACTTCCTCCTTAGTTGAAGAGTAGATGTGTATTGCTTCCTCCACCGACTCCAGAAGGTATTGGCAAGAGTTTGAACTTGTCTCCATTGACGTTTGTAAAGGTCCTTCTCACAAAACTCTCCAGCTGGAGTACCTACAAGACCAGTCTTTTGCGTGAGCAACATGGTAGGTGTAAGAACCATTGGATCTTCAGAGTCACTTGAAATTGAAGTTAAGGGTCTGGCGTTAATGATGGCTGTAACCTCTGCCATAAATGTCACTAAACACTCGTGAGTAAGCCTTGCAGTTCCTACTTGTAGGAAGATAGAGTCAAGAATTCTGTGGGCTATGCCTATCATCCTCTCCCACACACCTCCCATGTGAGAAGAGTGAGGTGGATTGAAGATCCACGTGCAGTCTTGCTTACTCAAATACCTTTTTACACTGGGGATGTCCAAGTTGGAAGGAATTTGCAGTTCTTTCACTGCTCCTACAAAGTTAGATCCTCTGTCAGAGCGAATGAGTTTCACTGGGCCTCGGATTGCAATGAAACGTCTAAGAGCATTAATGAAACTTGAAGTGTCCAGCCTGGGTATGGTGTGTTCAGGCAGTGGTGCAAGTTTTGCTTTTCCCATTACAAACCCTATGTGGCATTGTCCTTTAGTGTCTATGGTTTTCAGGTAAGCTACAGCAGCAATTGCTTTAACAGAAGCATCCGCAAACACACAAAGTCTTTGCATCTGAACATCTGCAGATGACAGAGGTGCATATGGGCGTGGAATTTTAAGATTGGATAGCGCTGTTAGCGAGTCCTTCCACTCTAGCCATAGGTTCTTCCTGTCGGTGGGGAGAGGGTGGTCCCAATCTAGCGACTCACAGGTTAAGTCTCTGAGTAGTGCCTTACCCTGGATGGTGACAGGTGCTGCAAAGCCTAAAGGATCGTATAGGCTGTTTATGGTAGACAGGACACCTCTACGAGTAAAGGGTATTTCCTCTGTGCTTACTTGGAAAGTGAAGGTGTCAGATCTTAAGTCCCAAAGCAAACCAAGGCTGCGTTGCATGGGAAGTGAGTCTGTGCCTAGATCTAAGTCCTTTAACTCGTTGGAATGGTCTTGTACAGGAAAGGCTTCTAAAACTTCTCTACTCTTGGAAGCAATCTTGTGGAGCCTTAAGTTGGAACACGCAAGCATTGCCTGAGTTCTTTTGAGGAGACTGATTGCGGCTTCATTCGTGGGTAGTGATTTCAAGCAATCGTCTACATAGAAATCCTTGTCCACAAATTGTCTGAAATCTGACGCATACTCTGACTCTCCCACTCTAGCAGAGTGTCTGAGGCCATATATAGCAACTGCAGGGGAAGGGCTGTTGCCAAATATGTGCACCTTCATGCGGTATTCTGTGATGTCTCCAGAGGGGTTGTTGTCCCTGAACCAGAGAAACCTCAGAACGTTTTGGTGTTCTTCCTTAACAAGAAAGCAATAGAACATTTGTTGTATGTCTGCCATGAATGCGACTGAATCCTTGTGGAAGCGGAGAAGTACTCCCAATAGTCTGTTGTTGAGGTCAGGGCCAGAAAGAAGGACATCATTTAGAGAGACACCTTCATGCTTGGCGCTGGAATCAAACACCACTCTAATCTGCCCTGGCTTCTTAAGCCCCATACACACGGTCGGACTTTTTCATGGATTCTGTCCGATCGGACAAGGTTGTTGAAAAATCAGACCGTGTGTATGCACCATCGGACAGTGTTCGTCGGTTTGGCCGACGGACAAAGTCTTATCTCCTGCTGGAAAGATTTGCCGTCAACACGGTCCGATCACACCAAATCCGAGCGTGTGTACGCTTGTCCGACGGACAAAGTGCTACGCATGCTCAGAAGAAATTCTGTGACGGAAGCGCTCGGTCAGGTAAAACTACCTTTCCTAATCGACACAGCACATTCGTCACGCTGCAATGTTAAAATGTCTTTAATGCAGCGCATTCTCTTTTTCTTTACAATGCAACAAGAATGACATCTTTTAGCTGCTCCTATTCACCCGCACTTCTCACAAACTTACTTCTTTATTACTTTGCAGCATTTATACACTACATGTTTATTTTTACTCTGAACGGAAAAGAATCTTTGTTATTTTTTTACCATGATTTGTCTTCTTTGTTTTTTTTTGGGGAATACATATTTGAATGTTTTTTTTGTTTTTTTTGGAGGGGGGTTGTGTGTCTCAAATTACCAAAAACACATTATTAACATTTGTATTTCTTGCTTAAATTTACTAGGAGGTTGTTTGTTGTTGGTGCCCCTTGTTAATTCTACTTTAGGATTAGTGAAATGTACCTGCTTACTCAAAGAAAAACTGTCATTGTAGCAAAGTAAAACACAATAGTCAATGATTATTTCAAATCAAAAAAACCTTTATTTAGGTCACACCAACAAACCAAAGAGGAACGCAGCCATGGTGAAACTTGGGGAATTTGCAAAGTCTTGGCCCCCCACGGCAACCATCATTGTTCAAGCATAGAAAATTGGGGGACCTGAGGAGTACGTATATTAAGGGGAGTGCAATCTGGTCGTGAAGTCCAAAGTATCCGGAACTGCAGCAGATGCCATCTAGGTCCCCAGGCTCTGGTACTACAAGAGGCTCCATCTTCTCTCAGACCAGACTGATTCCAGGTCGTCACTCTCAGGTCTTCCTTCCACGCTTCCTTGCACGCTGTGGCTGTCGTGCTGGTGGGGTGGCAGAAGGAGGAGGAGGAGGAGGAGGAGGAGGAGGAGGAGGCGGAGCATGGTAGCTATGGCAAACATGTGTGACTGGGGTCATCTCCCCAGCCCTACCCTTATTTAGGACATGGAGGATGAGCCCCTCACACATGTTGCGTTGCCTCACCTCCATACCCATCATTTTTGTGACAACCACCGAGCCAAAGGTCTCCTCGTCGGCGGGTGTGGCATGTAGGGAGTCTGAAGCCTCTCTGATCATGCGGAGCGCTGACTGTGCCGCATAATCCCCCCTTCTCGCCCTTTTGTAGGGAAGGCGGAGGAGAGGGATTTGGGAGTCAGTCAGGCTCCGCGGCCTAGCCCCCTCTTGGCTGCCACTACCCAGCTGGTGGCTGCCACTAACCCCTGCCTCCTCCTGACTGCCACCTTCCACAGCCACCTCCTGGCTGAGGTCTTCCTGTGTATGAAAAAGGGACATAGTTTCAGTTATTTGTTCATCAAACACACACAATTCTCATCTAGTGACTGTTGCAAAATGTTTACAAATAGAAAACCATACAATTCTCAGCCCAGCAGTTTAGATTCTGGCCCCAAATGTCTCCAACACTACTGTCAGTTGATATGTCAAACACGTTAGGAACTAAGCAATTGGGGATCCTGAATTAAGTGAACATCATTCATTATTCCCATAAATGGTAACAAAAATACTATACCTGGAACAAGCTGGGCTCCTCCACCTCTTCCATACTGGAAGGCCCAGGTTGCTCCTCGGAAGCCTCAACAGGGGTGGGCTGCGCGCAAGGAAGAGTCGAGGTTGGCTCCGTGACATCAGTCTGGTCTTTCAGAAAATGGAGACTCTGATAGTACCAGAGCTTGGGCACATAGACCTCATCTGCTGAAGTTGCAGTTTCCTCAGACTTCACGACCTTCTTCCGCTCCCTGATATACGCACTCCTCAGGCTGCCAATTTTCTTTCTTATATCATCAACAGTTGCCGTGGGGAACCTTGGCTTGACAAATTCCACAAGTTCCTCCAGGGCTGCGTGCCTCTTTGGTTTGTTGGTGTAATGTGGGTGTTTACCCTGCCATAAAACGGGAAATTCCCTGAATTTGGCAATGAAGAGGGGGAGAAAACTCATGTCGTTGAATCCCTGCATAATCTCTGCAAGACACAACACCACACAAAACCCTCTCAATTATGTCAGTCTAAACTCTCCTAATCTTCTCCATAAAGAAGCCTCAAGTTCAAATCAGTCTAGGCTAGTTATGTACCAACGTCAAATTGTACCTTCGTTTGTAGCGATCGTCTCGTGTGAGTTTTTCTCTCCCCTCGTCTCCCAGATCGTGGCTACGACACAGGCGTGTGACGTTTTATATACAGTGCGCATGCGTCAAACTCCGCCCGCCCCTGACGATCTTTCTCGTCTATTCCCCACCCCTTCTCTTTACGGCGCAGTGGGGAGAGCACATGGCGGGGACACAGCAGTTGCGCCACAAATATCCCACCAACGAGGAGGAGGACGAGGAAAGTCCGGAGGCAGAAACGTCCCGATCCCGGAGCCTGAAATTCAAGGCCTCCAATATGTCATTTGGAGAAATGTTGGAGATGGTGGACATATTAAAGAGGAGCGACTATGATGGGAAGTATGGCCCTTACCTCAACCCCAATGTCCGCAAGGCCAAGATCATGTCTAAAGTTGTGAGGAGGCTGTACAATCAGTTTGGGGTACAACGATCCAAGGAGCAACTGAGGAAACGCTGGTCAGACCTGAAACTGAGGGAGGCCGATCAGTACAGAAAGATCAAGCGAATTCTTCTAAAAAGTAAGTAGTTGTGTTTTGTGTTTGATTTCTTGCTTGCATACTGCTCCATTGTGGTTTGATTTTTACAAAGTTGTACATTCCAAAATGGCCACTTTCAGGTTCGTCTGTGCATTCGATCGTACTCAGCCTCGATCTTTCTGCCACTGTCATGGTCGTGTGTGTGTGTCCATTCGATCGTACGCAACCTCGATCGTTCGGCCACTTATAATACGATGTTTGGTGTTTTTTTGGGGGAAAGGAAGTTTGTTCTCACTAGAAATGTCATCAAGAATGTAAAGCCAATTTATTCAATGTAAAGGAGAGGTCACCCAGTAGCTGTTTACCCATCTGGACTCTAGAGCACTAGTGCTGGGACACCCAAACCCCCTTTTTATTAGGCTTTTCCACACATGTGCTCCAGTGGATACTAGAGGGGGGTCTCCATCACACAAACTTCTACCAAAAAGCTAGTCAGTTTAGCACCTTTACAAAGTGACTACATTCATGTAGTTGACATTTGTAACTGGCCAAACTAAAATAGTGTCCGTCACTTTCAAGCAATGTTTGTCATTTCCTATTTCTGCCCTCAATAGATTGTGTTGCTAATTCTTCCTTTTGTACATTCTCATAGGGGAGCGAAAACTTGGGCCGTCTGAGGAAACCCCCAAACCAACACCTCCCAAAAAAGGGGAAAGAGCAGAAGCAGAGGAGGAGGAGGAGGAAGGAGAGATCATCGAACTTGGAGAAATTGTCACCACAACAGGTGAGTGTTGGAGAACACAGCTACTGGTAAGCTAATCCATGTATGGCTGCCTCATTTCCAACACCCCATTTTTGTTTGTTTGTGGTTTTTAGGTGACGTGGATGTTGTGGAAGAAAAATCGCACTTTACCACAGAGAGTGCCCACGTACTCATCGGAGAGATAATGGTCTGCAATAGAGATCTAGATTACATAAAGCAAAACATCAATGATGTTCAACAAAAATTGAAGAACATCATTGATGTTTTAGGAAAAATATGAAAACGCACCAAGTAATTAACACACATTGTGCCAGCTTCTGAACACATTTGCAACTTAAAAACTGTGTGAAATTTGGAACATGCACACATTGTGTCCACATGTGCTAGCTCCCATCATGGTGGATGAATGCCAACGTTTTTTTGGGGGTGCAAACACTTTACGAACTACGAAAGTGGTTGTGGTGAAGGGGTTGCACCCCCAAAAAACGTCCATTCATCCCCATGATGGAAAATGGCACTTTTGAAGCTTCTAGGCATGTGTTTTACCATCTAATGACCATTTTCAGACCCAAATTGTGTGCATGTTCCAAATTTCCACTTTTAGGGGGTGGCCCCCCCATGTGATGAAGGCAAGATCAAACACACTTTGAACATATAGTCATGTCTGATCTTGTCTTCACTTTACAAAGTAGAACTTTCCTAGTTCATAGGTTCTGTTTAGCTCCATGCCTGGTTTTACCAATTGCGGAATGTTTGTAAACAATGTTGTAAATAACCAAGATGTTGTCTGTTTTGGCGTGAAGATTGTAAACGCACTTGTGAATGTTTTCCAAGTAAACTTTTTTATTTTTCTAAATGTGTGGCTTCCTTATTTAAAAAACACAATGCATTATGTATGTAAAATGTAAAGGATATGGGGGGCAATGGGTGTTATTTACTAAAGGCAAATCCACTTTGCACTGCAATTTCCTTTCCCAGGGAACTTTTTCAATGCACTTGTAGAGCATAGTGGATTTGACTTATGTAAATGACACCCACAGTGCTTTGTACGAAAACACGGAGCACAGCATTTTTGAGAATACACACATGTCAGACCTGGTGATGAAAAGGAGTATTTTGGGTGTCAGTTATGCAGGACAAACCTTCTCTAGACCAAAGATTAGGTAGCAAACACACAACATGAGAATAATCTTTTTGGGAAGAAGAGACTGTTACCTCCTTTTGCCCAGAAAGTGCATTCCCACTGTCGAAGGCAAAGGGAAAAAATGTCAAGGTAAAATAAGCTAAAAAGAAGACTGAAATGACAAGAAATCCGAGGTTGGTTAAAATATCAGATTTATTAAAAAATGCCTCTCACACATCGTCAGGCAGAGCAATGGCCCCCCTACCCACAAAGTACTCCATATATTGCTCGCGGACCACGCGGGCATTTAGAGGGGGCAAGCCTGGACGTGCCACTTGAAGGGCTGTGAGGTCCGCATTTGGAGGGCCCTCCACATCTGGGCCAACGGGCACCACATAGTTCCTGTTATGTCTTTTGAGGAAGTTGTGCAATATGCAACAGGCAAGAACTATGTGGTTCAGTTTGTATTCCGCCAAGTTAAATGCCGTCAGGAACAGGCGGAAGCGGCTGGCCAGGATGCCAAAAGTGTTCTCCACAACTCTTCTGGCTCTGGACAGCCTGTAGTTGAAGACCCTCTGGTCCGGGGTGAGGGTCCTCATCGGGAACGGCCTCATCACATGGGGAGTCAACGCAAACGCTTCATCTGCGACAAAGACGAAGGGGAGTCCTTCGGCATTCTCCTCTGGAGGTGGCAAGCACAGACTGCCACTTTGGAGACGCCAGTAGAACTCCGTGTGCGTAATGGCACCACCATCCGAGATCCGGCCGTTCATCCCCACGTCCACATACATAAACTCGTATGTTGCCGACACCACCGCCAACATCACTACACTATTAAACCCTTTATAATTATAATAGTAGGACCCCGAGTTGGGCGGTGGGACGATGCGGACGTGTTTCCCATCAATTGCCCCTCCGCAGTTAGGAAAGTCCCAACGGCTGGCAAAGTGGGAGGCCACAGTCTGCCATTCCTGTGGCGTGGAAGGGAACTGTGGAGTGAAACAAGAAAAATAAATTAGTCACTTTGCACTTAAACATTGCAAGCAGATTAGACAATCAACATCTTGGAACAAGAGCATTGTATAAAATTGGAGGCTGGAAAGTATTTGCACAGAAAAGTAGAGGCTCCCCTTCACAGATTACTCACCCCCCCTCAATCCCCACACTTCTGATGGGCCATTGGCAATAACTAGGGTTTTGGGGGGGGGGGGTGGTGGACAGGTAACCCTCTGCACTTCATTGATTGGCAAATGGCTCAATAATGTGTGCTAGTTTGGCCAGACCCTCTGTACTTAACACTATTGGCAGCCCCCAGGAAAGATAAAATAACATTTCACCCCCCCCCCCCCCCCCCCCCCCCCCAAAAAAAAGGCAGGCACATTGTGACATTCTGAAATTACCAAGCAAGCTAATAGGAGGGAAAGAAGACAAAAAATTAGGAAATGGAATGTATGGAGGCAGCCCCTTGCACTACATGCTTTGCTGAATTCATCCCTAAAGATGCCCACTATAAAGAGGTAGGTATAAAGAGGTAGGTATATAGTGTGTATGGACCTTGGGAAAGCCAGCAGATAAAGGATTGGTACCATCTGACAGAGCAGTTGGGGGAGGGGGTTCCTAATGAGTTTGCCACCCCCCCCCCCACCAAAAAAAAAAAAAAAAATCTAATGGGGCTCTACATGAAGTAAACCACACAGCAAACATTTGTCCATAGGTGTCTATTGGGGCAGAAGAGCATGCTGGGGAGGTAAGTGAAGGGAAAAATGCATGAAGGAGAAAAGGGGCACAGCATATTAGAGCATATTGCAATCATGGTAATTAGGGAAGGAGGTCAAAAATAGAAGACATTAGCAAACAGAGCATACATAGAAGGGAATAGTCAAGTAGAAATGTTACCTTAATATAGTCCTCCTGCAGGACCTGAATGATGGCAGAACAGGTCTCTGGAATAATGATTCCCAGGGCCTGGGGAGAGATACCTGAAGAGAACTTCAAATCCTGAAGACTTCTCCCTGTCGCCAAGTACCTCAACGTGGCAACAAGCCTCTGCTCCGGAGTAATGGCTTGTCTCATGCAGGTATCCTGCCGGCTGATAAAGGGGGTCAGCAAAGCCAAAAGACGGTGAAAATCGGGGTCCGTCATCCTGAGAAAGTTCCTGAAATCATCAGGATTATTCTCCCGGATCTCACGAAGCAAAGGCATGTGCGAGAACTGGTCACGCTGAAGCAACCAATTCTTGGTCCACATACTCCTCGTCACTCTGTTCATGGACGGGTCTTGGGTCAAAGCTAAAAGCCCGACACCAATTCCGCGTACAGCACGAACTCGGCGACGAGTACGCACGGGAAACATCGCTCACAAGGTCACAAAAGGTCGGCTGGTCAGAACGGACAAACAGAAAGCACCGATAAACAGCAAGGCCTGAAAGAACGAACTGAATAGCAGAAACGAGCAGACAATAAGCAGTGCAAATCAAAGCGTCCTATATCAAGATATAGGCCGCAATGACCAACAAATGCGAACTGACTACACGCACTAATAAACAGATACGCACGACAAGCACAAACTGAAGAGCAGTAACGATCTGAGTCAGAAAACTGAGAAGCGCGAATCTTAAGTCACCAAACTTCGACTAACTCTCGATAAACACGGGATCAGCAGAAGGAGCCCAACGGGTACCTGACGTGGTGCTGAACTTGCCTTTTCTAGTCTCGTGGACGATGATTTACGTCACGACGTTCTTGCAGACCGGATATTCCGACAACGTAGTCCGACCGTGTGTACGCAACACCAACATCGGACAAAGTACGACGGACAAAATCCGACCGACCTGGTCCGCGGATTGTCCGAGCGTGTGTATGGGGCTTTAGGGTGATAGACCCCAAATATGGGTAAGTACCAACATTCTTCTGAGTCTTTGAGGTCTGGAGCTACCTCAGCATGGCCATTTTGGAATATTTTGCCCATGAAGGAAAAGAAATGTTCTCTCATCTCTGGTTTCCTTTGCAGATTGTGTCTTAAGGAAGTGAGGCGTTTATATGCTAGTTCCCTGTTGTTAGGCAAACGTTGTCTTTGTGGCCTAAAGGGAAGAGGTGCTACCCAGTTATTAGTCACGTCTTTCTCCATACTGCTTTCCATAACCTCTAGGAAGATCCTATCCTCAATGGACATTGCTACCTGGTTGTCTTCCTTTGTTCTCCTGAACACTGAGTGTCCTAAGTCGCTTTGGTCATCGTCATAGGTATTGCTGTCACAGAGGGGACTTAGGAAAGGAAGAGGTACAGGGTTGTTGTGAGGTAGCTCCTTTATGAGGATGCGATTTTGACAGGGTTGGAAAAGAGAAGGACAACCATTCTCGAGGGTACTAGTGAGCAGATTATTAACAGATGCCGGTTTGTGTGCACCTCCCAGGCAAACATCACCTATAATGACCCACCCAAGATCCAGTTTTTGGGCATATGGAGCACTTTTAGGACCGTTGATCAGTTTCCTTACTTTGTGGACTTGCAAGATATCCCTCCCTAGGAGTAAGATTATCTGAGCCTGATCATCAAGTTCTGGTATGAGATGTGCTATGTGCTTCAAGTGAGTCTGGTGAGCTGCTGCGTCTGGTGTGGGAATCTCTGATCTGTTGTCTGGCATCTGGTTGCACTCTATTATGGTCGGTAAGGGTAGGCATGTCTTAGCATCCATAGATTCAATTTGTAGGCCGTTAGCTCTTCTCCCCGCCGTTTCCACTGTACCTGCACAAGTCCTAAGGGAGTAGGGGCTGCTGGGGCCTTTAAGGTTTAGAATGTCAAAAAACACAGGTCTGGCTAGTGACTTATTACTCTGATCATCCAAAATGACATAGAGCTTGACTGCTTTGTCTCTGCGTCCCTTTGGGTAAACTTTCACTAGACAGATTTTAGAGCAGGATCTGCCACCTGTACTTCCTTTGCAGACTTCAGTGCACTGTGAAGTGATTGCTGTGGTATCTGTACTAGAGTCTTTGGTCTCCCTGCCTTGCTCCTTGTCACCATGGACAGGTGGGAAGGTTCTTGGAGTAGGCTTTGGGTGTAAAGCTGTGTGGTGCTCTGTGCTGTCATACTCTGTGCATTTGACACTGACCTTACAGTCCTTGGCGAAGTGTGTAGACGAAGAGCAGCACTTGTAACAGATGTTGTTCTCTTTGAGGAAAGCTTTGCGGTCCTGGATGGTCTTTGTCCTGAAGGCTCTGCATTTCAGAAGAGGATGTGGCATCTTATGTAGAGGGCAGAACTTCGTAGGGTCATTGTCTTGATCCTCTGACTGAGACTCTGCAAATCTGTGGGAAGAAATGTTAGTTTTGTGCACTGCTACTGGAGCCCTGAGTTGCTTAGAGCCAGCAGAAGTGATGTAAGACACTGGAAAAATGAAGCTGGGGTCATCTTTCGTTCCTGCTTGTCTGTCTACAAAGTCCACAAACTCACTAAATGGTGGAAAGGGCACATTGTGTTTCCATTTGTAGTTACAGCCATGGGCAATCCACCTTTCGTGTAACTCAAAAGGAAGTTTTTGAGCTAAGGAGTTAATACCTCTAGCAGAGTCAAGATAAGAAAGGCCAGGTAAGTCACCTTCCGCTTTAGCAACTTGTAACTCCATACATAGGTCACTGAATTCTCTGAGTCTTTGGTAACCTCTGCTAGGTATTTTTGGGAAGTCTTCTATCCTTTTAAACAGTGTACTCTCTATAGCCTCTGGTGAGCCATAACATCTATCCAGTCTGTTCCAGATGTTTGTAAGGCCTATCTCAGGGTGGTTTATATTAATGTCTCTGATCCTTTTGGCGTGTTCAGCAGAATCATTGCCAAGCCACTTTACAAGGAGTTCTATTTGTTGTCTGCAAGATAGATCTAGACCTTGGATAACACTCTGGAAAGAGGATCGCCACGCCCTGTAGTGTTGAGGGCGATCACTAAATTTGGCAAGTCCTTGGGTAACTAACTCACGTTTGGCCAGGAACTTGGCAAAGTCTACAGTAGCCTGATTGGCATTGGGGTAGGCTGCTGGTGTGTTGTGGTGTGGTGTAAAGGCATACCTGATAGAAGTCTCTTCTTTAGGCTCTCTGGGCTCAAACTTGCATACGGTTGGCAGTTCGTACCGGCTCGTTGCATACACCTTTGGAGTGAAGACAGGTGTTTGATGTTTGTATGAAGGTTGAGTACCTTGTGGAGTAGAGGGTTTGGTTGGGACTGGAACGTCTGGAACACTGTCAGATTTTTCTTGCCTGTGGCACTGGGGTCCAAGGTCGTCTTGTTGCTGCTTGACTTGGAGTGACTCCCTGATGTCATGTTTAATTTCTTGTTGTGGGATGTTGCTTGGGTCACAGTGCTGGTAGACATAATCCGACGTGCGTTGCGAGGAATCTTGGTGGTCTTCCTCTAGGCCTGGTATGCTACTACCTGCTCTTGGCTCATCGTAGATGGCTGCTTCTAGAGCTTCTGCTTCTGCAATGGCGGCGGCAGCGTCTCGTTCCACTGCCAGCTTCTCCATGTTAGCGTCTAAGATAGCTTGCTGAAGTTTCAGAGATGCCTCCTGCTGAGCTCTTTCCTTCTCTCTCTCTTGTTCCTGTCTCACCCTTTCTGCTTCAAGGTGGGCCTTTTCTTTTTTCATCTGCAGTTCTTGGTCTGCGAATGCGGCCCTGCTTTTGCTGCTTCAGCTTTCGAACGGGCGATAGCTGCTGCATTTGCGACAGATGACCTAGATGAGCTTGCTTGTGATCGTGTTTTGTAAGAAGATGTTCTACTGTGAGACATGGCTGCGGGGAAGAAGCTGTCTTGCTGTATAGAGACCGTTCTAGTGTCGGTACTGCTTGACAGAGCGCGTCTCTGTGTAGCGTGGCTGCTTGCTTCGCCTGCCGCAGGCCTGTTTCTTTAAGGCTTCTGACTGTATGGATACTGTGTAGCCCGGGGCTGTACAGACTTCCCAAGTCAGCTTATCTTCCCTTCAGAGGTGAACTTAAAAATGTCACTGTTCTGTCTCAAGGACATTCAGCTAAACCATTCTTATCCCATAAACATGATACCATATCTCTTCGATCGCAGTTTATTGGAACAAGCTAGGTGAAACTACAAATAACAAGAATAAACCTTGATAAGTATAATATCCCATAAATTTAGCATACATTTCAAAGACAAATATACACAGTACAATATGAGACAGTAAACACTCACTTTTTAAGTTCAATAAGGAATGATGATAAGAGATTGAAACAAGACATCTTGCAGTCTTGAAAAGCATGGTGAATGTGTCTCTTCCTGTGAGACTTTACCCAGAATACTTTGCCTTCCAAGTACTTCCTAGGTTATAAACTTTAATAATAAAATGTACACAACAGAAACAATACCAAAAAGGGACGCTAGATGGCGCCTACGCTCTGCAAATGATTCCTATAGAAAATAACAACATTAAATGTAATTTACAACAACACAAATGCAGATAATCAGAATATATACATCTAATGGGCAGAACAAGCTCTACTTGCTCTTATATCATTAATCCCCAACACCCCCCCTTACTTTGCTGTGTGCACCCCCAAAGCTCAAGGGGGTATATATATTTATTTATATATATATATATTTATTTATTTATGGTCATGGCACATTGATATCATTCCCATCTCCACCTATGCCCCCTTACCATTGTTCCTTGACACCAGTTCTCCAATGTGTGCAGGATCACTGTATCTATCATCCTCTTTCAAAAGCACCCTGTTTACTCCAATGGCAGCACCCTTTAAAACACAGCAGGTGTTCTGCTATGCAATCATTTGCAATTTTAAAAATCTGTGCTGGATGAATATTTATATTTACATATATATATATATATATATATATATACACATTTACACATATATTTACATATATCAATCATTTAAAGAAACATATCAATGCAATTTCTAAAATCTGTGCAGGGAAGTACTTATAAATAAATAAATACAATAATATAGTTAAAATAGGATCCCGTGTATGAGGAAGCTTTTTTTTTTTTTTTAAATAACGCAACAATGTTTACTCCAACAGTTGCACCCCTTAAAAAAACTGAAAGTGTTCTGCTATATGTTCGTCTGAGTTTTAACACAAACAACTGGGAAAACTTATTGACTCGAGTATAAGCCTAGGATGAGAAATGCCCAGCTACTGTAAGTGGAAAAGAGGATCAACAATGCCTATTTGCAGCATCGCTGTGCCCATTTGCAGCCATAGGTCCCCCAAACTTGATAGTTAAGGGTTCCTAAATGCCCCCTAGCTGAAGCCACATTTTGGGGTCTCTGGACCCAAAGGGTGCTAAAATGACATTGCTGCAGATGAACACAGTTGACAGAATTTGTGGCCCTGTATCTCAGGGTCACTTGGTGCTAGGAACCCCATCTTTGCATATGTTGTAATGTTAGTTTCACTGGGTTTTAATACCAAATTTGACTAATTTGGGGTTCCTAGCACCAAGTGTTCCTGAGATGTGGGAACCCAAAGTCGGGTTGGAAAATGTCAAGCACTTTTCTGCAGCAGAGAATGACATTTTCCCAACCGAATTTGGGGCCCTGTATATTGGGGTCACTTGGTGCTAAGAACCCTATCTTTGCATATGTTGTAATGTTAGTTCCACTGGGTTTTAATACCAAATTTGGGGTTCCTAGCCCCAAGTGTCCCCGAGATATGGAGACCCAAATTCAGGATGGAAAATGTCAAGCACTTTTCTGCAGCAGAGAATGACATTTTTCCAAACCGAATTTAGAGCCCTGTATCTCGGGGTCACTTGGTACTGTAGTGATCTAATATAATCGTTCCTCGTAGATGGAATATAGTTATTAAAAGTATTGTCCGCAGCAAACCCGTTCTCCAGAGAGAGACACTTTATTGGCTTCCAAAACAGAACATTCTTACAGATGACAAAATCCAACAGAGTTCATATCACGACAGTGCTAGTAAATATTTAGAGCCCCATGGAACCATGTGACTCTTGGGTGCCTTCATAAGAACACACACTTCTAAACAGATTAGACGTCCTGTTATATCCCCCACACACACTGAATGTCTGAGCAATTTGATTGGGAGTTTCCATTAAATGCTTTGATCTGCCCTGGTCTTTCAGAGTGACAGGAGATAACCCCAAGCTGTGAATAGCTGTAATTATAAAGCTGCCCCAATTTACATTCTTGCATATTCCCCCTTGACATGTGTGAATACTGATTAGATTAAATGGTCCCTCTCCTTGATCCGAAGAACACGAGGATCCTTCCGCAGGCTTTGCAGGATCAGGGAGGCCATGCAGCGTAGGTTAGCTGAGGCATTCGGTCCGGAGTCTTCTGGGTCACTGAGGATGACATGATCGCCAGCCACCTCCTCCCAGCCACGTACAAGTCCACTGGTTTGTTGGGACTGTACATCATCCCTAAAAGACTGCTGCTGCTGATGCTGAGTGCCAGGCTCCACCTCCATGCTCACACAATCCTCCTCCTCCTCCTCCTCCTCATCCTCTTCCTGTGTGATGGGTGGGACAGAAGGAACACTGTCCGGATAAAGGGGGCCTTGAGAGGCAAGGAAGTCCTCCTCTTCCTGTCTCTGTTCTGCCTCAAGTGCCCTGTCCATTATCCCACGCAGCGTATGCTCCAACAGGTGGACAAGAGGTACAGTGTCACTGATGCATGCACTGTCACTGCTCACCATCCTCGTGGCCTCCTCAAATGGTGAGAGGACAGTGCATGCATCCCTGATCATGCTCCACTGACGTGGGGAAAAAAAACCAAGCTCCCCTGACCCTGTCCTGGTGCCGTAGTCGCAAAGGTACTCATTGATGGCCCTCTGCTGCGTGTGCAGTCGCTGCAGCATGGCCAATGTTGAGTTCCACCTGGTGGGCATGTCACATATTAGGCGGTTCTTGGGCAGGTTCAGCTCCTTTTGCAGCTCAGTCAGCCGAGCACTGGCATTATAAGATCGGCGGAAATGCACACAGACTTTCCTGGCCTGCCTCAGGACATCCTGTAAGCCTGGGAACCTGCCCAAGAACCGCTGCACCACCAGGTTGAGGACGTGAGCCATACAGGGCACATGGGTGAGCTGCCCCTGTCGCAGGGCGGAGGGGAGGTTGGTGCCATTGTCAGAAACGACCATTCCTGGCTTAAGCTGACGTGGCGTCAACCACCTCTCGGCCTGCCCCTGCAGAGCTGCCAGAACCTCTGGCCCAGTGTGGCTCCTGTCCCCCAAACACACCAGCGCAAGCACGGCATGGCATCTTTTTGCCTGCGTACTTGCGTAGCCCCTTGTACGCCTACGGAGCACCGCTGGTTCCGAGGACAGAGCACTGGAGGAAGAAGAAGAGGAGGGGGTGGAGGAGAGAGGTGTGTCACAACCAGTAGCAGTAGTAGCGTTTTGGAGGCGTGGTGGCGGAAAAACATCCAACACTACTGAACCTTGTCCTGCATCCCTCCCAGCTGCCAATAGAGTGACCCAATGGGCCATGAAAGAAAGGTAACGTCCCTGTCCATGCCTGCTGGACCATGAGTCAGCGGTAATATGCACCTTACTGCTGACCGCCCTCTCCAGCGAGGCATGGACATTGCCTTCCACATGCCGGTAGAGAGACGGAATCGCCTTCCGTGAGAAAAAGTGGCGTTTGGGAACCTGCCACTGAGGAACCGCACATTGAACAAACTCACGGAAGGGGGCCGAGTCTACCAACTGAAAAGGCAGCAGTTGAAGTGCTAGCAATTTAGCCAAGCTAGCATTCAACCGCTGGGCATGTGGATGGCTGGGAGTGTACTTCTTTCGACGGTCCAGCAGCTGGGGCAGGGAAATTTGCCTGCTACAATCGGACGTCGGTGTACTGCAAGTACTTGGTTGTGACACACCTAATTCTACACCTTCAGTCCTCTCAGAGCAGCTTTCAGAGAGGACTGAAGGTGTAGTGGGGATGGAGATCCCAGCTGATGAGGAGCAAGGAGAGGTCCGCTTAGTTCTTTGGTGTGGGTCTTTTATGTGTGCCTGCCAACGAGCTGCATGGCAGGTCGACATATGTCTGCTCATGCTTGTGGTGCCCAAGCGGCTGATGTTTTGGCCACGCGAGATACGCTTGAGACAAATATTGCAAATAGCAGTGGTGCGATCTGATGCACTCGTCTCAAAAAAGGCCCACACCAAAGAACTTTTCTGATAACGTGCAGAGGCAGCGCCCTGCACAGGCGGAGCTCTGCGGTGTTGTACAGTTGCTGTGCTGGCCTCTAGCTGGCCTCCAGGGGGCATCCTGCCTCGTTGGACATGTGACGCCGCATCCTATAGGTGCTTCTGGGAACAAAATATAGGATCTCTGTGTGATGGGACTAACACACTTCAAGTCCTATAGGTGCTTCTGGGAACAAAATATAGGATCTCTGTGTGATGGGACTAACACACTTCAAGTCCTATAGGTGCTTCTGTGAACAAAATATAGGATCTCTGTGTGATGGGACTAACACACTACAAGTCCTATGGGTGCTTCTGGGAAGAAAATATAGGTCTGTGTTATGGGACTAACACACTTCAAGTTCTATAGGTGCTTCTGGGAACAAAATATAGGATCTCTGTGTGATGGGACTAACACACTTCAAGTCCTATAGGTGCTTCTGGGAAGAAAATATAGGTCTGTGTGATGGGACTAACACACTTCAAGTCCTATAGGTGCTTCTGGGAACAAAATATAGGATCTCTGTGTGATGGGACTAACACACTACAAGTCCTATGGGTGCTTCTGGGAAGAAAATATATTTCGACGGTCCAGCAGCTGGGGCAGGGAAATTTGCCTGCTACAATCGGACGTCGGTGTACTGCAAGTACTTGGTTGTGACACACCTAATTCTACACCTTCAGTCCTCTCAGAGCAGCTTTCAGAGAGGACTGAAGGTGTAGTGGGGATGGAGATCCCAGCTGATGAGGAGCAAGGAGAGGTCCGCTTAGTTCTTTGGTGTGGGTCTTTTATGTGTGCCTGCCAACGAGCTGCATGGCAGGTCGACATATGTCTGCTCATGCTTGTGGTGCCCAAGCGGCTGATGTTTTGGCCACGCGAGATACGCTTGAGACAAATATTGCAAATAGCAGTGGTGCGATCTGATGCACTCGTCTCAAAAAAGGCCCACACCAAAGAACTTTTCTGATAACGTGCAGAGGCAGCGCCCTGCACAGGCGGAGCTCTGCGGTGTTGTACAGTTGCTGTGCTGGCCTCTAGCTGGCCTCCAGGGGGCATCCTGCCTCGTTGGACATGTGACGCCGCATCCTCCTCCTCCTCGTCCTCCTCCTCATCCTCTCTCCCTTCAGGCACCCACGTGGAGTCAGTGACCTCATCATCCCCTCCCTCTTCACCACTAGAGCAAACCTGGCAGTAAGCTGCAGCTGGTGGAACAGTACTGCCAGATTGCTGTCCTTCAGCATCCCCTCTCTCTGCGCGCACACTACTGACTTCCTCAAGCTGGGTATCATCATCCGAGCCTTCGAATCGTTGGGCATCCTCCTGGAGCATGTACCCAACACTGTGCTCAAAGAGTTCGGGGGACTCCTCAGGAGGACATGGTGGGTCTAGGGAAGGGGTGGCTGATGATGCCATTGAGTACGTGTTGGCAGCTGCTCTGCCAGTACCCTGAGCCTGGGTGAGAGAGGATGAGGAGGATGAGGAGGGCTTGGTCATCCATTCTACCAAGCCTTCAGCATGATGCGGCTCCACATGTCCAGCTGCCGAAAACAAAGACGCGCGTGTCCCATGGCCACGTGCTGATGACGATGCACGACCACGTCCACGTCCACGGCCACGTCCACTAGAAACAGAGCCTGCCTGCCCTGTGTTCTTGGCTCTGCATGCTCTGCCTCCCCTTGGCGGTCTTCCAGCCATTGTAGTCGGTAGTCCTGTGGGTGCTGCTGAGAAGAAAATATAGGAGCTCTGTGTGATGCCACTAACACACTAGAAGTCCTATGGGTGCTTCTGCAAAGAAAATATAGGAGCTCTGTGTGATGCCACTAACACACTAGAAGTCCTGTGGGTGCTGCTGAGAAGAAAATATAGGAGCTCTGTGTGATGCCACTAACACACTAGAAGTCCTATGGGTGCTTCTGCAAAGAAAATATAGGAGCTCTGTGTGATGCCACTAACACACTAGAAGTCCTGTGGGTGCTGCTGAGAAGAAAATATAGGAGCTCTGTGTGATGCCACTAACACACTAGAAGTCCTGTGGGTGCTGCTGAGAAGAAAATATAGGAGCTCTGTGTGATGGGACTAACACACTTTAAGTCCTATAGGTGCTTCTGGGAACAAAATATAGGATCTCTGTGTGATGGGACTAACACACTACAAGTCCTATGGGTGCTTCTGGGAACAAAATATAGGATCTCTGTGTGATGGGACTAACACACTTCAAGTCCTATAGGTGCTTCTGGGAACAAAATATAGGATCTCTGTGTGATGGGACTAACACACTTCAAGACCTATAGGTGCTTCTGGGAAGAAAATATAGGTCTGTGTGATGGGACTAACACACTTCAAGTCCTATAGGTGCTTCTGGGAACAAAATATAGGATCTCTGTGTGATGGGACTAACACACTTCAAGTCCTATGGGTGCTTCTGGGAACAAAATATAGGATCTCTGTGTGATGGGACTAACACACTTCAAGTCCTATAGGTGCTTCTGGGAAGAAAATATAGGTCTGTGTGATGGGACTAACACACTTCAAGTCCTATAGGTGCTTCTGGGAACAAAATATAGGATCTCTGTGTGATGGGACTAACACACTACAAGTCCTATGGGTGCTTCTGGGAAGAAAATATAGGTCTGTGTGATGGGACTAACACACTTCAAGTCCTATAGGTGCTTCTGGGAACAAAATATAGGATCTCTGTGTGATGGGACTAACACACTACAAGTCCTATGGGTGCTTCTGGGAAGAAAATATAGCTCTGTGTGATGGGACTAACACACTTCAAGTCCTATAGGTGCTTCTGGGAACAAAATATAGGATCTCTGTGTGATGGGACTAACACACTTCAAGTCCTATAGGTGCTTCTGTGAACAAAATATAGGATCTCTGTGTGATGGGACTAACACACTTCAAGTCCTATAGGTGCTTCTGGGAAGAAAATATAGGTCTGTGTGATGGGACTAACACACTTAAAGACCTATAGGTGCTTCTGGGAACAAAATATAGGATCTCTGTGTGATGGGACTAACACACTTCAAGTCCTATAGGTGCTTCTGGGAACAAAATATAGGATCTCTGTGTGATGGGACTAACACACTTCAAGTCCTATAGGTGCTTCTGGGAAGAAAATATAGGTCTGTGTGATGGGACTAACACACTTCAAGTCCTATAGGTGCTTCTGGGAAGAAAATATAGGATCTCTGTGTGATGGGACTAACACACTACAAGTCCTATGGGTGCTTCTGGGAAGAAAATATAGGTCTGTGTGATGGGACTAACACACTTCAAGTCCTATAGGTGCTTCTGGGAACAAAATATAGGATCTCTGTGTGATGGGACTAACACACTACAAGTCCTATGGGTGCTTCTGGGAAGAAAATATAGCTCTGTGTGATGGGACTAACACCCTTCAAGTCCTATAGGTGCTTCTGGGAACAAAATATAGGATCTCTGTGTGATGGGACTAACACACTTCAAGTCCTATAGGTGCTTCTGTGAACAAAATATAGGATCTCTGTGTGATGGGACTAACACACTTCAAGTCCTATAGGTGCTTCTGGGAAGAAAATATAGGTCTGTATGATGGGACTAACACACTTAAAGTCCTATAGGTGCTTCTGGGAACAAAATATAGGATCTCTGTGTGATGGGACTAACACACTTCAAGTCCTATAGGTGCTTCTGGGAACAAAATATAGGATCTCTGTGTGATGGGACTAACACACTTCAAGTCCTATAGGTGCTTCTGGGAAGAAAATATAGGTCTGTGTGATGGGACTAACGCACTTCAAGTCCTATAGGTGCTTCTGGGAACAAAATATAGGATCTCTGTGTGATGGGACTAACACACTACAAGTCATATGGGTGCTTCTGGGAAGAAAATATAGGTCTGTGTGATGGGACTAACACACTTCAAGTCCTATAGGTGCTTCTGGGAACAAAATATAGGATCTCTTTGTGATGGGACTAACACACTACAAGTCCTATGGGTGCTTCTGGGAAGAAAATATAGGTCTGTGTGATGGGACTAACACACTTCAAGTCCTATAGGTGCTTCTGGGAACAAAATATAGGATCTCTGTGTGATGGGACTAACACACTACAAGTCCTATGGGTGCTTCTGGGAAGAAAATATAGCTCTGTGTGATGGGACTTACACACTTCAAGTCCTATAGGTGCTTCTGGGAACAAAATATAGGATCTCTGTGTGATGGGACTAACACACTTTAAGTCCTATAGGTGCTTCTGGGAAGAAAATATAGGTCTGTGTGATGGGACTAACACACTTCAAGTCCTATAGGTGCTTCTGGGAACAAAATATAGGATCTCTGTGTGATGGGACTAACACACTACAAGTCCTATGGGTGCTTCTGGGAAGAAAATATAGCTCTGTGTGATGGGACTAACACACTTCAAGTCCTATAGGTGCTTCTGGGAACAAAATATAGGATCTCTGTGTGATGGGACTAACACACTTCAAGTCCTATAGGTGCTTCTGTGAACAAAATATAGGATCTCTGTGTGATGGGACTAACACACTTCAAGTCCTATAGGTGCTTCTGGGAAGAAAATATAGGTCTGTGTGATGGGACTAACACACTTAAAGTCCTATAGGTGCTTCTGGGAACAAAATATAGAATCTCTGTGTGATGGGACTAACACACTTCAAGTCCTATAGGTGCTTCTGGGAACAAAATATAGGATCTCTGTGTGATGGGACTAACACACTTCAAGTCCTATAGGTGCTTCTGGGAACAAAATATAGGATCTCTGTGTGATGGGACTAACACACTTCAAGTCCTATAGGTGCTTCTGTGAACAAAATATAGGATCTCTGTGTGATGGGACTAACACACTACAAGTCCTATGGGTGCTTCTGGGAAGAAAATATAGGTCTGTGTGATGGGACTAACACACTTCAAGTTCTATAGGTGCTTCTGGGAACAAAATATAGGATCTCTGTGTGATGGGACTAACACACTTCAAGTCCTATAGGTGCTTCTGGGAAGAAAATATAGGTCTGTGTGATGGGACTAACACACTTCAAGTCCTATAGGTGCTTCTGGGAACAAAATATAGGATCTCTGTGTGATGGGACTAACACACTACAAGTCCTATGGGTGCTTCTGGGAAGAAAATATAGCTCTGTGTGATGGGACTAACACACTTCAAGTCCTATAGGTGCTTCTGGGAACAAAATATAGGATCTCTGTGTGATGGGACTAACACACTTCAAGTCCTATAGGTGCTTCTGGGAAGAAAATATAGGTCTGTGTGAAGGGACTAACACACTTCAAGTCCTATAGGTGCTTCTGGGAACAAAATATAGGATCTCTGTGTGATGGGACTAACACACTACAAGTCCTATGGGTGCTTCTGGGAAGAAAATATAGCTCTGTGTGATGGGACTAACACACTTCAAGTCCTATAGGTGCTTCTGGGAACAAAATATAGGATCTCTGTGTGATGGGACTAACACACTTCAAGTCCTATAGGTGCTTCTGGGAACAAAATATAGGATCTCTGTGTGATGGGACTAACACACTTCAAGTCCTATAGGTTCTTCTGGGAAGAAAATATAGGTCTGTGTGATGGGACTAACACACTACAAGTCCTATAGGTGCTTCTGGGAACAAAATATAGGATCTCTGTGTGATGGGACTAACACACTACAAGTCCTATGGGTGCTTCTGGGAAGAAAATATAGGTCTGTGTGATGGGACTAACACACTTCAAGTCCTATAGGTGCTTCTGGGAACAAAATATAGGATCTCTGTGTGATGGGACTAACACACTACAAGTCCTATGGGTGCTTCTGGGAAGAAAATATAGGTCTGTGTGATGGGACTAACACACTTCAAGTCCTATAGTTGCTTCTGGGAACAAAATATAGGATCTCTGTGTGATGGGACTAACACACTACAAGTCCTATAGGTGCTTCTGGGAAGAAAATATAGCTCTGTGTGATGGGACTAACACACTTCAAGTCCTATAGGTGCTTCTGGGAACAAAATATAGGAGCTCTGTTTGCTGCCAGTGCCTGCCACGAACACACTACAAGTCCTATAGGTGCTTCTGGGAACAAAATATAGGAGCTCTGTTTGCTGCCAGTGCCTGCCACGAACACACTACAAGCCCTATGGGTGCTTTTGGGGTGCAGTGCTGTACTAACAGCACTGCGGTTGGTACTACTGAAATACTGTACTAACAGTAAGACATGCACCAGACTAA
Organism: Lithobates sylvaticus; assembly: GCA_028564925.1. Lineage (NCBI taxonomy): Eukaryota > Metazoa > Chordata > Amphibia > Anura > Ranidae > Lithobates > Lithobates sylvaticus. The sequence goes on along the minus strand of CM053026.1, from coordinate 421,793,141 downwards.
CCCCCAGCAGCAGCTAAAAACACACTAACCAACCAGCAGCAGCAATGGACGATCAATGACAGGTAGCAATGGTTTAGCAAAGTAGAGCAAATCTTTCTAAATGAATCTTTCTAAATGAATCTTTCTAAATGAATCTAGCAGAGTGACACAGAATGAGCCTGCACTCTCCTAAAGCCGGAACGCATGTGACCGGCGCCGACGGCGTGGCGGCCTTTTAAATGAGGGGGCGTGTACTAAAGCCCCTGAGCTGTAATTGGCTACAGGCGTCCTGCCTGTAGCCAATTATGGCTCTCCGAGTTTCCGGCGCTGTGATTGGCCAAGCATGCGGGGTCACAGTGCATGCTTGGCCACTCATCAGCCAGCAATTCACTGCGCCGTCCGCGCCGGCCGCAATGCATTGCGGGGCCGCTCGCATCACACGAATGTGATGCGAGCGGCCAAAATAGTTCTGGGCTCGCCGAGCGAGCGAACACCCGGTGCTCGATGCGAACATGGGTTTGCATCGAGCACCGGGCCCATCCTTAGTTGTAAGAGCTAACGATAATTGAGTTTGGTTTATTACTCAGTGCAGTGTTGGAACGTTAGTACAAATAGAATTGTGTATTGTGTGGATTGTATGGTTGTGAATAGAGATGGCCTTGCGGTTCGCCCGGCTGTCGGTTTGCGGCGAGCTTTGCGCGTTCGTGGTTGGCCAAACCGGTGGACTTATGGCGCTGTTCGTGGTGGCCATATTCATTTACATTGTGAAGAACTTTAAACCCATGACACATCCATCATGGGGTACAGGACAGCCAATTGAGACATTTCAGCACATGGACATACCCCCTACCTTATAAATAGACCTGATCTGGCGTCCATTTTACATTCTGTCTTTTGTCAGTGTAGGGAAAGGACGCTGTGTGGAGCAGGGACAGTCAGTCTGTAATCACTAGCTAGCTACTATTAGGTCCACAAAAGTCCTTTTAAGGACTGGTATAGGTGTACAGTATATAGAGGTGAAATACACTGATAATATACTTTCTTTCAAACATAGAAAGCATATTATAGTGCAGTGCTCAGTGATTTTGCAGCTGTAATTTCTCAGTGTAGGGAAAGGTTGGCGTTTGGAGCAGGGATAGTCTGTAATACACTAGCTAGCTACTATTAGGTCCACAAAAGTCCTTTTAAGGACTGGTATAGGTGTACAGTATATAGAGGTGAAATACACTGATAATATACTTTCTTTCAAACATAGAAAGCATATTATAGTGCAGTGCTCAGCGATTGTGCAGCTGTCATTTCTCAGTGTAGGACAAGGTTGGCGTTTGGTGCAGGGATAGTCTGTAATACACTAGCTAGCTACTATTAGGTCCACAAAAGTCCCTTTAAGGACTGGTATAGGTTTACAGTATATAGAGGTGAAATACACTGATAATATACTTTCTTTCAAATATAGAAAGCATATTATAGTGCAGTGCTCAGCAATTGTGCAGCTGTCATTTCTCAGTGTAGGGAAAGGTTGGCGTTTGGAGCAGGGATAGTCTGTAATACACTAGCTAGCTACTATTAGGTCCACAAAAGTCCTTTTAAGGACTGGTATAAGTGTACTATTTGGTGTGCAGTATATAAGGGGGTAATACACGTATAAAATACTTTCAAATATAGAAAGCATAGTATAGGGCATTTCTACTGTGCAGCATTGTGACTGCTGAGCGGTTCTGCAGCGATACTACAAAGAGTGACAAACGCAATTATAAAAAAGTATTATAACTGGTGTGATAGACCAGTGGCCCCCTAAAACGACAGATTGAAGCGGGGTGTTATATACCTTCTTCCACATACAGTGGTGTGAAAAAGTGTTTGCCCCCTTCCTCATTTCCTGTTCCTTTGCATGTTTGTCACACTTAAGTGTTTCGGAACATCAAACCAATTTAAACAATAGTCAAGGACAACACAAGTAAACACAAAATGCAATTTGTAAATGAAGGTGTTTATTATTAAAGGTGAAAAAAAATCCAAACCATCATGGCCCTGTGTGAAAAAGTGATTGCCCCCCTTGTTAAAACATACTATAACTGTGGTTGTCCACACCTGAGTTCAATTTCTCTAGCCACACCCAGGCCTGATTATTGCCACACCTGTTCACAATCAAGGCATCACTTAAATAGGAGCTGCTTGACACAGTAAGGTCCACCAGAAGATCCTTAAAAGCTACACATCATGCCGAGACCCAAAGAAATTCAGGAACAATTGAGAAAGAAAGTAATTGAGATCTATCAGTCTGGAAAGGGTTATAAAGCCATTTCCAAAGCTTTGGGAATCCAGCGAACCACAGTGAGAGCCATTATCCACAAATGGCGAAGACATGGAACAGTGGTGAACCTTCCCAGGAGTGGCCGGCCGCCCAAAATTACCCCAAGAGCGCAGCGACGACTCATCCAAGAGGTCACAAAAGACCCCACAACAACGTCCAAGGAACTGCAGGCCTCACTTACCTCAGTTAAGGTCAGCGTTCATGCCTCCACCATCAGGAAAAGACTGGGCAAAAATGGCCTGCATGGCAGAGTTCCAAGGAGAAAACCACTGCTGAGCAAAAAGAACATCAAAGCTCGTCTCAATTTCTCCACAACACATCTTGATGATCCCCAAGACTTTTGGGACAACATTCTGTGGACCGATGAGACAAAAGTGGAACTCTTTGGAAGGTGTGTGTCCAAGTATATCTGGCGTAGAAGGAACACTGCATTTCAGAAAAAGAACATTATACCAACAGTAAAATATGGTGGTGGTAGTGTGATGGTCTGGGGCTGTTTTGCTGCTTCAGGACCTGGAAGACTTGCCGTGATAAAAGGAACTATGAATTCTGCTGTCTACCAAGAGATCCTGAAGGAGAATGTCCGACCATCTGTTCGTGTACTCAAGCTGAAACGAACTTGGGTTCTGCAGCAGGACAATGATCCTAAACACACCAGCAAGTCCACCACCGAATGGCTGAAGAAAAACAAAATGAAGACTTTGGAGTGGCCTAGCAAAAGTCCTGACCTGAATCCTATTGAGATGTTGTGGTATGACCTTAAAAAGGCCGTTCATGCTCGAAAACCCTCTAATGTAACTGAATTAGGACAATTCTGCAAAGATGAGTGGGCCAAAATTCCTCCAGGACGCTGTAAAAGCCTCATTGCACGTTATCGCAAACGCTTGGTTGCAGTTGTTGCTGCTAAGGGTGGCCCAACCAGTTATTAGGTTTAGGGGGCAATCACTTTTTCACACAGGGCCATGATGGTTTGGATTTTTTTTCACCTTTAATAATAAACACCTTCATTTACAAATTGCATTTTGTGTTTACTTGTGTTGTCCTTGACTATTGTTTAAATTGGTTTGATGTTCCGAAACACTTAAGTGCGACAAACATGCAAAGGAACAGGAAATGAGGAAGGGGGCAAACACTTTTTCACACCACTGTATACTGCACTTCTCTAGAGACTTTTGTCACAGGGTCATTTAAAAAATTACAGGCAGAGGAAGAGGCAGGCCCTTCCGCAGGGGTGGTAGGGGTAGGGCAGGAGCAACAGGCTTGACCCAAATTGGGAAGTTGCAGAAGGTACGTTCGATTACGTCAAAGGACGCACCAGACTTGGTTGAGTGGCTCACTCAGCCTTACTCTTCTGCACCCTCCTCATCCTCTCGATCTGTATCCTCTTCACTCTCTGCTGTGTGCACCCCCAAAGACACTACCACCACCATATACCCTCCGATTGAGTCACAGGAATTATTTTCCAATCCATCACAAGACATTTCTGATGCGCAGCCATTCTTGGCATTGGATCAGGAAGAGGAGGTAGCAACAACCGCCACTCAGCAGTCTGACGGCAGTACCCAGATCAGCCCAAGGAGGTTGGTCCCCGCTGTTGCTGCCTACTCTGAGATCTCTAATTATAGCGGTGGGGAAGGTGACGTTGATGATGACGTGTCTAGGGACGTCACGTTGGTGCCCACATGAGAGGAAGAGGAGGGGAGTTCAGAGGGAGAGATGGACCAGCAGATAGGGAGGAGAAGCAGGCGGAACTTACATTGCACAGGAGGGACAAACCAGACTGCTAATGTATCAGGAGTGAGGCATCAACCATGTACGGTCACATCTGGCGCTCCCAGGATGCCGGCACATGGCTCCGCAGTGTGGGCTTTTTTTTAACGTGTCCGCTGCTGACAATAGTGTTGCCATCTGCAGCCTTTGCAGTCAACGCATAAGTCGCAGTAAGCCCAACACTCACCTAGGGACGACCGCCTTAAGAAGGCACATGAGCTGCCATCACCGAGCCCAGTGGGAGCAACGCCGTCAGAACCCACAAAGCCACACTCCAGGCTCTCACTGTCCAGCCTCTTCTACTTCTCCTCCTCTCTCCTCATAATTGTCCTCCACTCCACCTTCCATCATGCCGCCCTCACGTTTTTTCTGGAAAAAGGCAGGTTTCCGTGGGCCAAATGTTCGAGCGTAAAAAAATGATGACGGAGGGGGCGTGGCCTGGACATGGCTGGATAGAGATGTGTTTCTCAGAGCTCCCGGCTGTCTCTCGCTTACCCCAGCTATTATACCAACCACAGGAGCACTATGCACTCTGCTAAAAAGCGCAATCTAAAGAAGAACAACAAGGCAACGAAGCCGTCAGCACAGACCCCGTCATCGGGTGAAATAAGGCGGCTTTTCTTGCTTTCCCAGCTCGGCTCAAGATGGCGGCACCACGTGCGGAAGGGATGGAGGACGGATCATCGCTTGCCTCAGTGTCCCCGACCTCTGCATCGCAATGCTCGGACACGTATGGCAATTTCCCTATAGACTCACAGGTGGAGGAAGGGGAATCCTCTCAAGCACCCCACCGATTGAGCGGCGTAGACCCGGAGCTCCGGGCACTCCTACAGGTGCTGCCTACCAAGGCAGATATTACCGCACTAATAGGTACGGTGGAAGCCACCCACCGAAAGGAATTGAAGGCAGTCAGAGCGGATATCTCCTCACTGACATCCAGGCTGGAAACGGGGGAAACCTCCCTAGCAGTAATGGAGAGAAGGGTCACAGCGGTGGAGCACTCCCAGGCGACACACATGGAGGCCCTGACAGAACAGCAGCTCCGCATGGAAGAAATGGAGGACCGGAGCCGCAGGGACAACCTGCGGATCCGGGGCCTCCCAGAGGCTACAGGGACCGAGGACCTAGCGGATACAGCCACAGCTATATTCTGTACCATAGAGGGCATAGACCTGCCGGAGAGATTGGGGATTGACAGGATCCATAGGGCACTGGGCCCGAAATGCTCGGACCCACTGCGCCCACGTGATGTCATCTGCCGGCTGCACCATTATGTGCATAAGGAACAAGTGCTGCGCAAAGCATGGGAGGCTGGAGACCTGGAGTTTGACGGCGCACCACTTAAAATCCTACCGGACATCTCCAGGGCCACACTACAGAGGAGGGCGATGTTGAAGCCCCTACTTGACCTGGCCCGCAGGCGACAGATCACCTACCGGTGGGGATATCCGCTTTCGGTAACATTCCGGCGGGACCAGAGGTACTTTACTTTGCGCAAGCCAGACACCCTACCTGAGCTGTTTAACTTCATGGGAACGGAGCCGCTCAACATACCGGATTTGTTGGCTTTTCTCCCGGGAGTACAAGGATGGCCGTCCTCCTCCAGACAGAGAGATGACTTCCCATCTAGGCAACAACGAAGCCGTCGCAGGCCGAGAGACACATCGCAAGATCCGGTACGGGAGTCGTGAGGTACTGTTCATATCCCTGCATTACACCTTAGACTTTTATAGTTGCGGTCACTAAGTTCCTCAGTGCCAGCGAGTGTACCACTTGTCAGATTTTGCTTTACCCCCCTGCTGATGTGGACATTCCGCCACCCTGTCCCCCATGACAACTGCGCCATCTCTCCCCCCCCTTTTTTCTCTACTGTCACGGCGGTGAAGCAATGTGCGGGACTTACAGGCACTATACCGGAGGACAGCAGAAGGGAAGCACACACAGCGCAGTTTAGGGGGGTGGCATGAGGGGAAGCTCATGAACAGCCTGTGGAGAGGATCCCCGGTGTAGACACTTATTGCCCAATCCCCTGCCACAATGTTTGCCACATAGGCTGCTGTGTTAATCGGCAGTTGTACCCAGGAGCCCCCACCGAGCTGCAAATAGACACCCCTGTAGCCGAAGGACTAAAGCTTGCAATTAGCACTTACCCGTCCAATTTGCGGGCAAACACGGATGTGACTTACGGAGAAGGCACTGCTTTACAGTTCGAGCTAGTGGAGATCTGAGACCCCCAATTGTTACCACTTACCCCTTGGAAGCATAAAGAAATGTGGCCCCTACCGCACTGAAGCTCTACAAGAGCACTATCAGAGGGACATTTAAGGGAGAGTGTACCCAGGACACTATGCTCTTAAAGATCTGCCTATTGAACGTACCCACTAGGGGGGTTGCAGTACTATCTAAATGCAATACCTCATATATGTTGTATCTCTGTCTATTAATGTTTATCTCCTAAGCAGGAGTCAGAATCACGACACGTGGAGTCGCCCGGGTAATGTAATGTACTGAATAGCGGAATGCTGTCCTACATTAACTTCTACTATAATGTGTTTACTCCGCTTTATCAGAGGCACAGTTTACAGGACCTAATAGTGCTTTATTAGTGGGCAGGAACATGGTTGTATACCAATGGTGACGGGAGGGAAGGATGCAATTATGACGACATGGGGCGGAGTTGGAGCTAGGGAACACGGGTACCTGCATTAGGAAGAGTGGGGAGGAGTAGCTTACGGATTCTTTCGCATGGGAGATGGAATAGGGGTGGAGGATCTTTTAGTCCGCGTACATGGAGGGAGGAGGTATGAGAGCTCGGATTTGGAACCTCCCTTTAGGTACCGTCAGAGTAGCGGGACATGTGAGGGGGGAGCACCGTGACAGGTACTGAGCTACAGCACGAATACGGTTTAGGATGGTTAAGACTGCACTAGTGACATGTTTTGGCGATTGCAGGATGTTGTTCTTAGTTATATTACCAGGAAAACAAATGTGCATAGTTATACATTACAGTTGTAAAGAAGAGAAAAAGAGGTTGGGCAGAAGTTGATAGAGTATGTGAGTGGTCTATCGCATCCCAGTTAAATGAATACAAAAAACATTGTAGGCCTAGTGAGCATGTACACAGCCAATACCCCTAAGGGATGCTTAATGTCAAGATAGACAGCGAAAAGGTATATGCAGTTCAAAAAATTGTAATTTAATGTTTGAAGCATGTATCAATATACACAAAGTAAAATACAAAAATGTTCGGTCAAAAAGAACATGACCCGTGTAGCCTAGTAATTCCCCCCCCATGTTGTGACCACCCTTTTCTAACCCCTTTTCCCTTACCCCCCTTTAAATAATGGACCACACCGTGCTTTGTGGAGTAAATGGCCACAACAGCCTTTATTAAAATTAACTCCATTTTATTCCAAAATATAAATAACCATATAAAACCGTATAAATAACCATACATAAATAACCATAACATATCACCGTAAACACAAATAACCATCGGTTATACCCTCTTTTTGTTGGTCAGTGACGGGGCTAACACTTATAACATAAGCAAGTAAATTACCGTATATATATATATAAATATATATATAAAACACCAGGGGCACTGCGGTATTTAACCGAAACCAAGTAGGCCTCCACTTAAACTGCCCGGAGACAACACCCTATCCCGCAGTGCACACAGAGTAATCATCAAATTACTTCGATGTACTACACCGGAGGGGCCATCTCATGATGAGCCCCCCACACACTTACCAATTACATAACTGCCACCGTCACTGACCAACAATAAAAAGACCGCCATAGACTGAAAGGATGACCCCTCACCCTTGAAGGCACCTCCATACCCGCAGGGCCGTCTGTATCCCCTCCTAAAACCAAAGGTCGATCCCGACATCCGTCAAATGGACCCCATCCCTCCTCAAATAGAGGCCCACCTTTTTTTCCAACTCCCTATGGCGAATCACTAGCCCACCTTGCCATGCCAAAAACCTCCCCACCACCTTATTCACTCGAATCCTCGCCTTATTAAGGCGGTATACCGATCGAGCCATCCTCCAGGAAGTTCTGGCCACCATATCTGACCACACCAGCAGCGTGTCCGGATACGTCTCGTGCAGGTATGTCAGATCTTTCTTTATATCCGCAATGAGATCCCTCACTGTCCGCACCCCCAGGTCGTTCCCACCCGCGTGTATGACCAGGACCGCAGGTGGCCTGTCCAACCACGCGAAGCGCTCCACTTCGGGGACCACCCTGCCCCACATCATACCTGGCCTGCCCAGCCAACGTATGGTGGCCTCCCTCCTAGACACCCCCAACTGCCTCCCACCTGGTCTGGCATCCCCTCTCCGTGCTCCCCAACACACATATGAATGCCCGAGGATCCAGACGAGGCGCGGGAGCCCTCCATCTCAAATGACAAACATAGTGTAATTGACAAGCACCATAACTCAAACCTCAAGAAACTACCACGACTAACAATTACAAACTATAAAACCTCGGTTAAAAAAAACCTTTTATTCCCTTTTTTTTTTTTAATATACACCGCATCATTCTCGAATCAATTGCGGCCTAACGTAGATCCGGAATCGCCTCGATTCCCATCGTCCCATCCTTCGCACATCCGCCTCATCCAACCCACACCTGGCGGCCTCAGTAGCCGCCCCGATGCGGAAGGAGTGGGAGGCGTAGGCGGAACCCTCCAAACCCATACCGTTTAAGCATTTTCGAAGAACCGCCCCAAATTGGAATCGTGACAGATTCGATCCATCACTATGTACCAACAAGGGGCCCCCCACTCCCGGTCTTACCCCCATAAATTCTCCTACCACCTTTACAGGGCACATGGAGCAACCCTGCAACCTATGCAGCGAGATCAGCACTCCAACACCCTTTTGATCCGTCTTGGATTTCTTCAACCGCACCAACACCCTGTCAAACAAAACTTCAACGTCCCCCAACATTAACCCCCATCTCTTTTTTAGACGGGCTAACCAATTCACCAATACGAAACGTCCCAAAAAACGCTAATGAAAAAGCCGTTGCAAATAATAACCGCTCGTACCCGTCTCTGCACACCCCAACTAACTGCTCGCGTAAAGCTAAAACATTGGCAAAGGTAATAGGCCGCCTCGCGTCCTTCGTCCTGTTTTCCTTGCGATATCCCTTCACCGCCTGCTTCACCCAAAAATCTTTTGTCCAATCCACAGTGCCCTGTAACTTGAACAAAAAGGCTAAACCTGCCAACCTTTTTTCTATAGCAGACACCGACCTGCCTTCCTCCATATTCCTGGACACGTAATACAGCACTAACAGCCTAACTTGTGACACATCTTGACCCACTCCTGATTCCAGCAGCAACTCACCCCACTCCCTCCACACCTTCTGGTACGCTAACCAAGACGACATACTCACCGATCGCTGAATCCATCCTGTGGCTACCCTAGTGCCAAATCCCATATCCAGCCCGGGCAAGGAACGCCCTCCTGTTGTGCCTCCGGTGCCAGAGCCCTGAATCTGTCCCACTGGAACCGAGACAAAGAATCAGCCAGCGTATTCTCCACCCCAGGAATATGTACCGCATAAAGAAAAACATTCAATTGCAGACAGCGCAACACTAACTGTCGCATCAGCCGAATGACAGGTTGTGAAGACGCTGACATACTATTGATTACCTGCACCACCCCCATATTATCGCAATTCAATCTTAACTTCAGATTTTTGCAGGACTGGCCCCACAGTTCCAATGCCAGTACCACCGGGAATAATTCCAACAGCACTAAATTCTTTGTAAACCCCGCTTCAACCCAAGATCGTGGCCATGGCTCCACACTCCAGCAACCTTGGAATTACGCCCCATAACCTGTGGATCCCGCGGCGTCTGTAACTAGCTCCACATCAAAATTGCTAACTGGACTTGACATCCAAACCGACCTCCCATTAAACTCCTGTAAAAACTGGTGCCAAACCTGCAGATCATCCCTGTGCTCCTTCCTCAGCCGAATATAATGCGTGGGAGCTCTTGCTCCTGCCATGGCCGACGACATTCGTCTACAAAAAATCCTCCCCATAGGAATGATCCTGCATGCAAAATTCAACTTTCCCAAAAGGGATTGTAGCGTGCGCAACTGCACTTTCTTGCACCCATGGATCTCCCTAATCTCTTTTTGTAATTCCCTAAGCTTCTCTTCGGGTAACCTGCATTCCATGGCCATGGAATCAATCACTATACCAAAGAAGCTCAACTCTGTGCGTGGGCCCTCCGTCTTGTCAGCTGCTAACGGCACCCGAAACCTCTCCGCAATGTGCTGCAACGTGGACAACAGTATCGCACACACATTGGAAGCGGGAGGGCCCACACAGAGGAAGTCATCCAAGTAATGGATGACGGAATCAATGCCGGTCACATCCCTAACTACCCATTCTAAAAACGAACTAAATGCCTCAAACATGGCGCACTATATGGAACACCCCATGGGCAAACAACGATCAACATAAAATTGGTCCTGCCAACAGCAACCCAGCAAATGAAAGCTATCCGGGTGCACTGGCAAAAGTCTAAATGCTGACTCCACATCCGATTTTGCCATGAGCGCCCCTCTGCCATATCGCCGCACCCATCTCACCGCAGCATCGAATGACGTATACGATACCGTACAGGCTTCTGGGTCAATGAAATCATTTACCGAACCCCCTTTTGGGAACGATAAATGGTGTATTAAACGAAACTTGTTTGGTTCCTTTTTGGGAACCACCCCTAGCGGTGACACTACCAAGTCTGTTAATGGCTTATCCGCATACGGCCCCGCCATCCTTCCTAACACTGCCTCCTTGGCCAATTTCTCCGACACAACCTCTGGGTGCAACAATGCTGACCTCAAATTTTTGGCCACCGGAGGAATCACCGTCAATGTGCACAGAATCCTGAAACCTTCCCTGAACCCGACACTAAGTAAACCCGCCGCCGCCCTGTCCGGATACCTATTTAGGAAAGGCTGCATCCTTACCTACATCACCGGCGTCGTCCCTCTTGTTACCAGTCTCTCCGGAGCTCTTGCCTTTCTTGAAACATCGTGCCAACGAGTTCCCCCCCCTCCCGCAACCTGAACACTCATGCTTAAACTTGCACGTGTTTCCAAACTTGCAGGATCCCTCGTTGAACTGCCAACACACTCCCCATTTTCTTCCGGCCGGTGATCCCGAGGAGTGGCTACCCCCGGCCCCCCCTTGAAATGGCTGTGCCGGCGTCTTTGCCGAAGCCATCAATCTCATCCATAAGCTAATGTCCTTATGGTCCCATCGCAATGCCGGGCGAACCGCCCTGCGTTGCGGAAACTGCTCGTCATATCGCAGCCACGCCGTCCCTCCATAGACCCTATACGCCTCCCCTATAGCGTCCATATAACAGAACAACGCCGAGCAGTGCTCTGGGTTCTTCTCTCCAATTACCCCGGCCAATATGGCAAATGCTTGCAGCCAATTGGCAAACGTCCGCGGGATTAGTCGATACCGCCTCTTCTCCTCATCATCTTTCTTGGTATCATCTGGTTTCACCCTGTCCAAATTGAATTTTTCCAACGGCAACAGGGAGAAAATCTCCACATACTCTCCCTTCCAGATTTTCTCCCTAACCTCTTGTTTAGATGGGCCCCCAGCGGTCCCTCGAAGCAAACATAAACTTCGCATTTTGCCGCATCTGCCAACCTGACAATGTCGGCTCTCACCACCTGCTCCACCGCACCCTTCTCTGGCGTACTTACCTGTTCCACTGCGCCCCCCCCACCGGGGCCGTTACCTCTGCAGCTGTTGTGACCGAAGCCCCCCCTGCGGGATTCGCGACCCCTACCGTAGACCCCCTTGTACCTTTTTCAAAACGTCCCACCAAGGCCCTCAGACCCTCCAGCAACTTCTGTACCTGACCCCCTTCCCCCTTGGGGTCTCACTCCTAACCCGCGGTTGGTCAGAGACTGCCATCAGCGGTCCCGGAGGCTCCGACTCTCCCTCCCCCACAGGTATAATGCCCAACAAATTCTGTAAAGCAGCAGTAAATGAACTGTTATCACTGGACTTACCGGGCCGTCTGGGCACCTCCACCGGAATCACCGGCCTGACGTCCACCGATGCTTGTGGGCGGCTTTGCACCTCCTCTTCCTCCGACAGTTCCCCTTCCGACCTGCTGTACTCCTCCTGCTGAGACAAAATTGCTGGTCCCCTCAGGGAGGGACTCCTGGACAATTCCCGTCTCCTTCCGCTCACCACCTCCGATGTTGTCATGGCTCCTCAAGTCCTGTGCAGTCAGGCCGGACCCGGCACTGCTCCTGCCAACTGCCCTTCTCACCTCTCCTCCTGGTGGCGTCCGCCTACCCTCTGCTGTGCTGGCCCTTCGGGGGCCCGTCGCACTGAACCAGCAGACATGTGCACCCTACTGTCCTCCCCCCTCGGCTCGTGCAGAGCTGCTGAGGGTGTTGACGTCAAAATCTTCCGGGGTGTATTACCCTCCATCCTGGCTGTTCCTCTTGATTGAGCTGACCGCCCCCCCCCCTCAACTCGTGCAGAGCTGCTGGGGAGGACGCTGCTGCGGAAGGGCCTGATGTGCTTCTCAACTGCCCATTCCTGCCGGCTCTCGCCCGCTGCGACCTCCTCTCTGGCTGTTGGCCCCCCGGTCTGTGCAGAACTGCTAGGGGTGGTGGATCTTGTGATGTCCTTCTAACTGAAACTGGGGATGCAGCTCCGTGTTGGCCCGAGGCCCCGCCCCCCCGCATGGCGGCCCCGGCGTGCGTTCCGCCTAGGCCCCACCAGGGTCTCAGTCTGTGCCCGCTTGGCAGGTGGAATGGATTGATCCCCCCTTGGACTCCTGGCTGGTCTAGCTGGGCCTGTCCCCCCCCCAGGAGAGTACCTCGTCGGCGGCCTAGACACTCGGCCGCGTGGTGTAATTCCTCCGTCCGTGTCCCGTCCATCCGCTCCTCCGTCCGTGTCCTGTCCATCCGCTCCTCCGCTCTGTCCCCCTGCATTCTGATCCGGGTTAGCAGCCAGTATAGCTGCTACTTGGTCCCGCAGCCACTCCACTCCGTTCGCCGCTGCCGCAGCCCTCAGGCGCTCCACGAGGTCCCAGTCCGCCATTTTAGGTCAAAAGAGAGGAGCAGTGTAAAAACTGCCTCCTCCTGTGAATTCTGTAAGCCGACTGCCTCCACTCGGCCACGCCCCCTTTTTATAATGCCGCTCCCCCCAGTTTCTATTGGCCGCCCTCTGCACCCAATCCCTGACACTTTACCCTGGTGTGTCACTAGACACCCAGTCATGTCCGGCCCTCCCTTACATTTTCTTTCACTGCATTCAGTCCGGCCCTCTCTTACAAGCAGCATATACAGTTTAACCATATCACAGCATGAACATATAATGTTGAGACAAGAAAAACTTGCAATATGTATATAGTTTAGGATAACGCCGACATGTTTCGGACTTTGGTCCTTTTTCAAAGACAGTTTAATATCCTGTTCTTTCACATCTAGAATGTGTGAATGAGTAAATATTAGTACACAAAATTACAACAATTGTGCTTGTTTCATTTGCCATATAGATCGACATGATAATATATTGTTATAGGTATGGTACTCACATGCAACATGTTGGGGGACATGCCAAATAGGGTAGGAGGCCAGGTTTTGGGCTTGTATAGTCGGTATATGCACTGATATGGTGTCTATGCAAAGTAAAAACAAAAGGAGTGTTGCCGTGTGGCTGGACGACAGGCTGAAGAAGACTCAGGCAGCTGCAAGGTCCTTGACAGGGGACAGGGTGAGAGCCCGTACCTTGTAGGCGTATAGCCAGAAGGTATATAAAGCTACAATAGATTAAAGAGTACAAAATGTAAGTAAATGATAGCAGGGCATAAAGGCCATATAGACAAAATAGATAGCATATGGGTATATTACCTGAGTATCAGAATGTCTAAGATGTATTATCGAGGAACACCAGCAAGTGGACGGCATGTAGAGAACCTCGATAGCGGGAGGTTTAAATGGGATAAAGAGATTACTCCCAGCTGTGTTTGCGCGCGCCAGTCAAGAGTGCGTCAAAATAGCTGGGTGGTAATTGGCTATGGAAGCGAAGGGGAGCAGCCAATCACGCTGCATGTATTCCCATATAGGACCTCTGACAGGACGGCGCTGGGCGCGGGCACGCCCGTGCTGTGCGGGGCCACGTCTAGCGTCGTGACGTCACCGATGCGAGCGGAAGTTCCCCTGATCCGTCCGCGCTCCAGGGTGGAGCGCAAACAGGAAGGTGCCTAAAAGACGGGCACCTGTGGGGAATAAAGACGGCGCACGCGCACGGAAAGATCGGGCGCATGCGCACTGTCTTACCCGCGCCGGGCAGCATACCTGGGTGATCACAGCCAGTGCCTGAATATGTGTCTCAAGGGAAATGTGTTAAGGTCAACTAGTGACCAAACTAACTAGGGATAGTAGGTTCCAAGTACATGGATTAAAGGTTGATTAGGAAGGTCATGCATGTGAGTCCAAATCCTCCATGTTGTTGCCACTATCTGTAAAAAAAAAAAAAACAGAAAGAAATGGAACATGATTATGTTGGGGTGCATATGCAGGGCAAGAATGGGAACACGAATGCATAACATATCATTTAGACATCTGAATAATATTGTTGTAGAATAAGGTACACATTAATTAGATATGCCGGATGTTTCTATGTAGGGAATTATAAATCCAATTCACAGACTCCAGATTGGAATCCTTCAAGGTATGGTTTAAAGTTAAAGGCTTCATTGAGGCCAGGGGGTGAGGTGGCATTTAGAAGGAAAATCCATCTCAATTCGCTCTGTAATAGAGCTTTGTTGTAATCACCACCTCGATTCGGAGGTGGGATGTGGTCAAAAGCTTTGAACAGGATTTTTGGAGTAGAATCGTGATGGACAGGCTTGCAGTGTCGCCCTAAGGGTAGGTCAGGGTCTTTTTGATTGACACTGCAGATATGGCCATATATAAGTTTCCAAAAAGGTAATTTGGTCTTTCCTACATAAAAACATCCGCATTCACATTCAAGTAGGTAGACTATACCGATGGACCGACAGTTAACATAGTGTTGGGGAAAAAACTGTTGGCCATTAGGCAAAATGTTATGCATATTAGATTTGTAGAGATATTTGCAGTATCCGCAATTCCCACATGGAAAAGTACCCTTCAGTTGATTATGGGGTTTAACAGTAGCGGTGTATTCACTTCTAATGAGTTTGTCTCGGAGAGATGGTGCCCGTCTATATGTAACTAGAGGGCGTGTGGGGACAAAAGGTGAAAGGGATCTGTCAGTGGTAAGTATGTGCCAGTGTCGAGAAAGTATTTGAGTAATTTGGTTATGTTGTTGGCAATAGTTAGTTATAATTCTCAGAGGGTTGTTGGTTTCTCTGGAGGTAGGGGTAAACAATAATGTAGAACGAGATTTAGATTTGGCTTTTTTGTAAGCATCTTTTAAAACACTGTTCGTGTATCCCCGTGCCCGAAGTCTTCTGCGTAAGACGGAGGCCTCGTGTTCAAAGGAGGTCTCAGTCGAGCAGTTACGACGGGCACGGAGGTACTGAGCGAACGGGATTGAGTTTAGAAGTGGTTGTGAATGCGGATGTTTTTATGTAGGAAAGACCAAATTACCTTTTTGGAAATGTATATATGGCCATATCTGCAGTGTCAATCAAAAAGACCCTGACCTACCCTTAGGGCGACACTGCAAGCTTGTCCATCACGATTCTACTCCAAAAATCCTGTTCAAAGCCCTTGACCACATCCCACCTCCAAATCGAGGTGGTGATTACAACAAAGCTCTATTACAGAGCGAATTGAGATGGCTTTTCCATCTAAATGCCACCTCACCCCCTGGCCTCAATGAAGCCTTTAACTTTAAACCATACCTTAAAGGATTCCAATCTGGAGTCTGTGAATTGGATTTATAATTCCCTACATAGAAACATCCGGCATATCTAATTAACGAGTACCTTATTCTACAACAATATTATTCAGATGTCTAAATGATATGTTATGCATTCGTTTTCCCATTCTTGCCTGCATATGCACCCCAACATAATCATGTTCCATTTCTTTCTGTATTGTTTTTTACAGATAGTGGCAACAACATGGAGGATTTGGACTCACATGCATGACCTTCCTAATCAACCTTTAATCCATGTACTTGGAACCTACTATCCCTAGTTAGTTTGGTCACTAGTTGACCTTAACACATTTCCCTTGTGACACATATTCAGACACTGACTGTGATCACCCAGGTATGCTGCCCGGCGCGGGTAAGTGCGCTGTCTTTATTCCCCACAGGTGCCCGTCTTTTAGGCACCTTCCTGTTTGCGCTCCACCCTGGAGTGCGGACGGATCAGGGGAACTTCCGTACACTTGCTGGCGTTCGTCGATAATACATCTTAGACATTCTGATACTCAGGTAATATACCCATATGCTATCTATTTTGTCTATATGGCCTTTATGCCCTGCTATCATTTACTTACATTTTGTACTCTTTAATCTATTGTAGCTTTATATACCTACTGGCTATACGCCTACAAGGTACGGGCTCTCAGCCTGTCCCCTGAGTCTTCTTCAGCCTGTCATCCAGCCACACGGCAACACTCCTTTTGTTTTTACTTTGCATAGACCCCATATCAGTGCATATACCGACTATACAAGCCCAAAACCTGGCCTCCTACCCTATTTGGCATGTCCCCCAACATGTTGCATGTGAGTACCATACCTATAACAATATATTATCATGTCGATCTATATGGCAAATGAAACAAGCACAATTGTTGTAATTTTGTGTACTAATATTTACTCATTCACACATTCTAGATGTGAAAGAACAGGATATTAAACTGCCTTTGAAAAAGGACCAAAGTCCGAAACATGTCGGCGTTATCCTAAACTATATACATATTGCAAGTTTTTCTTGTCTCAACATTATATGTTCATGCTGTGATATGGTTAAACTGTATATGCTGCTTGTATGTTCTTTTTGACCGAACATTTTTGTATTTTACTTTGTGTATATTGATACATGCTTCAAACATTAAATTACAATTTTTTGAACTGCATATACCTTTTTCGCTGTCTATCTTGACATTAAGCATCCCTTAGGGGTATTGGCTGTGTACATGCTCACTAGGCCTACAATGTTTTTTGTATACATTACAGTTGTATCATGGGGGTGAGACGGCGGGGGGCTCATTAAGATGAGCCTTGGCCTACCACTTCTCCGCATAGGCTAGCGCATCTCGCTGGGGGACGTTTATAACTCCCCGATCGACAAGCGCAAATTTAAAGTGTTATTACAGGGACTAGGTGCTAGACCTAGCCCCAATTTGGTAGTCGGATACCAACTTCTCTTCCTTTCTCCACTCTAACTGCACTTATTTGCTATCTTTCCTGTTCTGGTACTATACCACACCCCCCACCCCTTCCCATCCCCCCCTCCAATTACCCAACCTTCCGTACCCCACCTCCACAGCAGAGGGCATTATGGCGGCACAGAGTATAAAAGTAATGTCACTTAACGCTAAGGGACTGAATACACCAGAGAAGAGATGCATGTTGTTGAATGAACTTAGAAGTTCACGAGTAGATGTGGCCTTCCTGCAGGAAACCCATTTCAAAGACACTAAATTACCCTACCTCCGGAACAAACACTACCCAGTTGCATATCACTCGACTAACCCAAATGCAAAATCTAAAGGGGTTACCATACTGGTATCCAGTAAACTTCCATGGCAATGTAGAGGATGTCAACTAGACCCCAATGGCCGTTATGTGTTTGTCAAAGGACTGATAGGGACCACATTATTGACCCTAGCAGCATTGTACGCCCCTAACGAGCGTCAAGCATCGTTCCTAGAAGAAACGCTGGAGCTTCTCCAGAAGTTTACGGAAGGGAAATTGATACTAGGCGGCGACTTTAACGCCCCCCTAATCCCTACAGCTGACACCTCACAGGGCAAGACGTCCATACCGGTTTCCCAACTTAAACGCATGACCAAAGCCTTTCACAAGTTGCAGTTGATAGATATCTGGCTAGTGTCTAGATTATACTCAAACGTGTAATGTACCAAAGTGTTTGAAAATTAATAATCAAGTAGCGCTAAAAAAATAATACTAATGTGAAATAAAAGATGTTGCAAAATGAACATAAAACAACAACATATAACACCACTAGAGTTGAGCGGACACCTGGATGTTCGGGTTCGGCAGGTTCGGCCGAACTTCAGAAAAAAGTTTGGGTTCGGGACATGTATCAATGCAAAAAAAACTTTTAAAAACGGCCGTTTTTTTCGGGAGCAGTGATTTTGATAATGCTTAAAGTGAAACAATAAAAGTGTAATATTCCTTTAAATTTCGTACCTGGGGGGTGTCTATAGTATGCACGTAAAGGGGCGCATGTTTCCAGTGCTTAGAACTGTCCCTGCAAAAAGTGTCATTTTTGCAGGAAAGAAAGCTATTTAAAATCACTCGCGGCTATATGAATTGTCGGCTCCCGTAACACAGAGAACAGTCATTCATTGAAAGCCATTCATAAAAAAAAAAGTCATTGATAAAAAATAAAAAAACAACAAAAGAAAAGCGTGGGGGTTCCCCCAAATTCAATAACCAGACCCTTCAGGTCTGGGATGGATATTAAGGGGGACCCCAGCCAAAAAAAAAATGGCGTAGGGTCCCCCTCAAAATACATACCAGACCCTTGAGGTCTGGGATGGATTTTAAGGGGAAACCCAGCCAAAAAAAATGGCGTGGGGTCCCCCTCAAAATCCATACCAGACCCTTATCCAAGCACGCAACCTGGCAGGCCGCAGGAAAAGAGGGGGGGACAAGAGCGCCCCCCCTCCCACCTGAACCATACCAGGCCACATGCCCACAACATTGGGAGGGTGCTTTGGGGGTCTGAGACCCCCAAAGCACCTTGTCCCCATGTTGATGAGGACAAGGGCCTCGTCCCCACAACCGTGCCCGGTGGTTGTGGGGGTCTGCGGGCGGGGGGCTTATCGGAATCTGGAAGCCCCCTTTAACAAAGGGACCCCCAGATCCCGCCCCCCCCCCCGTGTGAAATGGTAAGGGGGTACAGAAGTACCCCTACCATTTCACCAAAAAAGTGTCAAAAATTATAAAAATAACAGGAGATGGTCTTTGACAATTCCTTTATTAAAATCTTCTTTCTTCTTTCTTCTGGTCTTCCTTTCTTCATCCTTCAGTTTCTTCATCTTCTTCTTCCATCTTCTTCTTCCTCCGATCCGCTTCTTCTTGGCCTTCTCGTCCAGCATCGGTGTCTCTTCTGGGCCGCTCCGCGCAATGGGAGGCTCCCGCTGTGTGAGGCTTCTCTCCGGTATCTTCTTCCACGGCGTCGGTCTCTGAGGCTTCTCTCCGGTGTCTTCTTCCAGGGCGTCGGTCTCTTCTTGGGCCACTCCTCGCAATGGGAGGCTCCCGGTGTGTGAGGCTTCGCTTCGGCTGACAGGTCTTTTATAACGAAGGGCGGGGCCACCTGGTAACCCTGCCCCCCTCTGGCGCATGGGGACATCATGGGGACTTCCCTATGGCTTTCCCCGTGACGTCAGAGGGGACGGGAGCCAACAATTAATATAGCCGCGAGTGCTTTTAAAAGACATTTTAAAAAGCACCATTACATCGCCGAACATACAGTCAATTGTTCGGGTTCGGGTCCGGGGACCCGAACACCCAAAAGTCCGGTATGGACCCGAACTTTACAGTTCGGGTTCGCTCAACCCTAAACACCACGTGAAATAATGTTAAGTGAAAAAAAGTCCTTTTGATAACTGTAGTGAAATAAAAAAACAGTATAGGGCAAGATATGTCCAATAAAGGTCAATCTTCAAAACACTCCTTTATAATCTTCCACCACACCGACGTGTCTCGTGATCCCTCTCCCAATAAGACCACACTCACCAGATAATGTTGCCTCCCACTCTCGTGGTTGGCATAAACGCTGTTTAACCACACCTGGGTTAGAGATACGATCAATCCAAAGCAAATACCTCCATATGTGAAAATAAGAAAAAAAAGTGCTCCAAATAGCGTGATTCTGTTTGCAAAACGATTTAATCAAACATATCCTCCACACACACTTCAATAATTAAACTCACATGTTCAAAGTGTAAAAACAGCAAAACACATGACCAGTGTAGCCAAGATATGACCCCCATAGCTGGACCACAAACTCCCATATAACTTAACTTATTTACTAAAATAAGAGACCACACCATTTCCTTTTTGGAGTTAAATGGCCATAACAGCTATTTATTAAATTCCAAAATAAGAAACTCCAAATTTTCTTATTTACCAATAAAACATAAATAAACACAAATAACCATAAATAACACAATAACATTAACCCCTTCAGATCCTTTCTGAAAACTGTAAAACAAAAACAGGTTAACACCCACTTATTATTGGTCAGTGACGGCGCTAAGTGCTATATACCATAACCATGATATCAAACGATATCAACCACCAGGGGGCACTGCGGGATATAAAGACCCATGGGTCTCACTCTGTACCACCCGATAACCAACTTTTCCCGCAGTGCACAATACTATTAAACATCAACAACGTTTGATGTACCAGGAGGGGCCATCTATTGATGAGCCCCCCACCCACTTACCACCTGTATAACTGCTGCCGTCACTGACCAACAAAAACCACAACGCCAACCCCCTTTTTATGCTGTTATGACGAATTCCCTTCGACGACCTGAAACGACAATGAGAACATTAACACATCCAACAAGCATCCTTAACATAAGGGAGGCTGGGTGTGAAAAACTGCCTCCTCCGGCTCTGTCTCTTCTCACACTGACCCCCTTTTGCACCGCCCCTCCTACTTATATGGCCGCTCCCCTTCTCAGCCCAGAACACTCCCCCTCACATGAAACTTCTCTCTGTCAGCTGCCAAGTGTGTCACTTGACACTTCTGTCATGTGCAGCCCTGCATTACCTTTCCTTACAGTGCATTTCATTCCGGTCTTTTCTTGACCAGTGTAGCCAAGATATGACCCCCATAGCTGGACCACAAACTCCCATATAACTTAACTTATTTACTAAAATAAGAGACCACACCATTTTCCTTTTTGGAGTTAAATGGCCATAACAGCTATTTATTAAATTCCAAAATAAGAAACTCCAAATTTTCTTATTTACCAATAAAACATAAATAAACATAAATAACCATAAATAACACAATAACATTAACCCCTTCAGATCCTTTCTGAAAACTGTAAAACAAAAACAGGTTAACACCCACTTATTATTGGTCAGTGACGGCGCTAAGTGCTATATACCATAACCATGATATCAAACGATATCAACCACCAGGGGGCACTGCGGGATATAAAGACCCATAGGTCTCACTCTGTACCACCCGATAACCAACTTTTCCCGCAGTGCACAATACCATTAAACATCAACAACGTTTGATGTACCAGGAGGGGCCATCTATTGATGAGCCCCCCACCCACTTACCACCTGTATAACTGCTGCCGTCACTGACCAACAAAAACCACAACGCCACAGCCTGAAAAGGGAGACCCCTCACCCTTGATGGCACCTCCACACCCGCAGGGCCGCTTGAATCCCCTCCTGCAATCCCAAGGACCATAAATCAATCCCCACATCAGTGAGATGTACCCCATCCCGCCTCAAATACATGCCCACATTAACCTCCAATTCCCGGTGGCGGATCACTAGGCCACCTTGCAATGTTATGAACCTGCCCACCACCTTGTTAATCCGTATACGGGCTTTGTTAATTCTGTATACCGATCTCACCATACGCCAACTCGTCCTAGCCACCATATCAGACCAAATCAAAAGTGTCCCAGGGAAGGTAGCCCGGAGGAACATCAAGTCCGCCTTTATGTCCGCCAACAAGTCTCTCACCGTCCGAACCCCCAGGTCATTCCCACCAGCATGAATAACCAACACATCAGGTGGTCTGTCCAGCCATGCGTATCTCTCCACTTCTGGGACCACCCTGCCCCACATCATACCCGGCCGCCCCAACCAACGTATAACCGCCTGGTGCCTGGAAATACCCAGCTGTCTCCCACCTGGTCTCACGTCCCCTCTCCTGGCACCCCAACACACATACGAATGGCCGAGGATCCAGACCAGGAGTTGACGCCCTGCATCTGAAACACAAGCACATCGTTATCAACACAATCAACACAGTACTCCCCCCCCCCCTAACATCCGGCCCCAATACAGTAACATCCTCTCAACAACCCTTTTCCTTTTTTTTTTTTTTTTTTTATTCACATACCAACTGTGGCCGTATATATGTCCGAAATCGTTGCGACTCCCATCTTCCCAACTTTCGCACATCCACTTCATCCAACCCGCGCCTGGCGGCCTCTGTAGCCGCCCCAATGCGGAAGGAGTGTGAAGCGTAGGCGTGGCTGTTCAATCCCAACCTCCCCAAACACTTTCTCAAAACCGCTATAAATTGAAACCTGGACAGGTAACTTCCATCCGCATGCAATAGCAATGGACCCTCTCCCCCCTGTCTCACTCCCAAAAAACTCGACACCGTCTTCACCGGGCAAACCTCACATCCGTGTAAGGCATATAGACTCACCTGTATCCCCTTGCCACTTTGATCTGTTTTGGACTTCCGCAACCTAACTGAAACCCTGTCCCCCAACATCCAAACATCCTGGGCCAACAAGCCCCCCGCCACCCCCTTTGAGGGGCTAACTAACTCCCCGATCCTAAAAGCACCAAAAAACGCCAGTGAAAAAGCCGCCCCAAACAGCAATCTTTCATACCCCGACTTGCACACCACTGACAGTTGTTCCCTCATTGCAACCAAATTCGCAAATGTAATAGGGCGCCGTGCGTCTTTGCTCCCACGTGACTTTCTGTAACCCCTAATGGCCTGCTTCACCCAGAAATCCTTCGTCACATCTACCCTTCTCTGCATCTTGAACCAAAATGCCATCCCAGCCATCCTCTTTTCTATGGCCGACACCGATTTGCCCTCCCCCATGTCTTTTGACACCAAGTAAAGCAGCAGCAACCTGGCATCCAAAAACTCCTCCCCAGCCTCCGCTTCGGCCTGTAAATCCCTCCATTCCTTCAACGTTTTTGAATACGCTGCCCATGTGCCTTCACTTACGGACCGCTGTATCCAGCCCGCGATGACTCCAGCGCTATCTCCCAAATCCAGCCGGGGCAAGGGACGCCCACCTCTTCTGCTTCTGGTGCCAGCTCCCTGAACTTGTCCCACTGAAAGCGAGACAATGCGTCAGCCAGTGTGTTCTCCACACCAGGGATATGCACAGCATATAGAAAGATGTTTAACTGCATGCAACGCAAAACCAACTGTCGCATCAGTCGTATGACCGGGGGTGAAGCTGCAGACATTCTGTTGATAACCTGCACCACCCCCATGTTGTCGCAGTTCAACCTCAACTTGAGATTCCTGCAAGATTGCCCCCACAACTCCAGAGCTAGCACCACAGGAAACAATTCCAGTAGTACCAGGTTCTTCCTAAAACCTGCCTCCACCCATGACCACGGCCAAGAGCCCGCGCTCCATTGACCCTGAAAAAACGCCCCGTACCCAGTTGATCCCGCGGCGTCCGTCACCAATTCTACATCAAAGTTGCTCACGGGCCCCGACATCCACACTGCCCTCCCATTATACTGCCCCAGAAAGTGATCCCATATGCGCAAGTCCTCTCTGTGCTCCCTCGTCAACCTGATGAAATGCTTAGGGGCCCTCACCCCCGCCGTCGCCCCCGACAACCGTCGACAAAAAATCCTCCCCATAGGAATTATCCTGCACGCAAAATTTAACTTCCCTAACAACGATTGCAAGGCGCGTAGTTGCACCTTCTTACAACTGTGAACCTCCCTTACTACCCTTCTCAGATCCTCAAGCTTCTCTGCAGGCAACCTACATTCCATGGCCATGGAATCTATTACTATCCCCAGGAAGCTCAGCTCTGTCCGGGGACCCTCCGTCTTGTCGGTTGCCAATGGCACCCGAAACCTCTCCGCAATATGCTGCAACGTGGACAACAGTATCGCACACACATTGGAAGCCGGAGGGCCCACACACAGGAAATCATCCAAATAATGGATGACAGAATCAATCCCTGTAACATCCCTCACCACCCATTCCAAAAAGGAACTAAACGCTTCAAACATAGCGCAAGAAATGGAACACCCCATCGGCAAACACTTATCCACATAAAAACGTCCCTCCCAACTACACCCCAATAACCTAAAACTGCCCGGGTGCACTGGCAACAGTCTAAATGCAGCTTCCACATCGGATTTTGCCATCAATGCCCCTTGTCCGTAACATCTTACCCAACGCACTGCAGCGTCAAATGACGTATACGACACTGTGCATGCCTCCGGGTCTATAAAATCGTTAACCAATCCCCCTTTCGGAAAAGATAAATGGTGGATGAGCCGAAATTTTCCCGGTTCCTTTTTGGGAACGACCCCTAACGGGGACACCACTAAATCCCCAAACGGTATTGCCTCGAACGGGCCCGCCATCCTACCCAGAGCCACCTCCTTGGCCAATTTCTCTGCCACCACCGTTGGGTGCTGTAGAGCTGACCTCAAATTTTTGGCTGGCGGGGGAACCACAGTCAATGAGCATGGAATTCTGAATCCATACCTGAACCCCGTGCTCAGCATCCCTGCCGCCACCTTATCCGGATATCTATTTAGGAAAGGCTGCATCCTTTCCCACATCACCGGTGTCGTCCCTTTTGTGTCCAAAATCCCCGGCACGCTTGCCTTTTTTGAAACATCTGGCCAGTGTGTTATTTCCCCCGCACCCTGAACATTCGTGCTTGAATTTGCATGTTCCTCCAAATTTACATGCCCCCTCATTGTATGGCCAACACACGCCCCACTTCTTTCCGGCCGGAGATCCTGCTGCGTGGCTACCCCCGCCCCCCCCCTTGAAATGACTGCGCCGGCGTCTTGGCAGACGCCATTAATCTCATCCACAAGCTGATGTCCTTATGGTCCCACCTCAGCGCCGGCCGAACCGCCCTCCGCTGGCGGAACTGTTCATCGTACCGCAGCCATGCCGTACCCCCATAAACCCGATAGGCCTCCCCTATGGCGTCCATGTAACAGAACAACGCCGAGCAATGTTCGGGGTTCTTCTCACCAATCACCCCCGCCAATATGGCAAACGCCTGAAGCCAATTAGCAAAAGTCCGAGGGATAAGACGATACCTCCTCTTCTCCTCATCGTCCTTTTTACTGCTATCCGGCTTCACCCTGTCCAAGTTGAATTTTTCCAGGGGCAACAAGGAAAATATTTCCACGTACTCCCCTTTCCAAATCTTCTCCCTTACGTCCTGTTTCAAATAGCCCCCAGAGGTCCCTCGAAACAAACATAAACCTCGCACTTCGCTGCGTCCGCCATTCTCACAATGTCATCCCTTGTAGTTTGTTCCTTAACCCCTTGATCAGTCTCACTCACCTTGTCCGCTCCACCCTCCTCCGTGGAGCTCTGTCCGTCTGGCGCGGTCCCTTTTGCCGCTACCCCCCCCTACTACTCCTTCCCCCACACCACTTGTTCCAGCCACCCCCGTACTCACCCCAGCTGTCTGAGTAGTATCCGGACCTCCAAACCGGCCCACTAACACCCTCAAACCTTCCAACAATTCCAGCATCTGCCCAGACCCCCCTTCTAAATTCCCCCTCGCCACCCACGGTTGATCCGTATTGGCCAACAGCGGCGCGGGAGGTAACCTCTGCCTCGCCTCACTGGAACCTGATCCCAATAATTTTTGTAAAGCTTTAGTGAAAGAAACATTGTCAGCGGACTTACCGGGCTGACCTGGCGCGATTCCCACAGCTGCTGCTCTGGCTTCCACCGGCGGGATAGGGCGACTTAGCTCCTCCTCCTCCTCGGACAGTTCACCTTCCGACCGCGACATTTCCTCCTGTGCAAATGACAAAGAACCCTCCCTGGGCGAGGTGCTCCTGCAGCTATCGCGTCTCCGTCCGCCTGCCTCCTGCTAAGTGCCGCTTCTTGATCGGTCTGCCCTCCCTCTCTCCTGTGCAGGAGGGCCGGCCTGGGCTCCGCTCCTGTCTGCGCGCCCCCTTGAAGCGCTTGCTGCTGTTGTCCGGCCACCTCTAGCGCCTGATGCAGCGTAGTCCGCCACCCCTCCCCCCCGGGTTGCTCCTCTGCTCCTTCTGTCCCCCCCCCGACTCGTGCAGAGACGCAGGGAGATCCACAGTGCTGGCACGTCTGAGGGCTGCCGCCCCCCTCCTGGCCGTTGCCCGAGTGGCCCTTGCATCCCCACCCCCCTGCTCGTTCAGAGCTGCTGGGGGGGACGTGGTTCCTGAGGAGCCTGGTGCACCGGCCATCCTCCTGCTCATCCCGGCCCCTCTCCCCCCAGTGTTCCTACTCCCCCTAGACCCGTGCAGGGCCTCAGGGGTTGGTGAGGCTGCCAAAGCACTGCTGCTGTTCCCTGGAGATCCTCCACGCTGTAGGCCCAAGGCCCCGCCTCCCGTACTAGGCCTGCGTCCTGACTGCCTGCTGGGCCCCCCTGAACTGTCCCTCAAAGACCGCTTTGCTGGGGGGGTGGACCGCTCACCCCGTGGGCTTCTTACCGGTCTTGATGGTCCCGCTGTGACCCCCGGGGAATAGCGTCTTGGCGGGCGAGACACACGGCCGCGCTGCACCGCGCCGTCGTCCACCGACTCCTCACCTTCCGATTGTGCCCCCGGCCCTTGTGGTGTCCCGTCCAAAGCTGCTGCCAGTTGTTCCCTGAGCCATTCAGGCCCGTGTTCCGCCGCCGCCGCCCGCATCAGCGCCGCCAAAGCTCCTCCGTCGGCCATCTTAGGTGTACAGCACAAACGAGGAGCAGTGTTAAAAACTGCCTCCTCCGGCTCTGTCTCTTCTCACACTGACCCCCTTTTGCACCGCCCCTCCTACTTATATGGCCGCTCCCCTTCTCAGCCCAGAACACTCCCCCTCACATGAAACTTCTCTCTGTCAGCTGCCAAGTGTGTCACTTGACACTTCTGTCATGTGCAGCCCTGCATTACCTTTCCTTACAGTGCATTTCATTCCGGTCTTTTCTGCAAAATGTTCCACAGCACACTGCAACGAAGGATGCCTTGATGGTACACACAAATAATCGCATGGGATACCAAAAATACCGCATCAGACCTCACCCACTCCTTAGACGCTGATCAAGGTGCACCCAATAATGAATGGACTCTGAATGGCGAATATCCTGAGCGGTGAGCGGAGCAGATCTCTGAGAACGCCAAAATGTCAAAAGAATTTTCAAAGTCTGTGTGGCCACGCCCCTGACATGTTTCGTCATGTGACTTCTTCTTAGGGATTGGCCCTTCGTTGCAGTGTGCTGTGGAACATTTTGCTGTGTTTTGCTGTTTTTACACTTTGAACATGTGAGTTTAATTAACAGAATCACGCTATGGGGAGCACTTTTTATTTCTTATTTTCACATATGGAGGTATTTGCTTTGGATTGATCGTATCTCTAACCCAGGTGTGGTTAAAAAGCGTTTATGCCAACCACAAGAGTGGGAGGCAACATTATCTGGTGAGTGCGGTCTTATTGGGAGAGGGATCACGAGACACGTCGGTGTGGTGGAAGATTATAAAGGAGTGTTTTGAAGATTGACCTTTATTGGACATATCTTGCCATATACTGTTTTTTTATTTCACTACAGTTATCAAAAGGCCTTTTTTTCACTTAACATTATTTCACGTGGTGTTATATGTTGTTGTTTTATGTTAATTTTGCAACATCTTTTATTTCACATTAGTATTATTTTTTTAGCGCTACTTGATTATTTCTTTTCAAACTCTTTGGTACATTACACGTTTGAGTATAATGTAGACACTATTCAACATATATTTAAAGTGGCAGCTAGGTGTAATTCACTGATTTATTTTGTATATTCTTTATATACACATTTATTTACTCACTTATTTTTTGGAAAGATTGGCGCAGGGAAGGTACGATATTGCAGCGCGAAGATATATAGAGTACCATCAGACCAGATAGATATCTGGCGCTTGCAACATCCGAGTGACCGAGACTATACATATTACTCCCCCTTACACCGGGTCTACACGAGGATAGATTATTTCATGATCCCCCAAAACCAACTTCACGCGGCAGAAAGCACAGACATAGGAATTAGGACGTGGTCCGACCACGCACCCATACTGTTGACATACAAGATTTCAGATTCCTCCTCCCCCAAACAGCAATTCTGGAGACTCAACGAGAGCCTTTTACAAACCCCGGAGATACATGCGGAAGTCACCAGGGAACTAAATTTCTATTTCTTAGAGAACGACCAACCAGACTGCGAACCAGGGAAGCCCACAAGACAGTGATAAGGGGGATTCTTATTAGACATGGAGCACGTATTAAACGGGAATGAAACCAGAAACTTGCCCAACTACTACAGGACCTTAAAGCGAAGGAAGCCAGACACAAACATGCCCCTACCCAAAAGTTGACGGTAGAATTAGAGACGATAAGGAAACAGATAAATGACATTCTCCAGTACAGAGCCAAGGCAGCTATCCAGATATGCTGCAAAGCGACCTACGAATCCGGTGACAAATGCGGGAAACTTCTAGCCCAGTCCGTTAAGGATCTCAGACTCTCCACTTATAACCCACATATCACTAGACAGGACGGAGGAATGGCAACCCTTCCTAAACAAATTACCCAGGAATTTAAATCCTTCTATACCACACTTTACAACTTACCACCATCGACAGCGTCGCAGCGGGAATTAGATGAATATGTGTCCACTGCCCAACTACCGACCCTATCCACAGACATCCAGACTGAACTAGAGGCCCCCATAACTTTGCTAGAATTACAGCAGGCTATTAAGCAGATGAAGCCGGGGAAAGCACCGGGCCCGGACGGGTACACACTACAGTACTATAGAACGTTACTCCCAATATTGGGACCCCACCTACTAAAAGCCTTTAATGCAATTGGGGAAGGAGGAACATTTGCCAGGGACACGTTGAGCGCCCACATTTCTGTAATCCGAAAAGAGGGGAAAGACCCAGCGATATGTGGTAGTTACAGACCCTTTTCGTTGCTAAACATTGACCTCAAATTATACACTAAACAACTAGCTACCCGACTGGCATTACATTTACAACACCTCATCCACTTAGACCAGGTGGGTTTCATTCCCTCTAGAGAGGCTAGGGATAGTACAACTAAGGTACTGAACCTCCTATACATCGCAAAAAACAAAAAAATTCCATGCATGTTCCTAAACACAGACGCCGAAAAGGCGTTCGATAGGGTCAACTGGTCATACATGTTCACCGTCTTGCGCGGGATAGGATTAGGAGAGAAAATGCTTAACAGAATAGCTGGCATATATAGTAACCCGACAGCTCAAGTAAAGGCGAATGGAGTCCTGTCTGAGTCTTTCGCTATAAATAATGGAACGCGACAGGGGTGCCCATTGTCCCCCTTACTATATGCCATCTCACTGGAACTATTTCTCTCCAAGGTGAGACTTAACACAGACATCCATGGGATATCAGACGGGCGACAACATCACAAAATATCAGCTTACGCTGATGATATGCTTTTCTCACTGACCGACCCGGTGACATCGCTGCCCAATCTCCTTATGGTGTTGGAGAAATTTGGGAAATTGTCTAATCTCAAAATTAACTATAGCAAATCTGAGGCCATGGGAATATCAATGCCGACCCAAGACCTCTTGACTACACAAGCGAGTTTTAAATTCCGTTGGACCTCGTCCACATTGACTTATTTAGGCACCAAAATCCCATCGGACCTGTCCCGTGTATATGAAACTAACTTCCCCCCACTACTGACAAAAGATAAAACCTTACTGGACAAATGGCACAAAGGTATACACTCCTGGTTCGGGAGGTGTAATTTGATAAAAATTAGTATCCTACCCAAATTCTTGTACTTTTTTCAGGCCTTACCAATCAGAATACCTCCCAAGTACTTCGGGCAAGTGCAAGCTCTATTTACCCGCTTTGTGTGGGCACATAAAAAACCACGAATACCACGCACTTTGCTGACGGCACCTAAACAACATGGGGGGCTAGCACTCCCAGACATTAAAAGATATTACCAGGCCATTCACCTGGGGAGAGTAGTAGACTGGAAGCAACACCAAGAACTAAAACTGTGGGCCCAAATAGAGCAAAGTCAGACAGACACACCATTAGGAACAGCAGTCTGGTGCTATGACTCATTGCCCCCTGGAAATAAAGGTACACCCCTTGATTGGGAACACCTTGAGACAATGTAGACAGGCGACTCTCCAAAACGCACAGACAACCAAGACATCCCCTATGACACCGATTCTAGGTAACCCTGGCTTCCCCCCAGGAAACCCCCCGATGAACTTCCAGACCCTTAGCAGTAATGACAAAACATTAGCCAGTCGATTTGTGACACGTGATAGATGGCCCAATATTGAGGAACTGATGGACCCGAGTGGCGAATATCAATTGCCATTCTGAAACGCAGTCCAGATACACCATTTTCTACACAGTATCCCGGATCCCCATCTATACGCTAGACCAAAGACCTCATTTGAGGAATGGGGCAGGGAACCTTTAAAACAGGTCCTCTCAAATATGTACACCTTGCTAAACACACCTTCCCAACAGCCTAACTTGCCTTGCTTCAGAAAATGGGAAGTTACAGCAGACATTTACGGTGGCCCAGAGGCAGACCATGATAGACTTTGCCCTCAAATCATCCATTTGTACTAAAGTACAAGAAACTAACTTTAAGATTTTGACCAGGTGGTACTATACGCCTAGTAGACTACACAAGTTTTCCCTGATTCCTCAGAACTTTGCTGGAGGTGCCAAGGAGAGAGAGGAACGTTACTACACATGTTCTGGTCCTGTCCGCTTTTGGCATCCTTCTGGTCTGTGGTCCGTACCACGTCCCAGAAGTTTACGGAATTTCAGATCCCTGAGGACCCAGCGTTTTTCTTGCTGCATGTCTCCTCCCTATCCCCCAAAAGATAAAAAAAATCAATACTGAGACACCTCACAAACGCAGCTAAATCCTGCATACCATTGCTATGGAAACAACAGTGTCTGCCGACTGCAGCAATGTGGCTGCGGAAAGTGGAAGACATAAATAGGGAGGCTGAGACCTCCACTGTTATTATGTGATTGCATGTTCTGTTGAGGCTTTGACCTCTTTTTCTGTTTTGAAAAACTTAATAAAAACGTTATATTTGAAAAAACAAAATGATGACGCCGGATAACCCTCTTGCCCAACGGTTGACCGCTGGCTTGTCAGAACTGATAGCCCGCCAACTACTGCCACATAAACTGGTGGACTCGGAGGCCTTTCGAAAATTTGTGGCCATTGGAACACCACAATGGAAGGTCCCAGGAAGGAAGTATTTCTCACAGAAGGGCATCCCAGAGCTATATGGCCATGTTCAGCGGCAAGTGAATGTATCTCTGGCACACAGTGTCGGTGCCAAGATACATCTGACCACAGACATGTGGTCTAGCAAACACGGGCAGGGAAGGTATATAACTTTTACTGCCCACTGGGTGAACCTTCTGATGGCCGTCAAGCATGTAACCCGTGGCACCCGTGTAAATTTGGTTTTACCGCCACGGATTGCATGCAGGCCTGCCTCTTCTTCTCCTCCTCCTACTCCATCCTCCCTCTCCTCCTCGGCTGACTCCTCCTTTTCCGCTGCTAGCGTCTCTTCCGCTGCACCACCCAAGATCCCCAGAACCTATTCGACATGCCAGGTGAGACGTTGCCATGCTGTGCTGTGTCTGTTGTGCCTGGAAGCCAAGAGCCACACTGGCACTGCACTCCTTTCAGCTTTGCGTTCACAGGCAGATCAGTGGCTAACACTGCTCAATTTGACAGTTGGTAAAGTGGTGTGCGACAACGGTGCCAATCTGCTGAGCGCGTTGAAACAGGGCAAAATTACACATGTGCCATGCATGGCACACGTCTTAAACTTGGTCGTGCAGCGATTCGTTGTCAAATACCCTGGGGTCCAGGACATCTTGCGGCAGGCAAGGAAAATCTCGGCCCATTTCAGAAGATCTTACATGGCCATGGCTCGCCTTGCTGACATTTAGTGGCGACACAATCTGCCGGTCAGGCAACGCAATGGAACTCAACCTTCTATATGCTTGATAGGCTGCTCCAGCAGAAACGTGCAGTTAACGACTACCTGTACGAACTCTGCGGCAAAACAGGTTCTGGGGAGCTTGTTTTTTTTTCACCGCGCCAGTGGCTGCTCATGCGCGACGCATGCAGACTTCTGCGGCCATTTGATGAGATCACCAAACTGGTCAGTCGCAGCCATGGCGCCATCAGTGACATCGTACCTTACGCCTTCTTTATGGAGCGTGCATTGCGTTGTGTCATTGATCATGCGCAGGAGCAGGAAGATGAGGAAGTCGCAATGCTGGATGAATTCCCAGGGGGGGGGCTACTCTATCTGAGACAAGTCAACAACAGAAGTCTGAAGAGGAGTCAGAGGAGGATGGTGCCAGGGCGGATGAGGAGGAGCAAGAAGAGCATGCTTTAAACCTTTCTGGGATCCCTGTTGTTGTCCGTGGATGGGGGGAGGACAACGAGGAGGACGACATTGTCCTGGATGATGAGCAGGAGCCAGGCCACCACACCGCTTCCAGTTTAGTGCAAATGGGGGCCTTCATGCTCCAGTGTTTTAACAGGGACCTCCGTATAAAAAGCATAAAGGTCAAGGACCAGTACTCAGTGGCAACATACTTAGACCCCCGGTACAACACAAAATGGCGGAAATGTTACCACCATCACAGAGGGCTGTCAGAATGGAGCACGTACAGGCCTTGCTTAGAGAAATGCTGCATTCTGCTTTTGCATGTGCTGGCAGAGGAATTCCCACTCCCAGAGAAAGAGTTGCGGGTACCAATCCAACAGCGCCTGCAAGAAGAGGGCGGTTTGAAGATGTGTTGGTCACTTCTGATATGAGATCATTCTTTCAGTCGACCCATCGACAGGTGTCATCCGGATCCAGCTTCAGGGAACACCTAGACCGACAGGTGTCCGACAACATCGGGTTAACGGCCAATGTGCACGCTCTGAGAAGTGATGAACCCCTGGACTACTGGGTGGGCAGGCTTGACCTCTGGCCAGAGCTTGCACAATTTGCAATGGAACTGTTGGCTTGCCCCTCGTCCAGTGTCCTGTCCAAAAGGACGTTCAGCGCAGCAGGGGGGATCGTTACCGATAAGCGCACTCGCCTAGTTCACGACAGTGTTGACTACTGTTGTGGAAATTATATTGTATAAAATGTATGTGGACATTTTATTCTAGGATGTGTGTTTTTATAGATTGTCATCTGTCTCCCTATGTCTGATTTAATCATCTAGTTTCAGCTGTTTACTGGGGAATGGGAAACCAGGGGCTTAGATGGGAAGCAGCCAGGCTGGAAAGGTGATGTATGGATGCTATGCTGAGATAAGGATGAATGCATGGATGAAGGGGTTTGGGAGGTAATGGAAGATCTTAAGGTAAGGCATTATATCATTAAGACAGAAATTGGTATTTATATTAGAAACAGGAAAAATTGTCTGTTTGCTCTGCGGATAGCCGAATTTCGCTAACACTACCTCACATTTATAAAAAATGAATGAGGCATGGATCTCGGAGGAATTCAACACATGTGACCAGTAGACAATGTATATGCATAACTCTATAAACGATTTACATAATCTAGCACACGGACCTTTTTTCTACCTTTGGCTCACTTGTACAAAAAAAGCACACCATACTATATGCCCGTACCCTCCTGTTTGAAGAGGTTGAGTGTGTCATATTTTTGGGTCCTGCTGCGAGTTGCTGGTGTCAGTGCTGGAGTCAGTGCTCTCTATCTCAGTGCTGGTGTCAGTTCTCTCTATCTCGGTGCTGGTGTCAGTGCTCTCTATTTCAGTGCTGGTGTCAGTTCTCTCTATCTCGGTGCTGGTGTTAGTGCTCTCTATCTCGGTGCTGGTGTCAGTTCTCTCTATCGCGATGCTGGTGTCAGTATTCTATCTCAGTGCTGGGGTCAGTGAGGGAGATAGCAGCGGAGAAGCCAATCAGCAGGCAGTGCCAGCACCATGGCTGAGGAATGGATTAGCACTGGACTGGCACCTCCGGACCACCGCAGTGGAGCCCTGCATAGGTGGGGGTAAGGGCCGGGCAGAGGGAGGGGTCAGGGGCTCAAGCACAGGTTGGCACACTGGGACACTGGCACAGGACTGCACTGCCCTGACTGTGGCACTGATCAATCATCTCCTGCACCCCCTTCATAGCCTGGCCTGACCTTGCCTCTCCTCCATGGCCTTGAATTGACAAAATTTCAGAAATAAAAAAAGAATGCTTGTCGTTGTCGATCCCAGATTCACTTAATACTTCTGGTATGTCAGTGTCCATGTTGTGGGACTATGTGTGCACAGCTAGTAAGTATTTTGTGGCTGAAAATATGACCTGGAGGTTGTGAAATGGAACTTGTGTATACATAGGTTAAAAAGTACGCCTCTGCCAGTTATCATTCATGTGCAGATGAACCTCTTAAAAGCCAGTGTAATGTACTATTGTCTCAGTGTCAGCAACACAATAGCAGCTTATTGGGTAAACAGCTAAAAAAGAAAGTGAAGAAAGAAAAGTTGGCAAATGAAATTGCAGTGTTGCTCAGAATTAAATTTATATCTGAGCAAATGGGGGGGAAGTGGGAAGCAGAGAGGAGACGTCTCGGGGAGGACATAGAGAAAATCAGTGAAAACCTTCTAAAGATTGCAACAGCCTCCAGTAGTGAGATGGATGAATTGCGGGCAAAAGTAGGCAATTTGTCAGGGTGAAACAGTGAGCTACAAGAACAGCTTCAGAGGTGCAGCATGGACTTGACATGGTAAAAATCTGACTGACTGTCTGTATAGCAAACAGACAATTTTTCCTGTTTCTAATATAAATACCCATTTCCGTCTTAATGATATAATGCCTTACCTCTAGATCTTCCATTACCTCCCAAACCCCTTCATCCATGCATTCATCCTTATCTCAGCATAGCATCCATACATCACCTTTCCAGCCTAGCTGCTTCCAATCTAAGTCCCATATAAGAGCCATCACAAATAAGTATTCTTACAGCCTCATCTCAGCCCCCTCATTCAAACCTCACCAGTAGACATGGGAACTGTCAAAAAATTTGTTTCGTTTCGTTTCGTTCCGTTTCGTATATAAAAAAATACGAATTTCGTACGAATCGTAATTTTTTTTCTCGAATCGTTACGAATCGTTAGTAAAGTTACGAATCATTACGAAACGTTACGAATCGTTAACGCGGCTAATGAATTGTCGGTTCTCGGAACACAGAGAACAATTCGAATCCAACTACAAATATCGAATTTCAATTTCAAGTTACGAATCGTTACGAATCGTTATGAATCGTTAATAAATCCAACTACAAATATCGAATTTCAACTAATATGAAAGAAATTATAATATATAACGAATGCTTCGAATGATTCGAATGAATTTGAGATTCAGTATATCTAATATAGAGAACTGTTCCTGCACAAAGTGTCATTTTAGCAGGAAAAAAAGCTATTTAAAATCACTCGCGGCTAATGAAATGTCGGCTCCGTAACACAGAGAACAGTCATTCATTGATAAAAAAAAGCGTAGGGGTCCCCCCAAATTCAATAACCAGGCCCTTCAGGTCTGGTATGGGTATTAAGGGGAACCCCAGCCAAAAAAAAAAAGGCGTGGGGTCCCCCCTAAATATCCATACCAGACCCTTCAGGTCTGGGATGGATTTTAAGGGGAACCCCGGCCAAAAAAAATGGCGTGGGGTCCCCCTCAAAATCCATACCAGACCCTTTATCCGAGCACGCAACCCTGCAGGCCGCAGGAAAAGAGGGGGGGACGACAGCGCCCCCCCCTCCCGCCTGAACCGTACCAGGCCACATGCCCTCAACATTGGGAGGGTGCTTTGGGGGTCTGAGACCCCCAAAGCACCTTGTCCCCATGTTGATGAGGACAAGGGCCTCATCCCCACAACCCTGGCCATTGGTTGTGAGGGTCTGCGGGCAGGGGGCTTATCGGAATCTGGAAGCCCCCTTTAACAAGGGGACCCCCAGATCCCGGCCCCCCCCTGTGTGAAATGGTAAGGGGTACAAAAGTAAACTACCATTTCACCAAAAAAAGTGACAAAAATTGTAAAAATGACAGGAAACGGTCTTTGACAATTCCTTTATTAAAATCTTCTTTCTTCTGGTCTTCCTTCTTCCTTTCTTCATCCTTCGGTTTCTTCATCTTCTCCTTCTTCCATCTTCTTCTTTCTCCGATCCGCTTCTTCTTCCTCCGGTCTTCTCGTCCTTCTCGTCCGGCATCTTCTTCCATGGCGTCGGCGCCTGTTCTCGGGCCGCTCCTCACAATGGGAGGCTCCCACTGTGTGAGGCTTCGCTCCGGCTGACAGGTCTTTTATAACGGAGGGCACCTGGTAATCCCCACCCCCCCTCTGACGTCATGGGGAAAGCCATAGGGAATTCCCCATGACGTCCCCGTGCGCCAGAGGGGGCGGGGTTACCAGGTGCCCTCTGTTATAAAAGACCTGTCAGCCGGAGCGAAGCCTCACACAGCGGGAGTCTCCCATTGCGAGGAGTGGCCCGAGAACAGACACCGACGCCATGGAAGAAGATGCCGGACGAGAAGGACGAGAAGACCGGAGGAAGAAGAAGCGGATCGGAGGAAGAAGAAGATGGAAGAAGAAGATGGAAGAAGATGCCGGAAGGAGAAGATGAAGAAACCGAAGGAAGAAGGAAGACCAGAAGAAAGAAGATTTTAATAAAGGAATTGTCAAAGACCGTCTCCTGTTATTTTTACAATTTTTGTCACCTTTTTTGGTGAAATGGTAGGGGTACTTTTGTACCCCCTTACCATTTCACACAGGGGGGGGCAGGTTAAAGGGGGCTTCCAGATTCCGATAAGCCCCCCGCCTGCAGACCCCCACAACCACCGGCCAGGGTTGTGGGGATGAGGCCCTTGTCCTCATCAACATGGGGACAAGGTGCTTTGGGGGTCTCAGACCCCCAAAGCACCCTCCCAATGTTGAGGGCATGTGGCCTGGTATGGTTCAGGAGGGAGGGGGGCCGCTCTCGTCCTCCCCTCTTTTCCTGCAGCCTGCCAGGTTGCGTGCTCGGATAAGGGTCTGGTATGGATTTTGAGGGGGACCCCACGCCATTTTTTTTTTTTTTGGCCCGGGTTCCCCTTAAAATCCACCCCAGACCTGAAGGGTCTGGTATGAATATTTAGGGGGGACCCCACGCCATTTTTTTTTTTTTTTGGCTGGGGTCCCCCTTAATATCCATACCAGACCTGAAGGGCCTGGTTATTGAATTTGGGGGGACCCCTACGCTTTTTTTTTTTTATATCAATGAATGACTGTTCTCTGTGTTACGGAGCCGACAATTCATTTGCCGGAAATAGCCGCGAGTGACTTTAAATAGCTTTTTTTCCTGCAACAATTACACTTTGTCATTCGAATCATTTGAATTAATTTGAATTCATTCGAATTCATTTGAATCATTCGTTATATCCGCTATAATAATTTCTTTCATATTAGTTGGAATTCGATATTTGGTAGTCGGATTCGAATAAATTCGGCGACGAAATTCGTAAACGGAATTTCGTATTCCGTACGGAATTCGTATTAGAAAAAAAAAATTCGTACGCATTACGAATTCGTACGAAACTAATCGCACATGTCTACTCACCAGCCAAGCATTGCATTAAAGAAGCCATTCCCAGTATAATCTTACATGTTCATCTCAGCCTGGTCAGTCAGAAATCCTCCTTTCCTGAGCTGAGCGAACCACTTTATTTCAAAATCCCTTCAAGTTAATTAAAAAGTGGGAAAATCTGCGCTCAGTGGATTCTAATCAAAGCTGCTGAACACTAAAACCCAGATACTGGGCAAGAACTGTGATAAAGGAAAAGGAAGTGCAGCGCTCACGGTGTAAAATTAATAAAGTGATAAATCAGTATATATTGCCAATAACTGATGATGGTGAAAAATTACTGTAGTGTAATCATGCCATAAAATTAATAAAGTGATAAATCAGTATATATTGCCAATAACTGATGATGGTGAAAAAATTACTGTAGTGTAATCATGCCATACAGAACCATATCCACATGGTGTAAAAAACAAATATTGAATAAACAATTATGCATGCACAAAAAATAGTACATTCAAATTAGCGCAATGAAGACCTAATAAATGTCCATAGATCAAAAAATATACTATAAAAAAATGCAATATGCAAAACGTGATATAAACAAAAAAACAAAAAAACTCCTTTTGGACAAGCATTCAAAATTATCAGGGGTAGTATTCAGATTGACCATGAAGATCTCATCATCTATTCGTAAAGTGTAAAGTGAAGGCTTACCAGAATGATGATCTTTTAAGGCGTATCGCAATGAACGATCAAACTCCTCCAGGTGTCAATCTCTACATCAACCGTGGCCCATTAGCAGGAACTGAACGCTTATATGCAGCAGGTCTCCCAGGAAAATGCCCAAAAAGATAAAAGTAAAAGGCTCCAAATCGTGTGGTATGATAAAAAAACGGGTTCCTTTACTAAAGCTCCATTGAGCATTGAGCAAATAATAAGACAGTCTATGGTACAGACAAGCCTAATAGCAGAAAACGCCAGTGAACTATTCCAAACTGACAGCGATTTGAGCATACAGGAAAAAAACTCTCTCCAAGAGTTTTGAATTGCGATCGCACATGCGCAGGACGTGTGGGCGTGGTTACCCTACACCCTCAAGGGTTTGCCTCTGACAGCTAAACCCCTCCCACAAAGGATGTGGCCTCATCTCATTCACACAGGATGTGAATGACCATATAAAGGCATACAATACAATGGTGTTACAATACAGGGACAATTGTTTTCCTTCAAAAGAACCAACCACAGAATACATTCAAACAGACTAAGCAGTGATGTCCAAACCGTCTAACTGCTTTCAATGACAACGAACGATATAAAAACCATGGCTCAGTGGGCCATAATATTTATATCGTTATGCTAAAGTTCCAACATGTACACAGAGATGTTTGCTTGAAGTTATTAATGCAGTCACCAGGAAATGGCCAGTCTCCCGGTGAGGCACAAATGAACTTCCTTAAACCAGCAAACACGTCTGTAGTGTCCACAGGAAGATTTCCGTAGCCAATGGTCTTCCGCCAACGTCTTTATGTGCGAATACGCTCACATGAGCGCATTAAAGCAAAACCGACACTGGGGGGGCATCTGACAACATACATTAATACAATTTTCCATGACAGTCCCTCGTTTTTGTCATATCCTCCAATGTGTCTTTTGATGAATTTCGATCTTCTTACACCTGGCCTTAAAGTCCATAAAAAGGAAAACACGGCTTGACATGTAGACTCTGTTCTTCAGTAGAGATGACATGGTGAGCTGTAGTAGTCGCTGGTCGGTCTGGGATCCTCTGTGTCTTGTTTGCAGGTCGGGCGTCTTGGGCGTCTCATTGAGGAAGATGTGGTCATCTGCTCGGGCTCTGGTCACGCGTCCAAATCAGGCAGCAGGAGCATGACTCGTGTAGCCTAGTAAAGACCACCCCTTTTGTTGTGACCCCTTTATTCCAAAACCCCTTTTTGCTACCCCTCTTAAATAATGGGCCACACCGTATTTCTTGTGGAGTAAATGGCCACAACAGCCTTTATTAAACTTAACTCCAAATATAAATAACCATATAAAACCGTATAAATAACCATATAAAATTAACCATAAATAACCATAAACATTTTATTGTAAACATAAATAACCATCGGTTATACCCTCTTATGTTGGTCAGTGACGGGGCTAACACTTGTAACACAACCATTTTAATTAACCAATATATATATATGACTATATATATATCTACCACCAGGGGGCACTGCAGGATTTAACCGAACCAAGTAGGCCTCCATTTTAACCGCCCGGAGACAAAACCCTATCCCGCAGTGCACACAGAGTAATCATCGACTTCGATGTACTACACCGGAGGGGCCATCTCATGACGAGCCCCCCACACACTCACCAACTACATCACTGCCACCGTCACTGACCAACCTAAACACCGCCAACCCACTTTCTTCCAGACATCCATCTTGATTTCCTGAAATGATAACAAAAGCATTAAAACCTTCACAACAAAACTTAACTATTGGGAGGGTGGGTGGGAAAAACTGCCTCCTCCTGTGATTTCCATACGACGAGTGTTCCCGCTCGGCCACGCCCCCTTTTTATAATGCCGCTCCCCCCGCCTCCTATTTGCTGCCCCCTGCTAACCCCTCCCTGCTACATTCCTTTCTGGTGTGTCACTAGACACACAGTCATGTCCGGCCCTCCCTATCCTCATTGCACTCGTTCCGTCCGGCCCTCTCTTGACTCGTGTAGCCTAGTAAAGACCACCCCTTTTGTTGTGACCCCTTTATTCCAAAACCCCTTTTTGCTACCCCTCTTAAATAATGGGCCACACCGTATTTCTTGTGGAGTAAATGGCCACAACAGCCTTTATTAAACTTAACTCCAAATATAAATAACCATATAAAACCGTATAAATAACCATATAAAATTAACCATAAATAACCATAAACATTTTATTGTAAACATAAATAACCATCGGTTATACCCTCTTATGTTGGTCAGTGACGGGGCTAACACTTGTAACACAACCATTTTAATTAACCAATATATATATATGACTATATATATATATCTACCACCAGGGGGCACTGCAGGATTTAACCGAACCAAGTAGGCCTCCATTTTAACCGCCCGGAGACAAAACCCTATCCCGCAGTGCACACAGAGTAATCATCGACTTCGATGTACTACACCGGAGGGGCCATCTCATGACGAGCCCCCCACACACTCACCAACTACATCACTGCCACCGTCACTGACCAACCTAAACACCGCCACAGACTGAAAGGGTGACCCCTTACCCTTGAAGGCACCTCCACACCCGCAGGGCCGTATGTATCCCCTCCTGTAGACCCAACGACCAAAGGTCGATCCCGACATCCGTCAAGTGAACCCCATCCCTCCTCAAATAGAGGCCCACATTTTTCTCAAGTTCCCTGTGGCGAACCACTAAACCCCCTTGCCATGCCAGGAACCTCCCCACTACCTTATTTACACGGATCCTCGCCTTGTTAAGGCGATATACTGATCTAGCCCTCCTCCAGGATGTTCTAGCGACCATATCTGACCATACCAACAGCGTGTCTGGATATGTTTCGTGCAGGTAGGTCAGATCCCTCTTTATGTCAGCAATAAGATCCCTTACTGTCCGCATTCCCAAATCGTTCCCGCCCGCATGTATGACCAGGACCGCCGGTGGCCTGTCCAACCACGCGAAAAGTTCAATTTCGGGCACCACCCTCTCCCACAACATTCCCGGCCTGCCCAGCCAACGTATGGTGGCCTCTCTCCTAGACACCCCCAACTGCCTCCCACCTGGTCTGGCATCCCCTCTCCGTGCTCCCCAACACACATATGAGTGCCCCAGGATCCAGACGAGGCGCGGAAGCCCTCCATCTGAAAATGACAAACATAGTGTAATTGACCAGCACTATAACTTAACTACTAAGGCCACCATACTAACCATTGCAAACTATAACAACACAGTAAAACTCCCCTTTTTTTTTTTTTTTTTTTTTATTTATATATCTATCCCCATTATTCCTGAATCAACAGTGGTCTAACGTAAGTCCGAAATCGCTTCGATTCCCACCTCCCCATTTTTTGCACATCCACCTCATCCAACCCACACCTGGCGGCTTCGGTGGCCGCCCCAATGCGGAAGGAGTGTGAGGCGTAGGCAGAATCTTCTAAACCCATACTATTTAAGCATTTCCGCAGAACGGCCCCAAATTGGAATCGCGACAGGTATGAGCCGTCCCTGTGCACCAACAACGGGCCCCCAACCTCCAGTCTCACCCCCATGAACTCCCCTACTGCTTTTACTGGGCATACCGCGCAACCTTGTAACCTATGCAAAGAAATCAGAACCCCCACTCCTTTTTGATCAGTCTTGGACTTTTTTAAATTCACCAACACCCTGTCACCCAAAACTTCCACGTCCCCCAACATTAAACCTCCCCCTTCCTTTTTTGATGGGCTAACCAACTCCCCAATCCGAAATGCCCCTAAAAACTCCAAGGAAAAAGCCGCTGTAAATAATAGCCCCTCGTACCCATCTTTGCACACCCCACTCAACTGCTCCCTTAATGCCAAAACATTGGCAAAAGTAATCGGCCGCCTCTCATCCCTTGTCCTGTTTGCTTTGCGATACCCTTTTACTGCCTGTTTCACCCAAAATTCTTTTGTCCAATCCACAATGCCTTGTAACTTGAACAAAAAGGCCAACCCTGCCAACCGTTTTTCAATGGCGGACACTGACCTGCCTTCCTCCATATTTCTGGACACGTAATACAGCACTAACAGCCTAAATTGTGACACGTCCTGCCCCACTCCCGATTCCAGCAGCAACTCACCCCACTCCTTCCAGACCTTCTGGTATGCCAACCAAGACGACATACTCACCGACTTCTGGATCCATCCCACTGCTACCCTAGTGCCAAGTCCCAGATCCAGGCCTGGCAAGGAACGCCCTCCTGCTGAGCCTCCGGTGCCAGAGTCCTGAATCTGTCCCACTGGAACCGAGACAAAGAATCAGCCAGCGTGTTCTCTACCCCCGGGATGTGTACCGCATAAAGAAAAATATTCAATTGCATGCAGCGTAACACTAGCTGTCGCATCAGCCGGATGACAGGTTGTGAAGACGCCGACATACTATTGATTATTTGCACTACCCCCATATTATCACAGTTCAATCTAAGCTTTAAATTTTTACAGGCCTTGCCCCACAGCTCCAATGCTAC
The DNA here is from genome assembly GCA_028564925.1 of Lithobates sylvaticus. Classification (NCBI taxonomy): domain Eukaryota; kingdom Metazoa; phylum Chordata; class Amphibia; order Anura; family Ranidae; genus Lithobates; species Lithobates sylvaticus. The sequence goes on along the minus strand of CM053026.1, from coordinate 421,750,032 downwards.
CACCACCGGAAATAACTCCAATAGTGCTAAATTCTTTGTAAACCCCGCCTCCACCCAGGATCGTGGCCATGGTTCCGCACTCCAACGCCCTTGGAAGTACGCCCCGTAACCTGTGGATCCTGCGGCATCAGTTACTAGCTCGACATCGAAATTGCTAACTGGACCTGACATCCAAACCGACCTCCCATTAAACTCCTGCAAAAACCGATGCCACACCTCCAGATCATCCCTGTGCTCCCTCCGAAGCCTAATATAATGTGTGGGAGCCTTCACCCCCGCCGTGGCCGATGACAATCGTCTACAAAAAATCCTTCCCATAGGAATGATTCTGCATGCAAAATTCAACTTTCCCAACAGGGATTGTAGCGTGCGCAACTGCACTTTTTTGCACCCATGAATCTCCCTAATTTCCTTTTGTAAGTCCCTCAACTTCTCTTCTGGTAACCTGCATTCCATAGCCATGGAATCGATCACTATCCCCAAAAAACTCAATTCTGTGCGCGGGCCCTCCGTCTTGTCAGGTGCTAACGGCACCCGAAAACTCTCCGCAATGTGCTGCAACGTGGACAACAGTATCGCACACACATTGGAAGCTGGAGGGCCCACGCAGAGGAAGTCATCCAAGTAATGGATGACGGAATCAATGCCTGTCACATCCCTAACTACCCATTCTAAAAACGAACTGAACGCCTCAAACATGGCGCACGATATGGAACACCCCATGGGCAAACAACGATCGACATAAAATTGGTCTTGCCAACAGCAACCCAGCAAATGAAAACTGTCTGGGTGCACTGGCAGCAGTCGAAATGCGGATTCCACATCAGACTTTGCCATCAGTGCCCCTCGGCCATATCGCCGTACCCATCGCACCGCCGCATCGAATGACGTATACGATACCGTGCATGCCTCCGGGTCAATAAAATCATTTACCGATCCCCCTTTTGGGAAAGATAAATGATGTATTAAACGAAACTTGTTGGGTTCCTTTTTGGGAACCACCCCAAGTGGTGACACCACTAAGTCCGTCAACGGCTTAGCCACGAACGGCCCCGCCATCCTACCCAACGCGACCTCCTTGGCTAATTTCTCCGACACAACCTCCGGGTGCAACAATGCTGACCTCAGATTCTTTGCCACCGGAGGAATTTCCGTCAATGTGCACGGGATCCTGAAACCTTCCCTGAACCCCGCACTGAGCAAACCCGCCGCCGCCCTGTCAGGATACCTATTTAGGAAAGGCTGCATTCTTACCCACATCACCGGCGTCGTCCCTCTTGTTGCCAGGCTCTCCGGCGCGCTTTCCTTTTTTGAAGCATCGCGCCAAAGAGTGTCCCCCTCCCCCGCAACCTGAACACTCGTGCTTAAACTTGCACGTGTTTCCAAATTTGCAGGCTCCCTCGTTGAACTGCCAACATATTCCAAATTTCTTTCCGGCTGAGGATCCCGAGCAGTGGCTACCCCCAGCCCCCCCGAGAAATGTCTGTGCCGGCGTCTTTGCCGAAGCCATCAATCTCATCCATAAGCTAATGTCCTTATGGTCCCATCGCAATGCTGGGCGAACCGCCCTGCGCTGCCTAAACTGCTCGTCATATCGCAGCCAAGCTGTCCCTCCATAGACCCTATGCGCCTCCCCTATAGCGTCCATATAGCAGAATAACGCCGAGCAGTGCTCGGGGTTCTTCTCCCCAATTACCCCGGCCAATATGGCGAACGCTTGCAGCCAGTTTGCAAACGTCCGTGGAATTAACCGATACCGCCTCTTCTCCTCATCAGCTTTTTTGGTGTCATCCGGTTTCACCCTGTCTAAATTGAATTTCTCCAATGGCAACAGGGAAAAAATCTCCACATACTCACCTTTCCAGATTTTTTCCCTCACTTCTTGTTTTAAATGGGCCCCCAGGGGGCCCTCGAAGCAAACGTATACTTCACATTTTGCCGCATCTGCCATCCGTACAATGTCAGCCCTTACCACTTGCTCATCCCCACTCTTCTCTGGCGTACTCACCTGCTCTCCTGCGCCCACCGAAGTCGATGCCTCTCCAGCTGTTGTGACCGAAGCCCCGCTTGGGGGGTTCGCTACCCCACCCGCCTTCTCAAAACGCCCCACCAGGGCCCTTAGGCCCTCCAGCAACTCCTGCACCTGACCCCCCGATGGAGACTCACTCCCAGCCCGCGGTTGGTCATGGCTTGCCACCAGCGGAGCCGGAGGCCCTAATTCCCCCCCCCCCCCCCCTGGTACAATTCCCAACAAATTCTGTAAAGCAGTTGTAAAAGAGTTATTACTACTGGACTTACCGGGCCGTCTGGGCACCTCCACCGGGATTACCGGCCTGACATCAACCGACACTTGTGGGCGGCTGGGCACCTCATCTTCTTCGGACAGCTCGCCTTCGGACCTGCTGAACTCCTCCTGCTGAGAGAAAGACGCTGTTCCCCTCGGGGAGGGACTCCTGGACAACTCCCGGCTCCTTCCGATCACCACCCCCGATGTTGCTGCACCCCCCCCACCCCACCTCCCTGGTTCCCCACGTCCTGAGCGGACAGGCCGGACCCGGCACTGCTCCTGCCCACTGGCCTTCTCGCTTCACTTCCTGGTGGCGTCCGCCTACCCTCTGCTGTGTTGGCCCTTCCGGCGGCCCGTCGCGCTGTACTAGCAGACATATGCACCCTACTGTCCTCCCCCCTCGGCTCGTGCAGAGCTGCTGAAGGGTCCGATGCCGCACTCCTCCGGGGTGTATTACCCCCCATCCTGGCTGTTCCTCCAGACTGAGCTGACGCCCCCCCCTCAACTCGTGCAGAGCTGCTGGGGAGGACGCCACTGTGGAAAGGGCTGATGTGCTTCCTGACTGCCCCCTCTTCCCGGCTCCTGTCCGCTGTGACCTCCTCTCCGCTGGTTGTCCCCCCGGTCTGTGAAGATCTGCGGGGGCTGGTGGGTCCTGTGAGGGCCCCCTTCTAGCTGCTGGGGATGGAACTCTGAGTAGGCCCGAAGCCCCGCCCCCCGCATGGCGCCCGCGGCGTGCGTTCCGCCTAGGCCCCATCGGGGTCTCCGTCTGGGCCCTCTTGGCAGGTGGTGTGGATAATTCCCCCCTTGGGCTCCTGGCTGGTCTGGATGGGCCTGCAACCCCCCCTGGAGAGTACCTCACAGGTGCCCTGGGCACCCGGCCGCGTGATCGGTCACCACCATCCGCCGAACGTCCCTCCGGTCCTCTGCTCTGTCCTCCATCCCTGGATGCTGCTCCAGCCAGTATTGCTGCCACCTGTGCCTGCAGCCATTCGGCCCCATTCGTCTCCGCCGCGGCCCTCAGTCGCTCCACGAGGTCGCTGTCGGCCATTTTAGCTGGTTGTAGAGGAGCAGTGAGAAAAACTGCCTCCTCCTGTGATTTCCATACGACGAGTGTTCCCGCTCGGCCACGCCCCCTTTTTATAATGCCGCTCCCCCCGCCTCCTATTTGCTGCCCCCTGCTAACCCCTCCCTGCTACATTCCTTTCTGGTGTGTCACTAGACACACAGTCATGTCCGGCCCTCCCTATCCTCATTGCACTCGTTCCGTCCGGCCCTCTCTCCTCATCACGATATATATAAGGAATAGAAACAAAAACAACATGAGTAAATATACCCCTACTTCCTTCAACTATGATCCGCTGCAAAAATAAAAATTAAATCCCCACAGATTCCCAGACCGTTAAAAAGAATTCCATCCTTTACTAGCTATAGCTCTGGCTTTGCTTCTTAGGGAAACAAGCCTCATCCATATGGGCCTGAACTTTGTCACTAGTATCCCCGATTCAGGTATAGCAATCTTTACTTATGAATTCCCAGGACCCCCTTTGGATTGTGGGAACTTCCTTGTAGCTTCAACAGTTACATGAAAACATCCCATCCTCAATGGATGATACCTTTTTCAGTCGTTTCATAAGCTCAAGTCCCCACCGTGTAGAAGCAATTCCCTTCTAGGTGTCCCTGTCATTCTTACCTTCCCCCGCGCCATCAAATCCTCGCGATCGGCCGCGACATAAGATGCTGGGACTAGAGTTGAGCGGACACCTGGATGTTCGGGTTCGGGTTCGGCGGGTTCGGCGGAACTTCGGAAAAAAGTCTGGGTTCGGGACCGAACTTGACCCGAACTTGACCCCGAACTCCGAACCCCATTGAAGTCAATGGGGACCCGAACTTTTGAACACTAAAATGCCTGTAAAAAAGTAATGGAAAGGGCTAGAGGGCTGCAAATGGCAACAAAATGTTGTTCAGAGCATGGCAAGTGCTCTGCAAACAAATGTGGATAGGGAAATAACTTAAAATAACATAAAAAAAATTTAAAATACAAATAAAATGCTGGAGGCCCCCTTCTCAGCAGTAGAGGTACAGGAAGTCATTAAGATCCTCAGAAACTCAACGGCACGATGCCGCACATATGGTGGGAATACCCCAGAGTACGCACTTTCTTTTTTTTAATGGATAAGATAGTGGGAAAATAAAATACTTGGAAATTAAAAAAATGAAAAAATTATAATCTTGACCTGGGAGGACGAGGTCCATATGGAGTAGGAGGTTGAGGTGACGGTGGATGTGGCGGTTTAGGTGGAAGCGGCGGTGGAGGAGGACGAGGTAGCCAACACTGGTTCAAAAATACAAAAATGGCTGGATAAGGCTAGTAGTGAATGATGTGTCGAATTCTGTCCCCCGTCGCATAGTGTCCGCCCTGTACTGCGCTTGCTCAGTACGTAGGACAAGGGGATTTGGAAACTCTCCGAAGACGATGCGCAGTGACTCCAGGTTCAAGTCACATCATCCGAGGTTGAAGCCTAGCCAAGCGAGCCCGTGAGGGGCCCTGTTACTATGTGCTACTGAATGTCCACTTGGATGGTGGGGCTTGAACCTGCACTCACTGCCCAGGCGACGTTCATCTTTGGAGATTTTGTGAATCTCCTTGTCCTCTGTACTGCGCAAGCACTGCGCCTGCACAGTAAGTGGCCGGACACTAGCCGTTGGCCAGACAGTTTTTGTCAGAACACCGGTATATGTGTCTATTCTGCACAAGGTACGGACAAGTCCTGTGGGATCCATGCCTGGTTCATTTTAATGAACGTGAGCTTGTCCACATTGGCTTTGGACAGGCGGCTGCGCTTGTCTGTGATAACGCCCCCTGCCGTGCTAAATACACGTTCAGATAATACACTGGCTGCAGGGCAGGCCAGCACCTCCAAGGCGTAAAGGGCAAGCTCAGGTCATGTGTTCAATTTGGAGACCCAGAAGTTGAAGGGGGCAGACCCGTCATTCAGTACGTGTAGGCATGTGCACACATACTGCTCCACCATGTTGGTGAAATGCTGCCTCCTGCTAAGACGTTCCATCTCAGCTGGTGGTGCTGGTTGTTGTGGCGTGCTGACAAAGCTTTTCCACATTTCGGCCATGCTAACCCTGTCTTCCGAGGTGCTGGCGGTGCCCCGGCTGCGTTGGCGACCTCTTCCTCCTCCTCTGCCTTCGCCTTGTGCTTCCACCGTACCCCGCTTCCAAGTGGGAATGCCACCAGCAGCGCGTCTACCAGCGTGCGCTTGTAGTCGCGCATCTTACGATCACGCTCCAGTGAGGTAATTAAGGATGGCACGTTGTCCTTGTAATGGGGATCCAGCAGGGTGGCCACCCAATAATCAGCACCAGTTAAAATGTGGGCAACTCGGCGGTCGTTGCGGAGACACTGCAGCATGTAATCGCTCATGTGTGCCAGGCTGCCCAGAGGCAACGAAAAGCTGTCCTCTGTGGGAGGTGTATCGTCTGTGTCCTCTGTATCCCCCCAGCCACGCACCAGTGATGGACATGAGCTGGTCTGGGTGCCACCCTGCTGTGAACATGGTTCCTCCTCCTCCATCTCCTCCTCATCCTCCACCTCGTCATCCTCCAGAACTGTGCCCTTGCTGCCAGACAATTGTGTACCTGGCGCTTGTTGGTGCAGGAACCCACCCTCGTAGCCACTTACACAGTAAATGACTGCCCTGAAAGCCTTGGAAATGAACCCTCTTCCTCCTCCTCCTCCTCCTCCTCATCCTGTGCCACATCCTCTTCCATCATCGCCTGAAGAGTTTTTTCAAGGAGGCATAGAACTGGGATAGTAACACTGAGAATGGCGTCATCGGCACTGGCCATGTTGGTGGAGTACTCGAAACAGCGCAACAAGGCACACAGGTCTCGCATGGAGGCCCAGTTATTGGCGGTGAAGTGGTGCTGTTCCGCAGAGCGACTCATGCGTGCGTGCTGCAGCTGAAACTCCACTATCGCCTGCTGCTGCTCGCACAGTCTGGCAAGCATGTGCAAGGTGGAGTTCCACCTTGTGGGCATGTCACATATGAGACGGTGAGCGGGAAGGCCGAAGTTACGCTGCAGCGCTGACAGGCGAGCAGCAGCAGGGTGAGAACGCCGAAAGTGCGCACAGATGGCCCGCACTTTCTGCAGCAGCTCTGGCATATCAGGGTAATTCTTAAGGAACCTCTGGACCACCAAGTTCAGCACATGCGCCAGGCAAGGGATGTGCGTCAAACCGGCAAGGCCCAGAGCTGCTACGAGATTTCGCCCATTATCGCACACCACTAGGCCGGGCTTGAGGCTCACTGCCACCAACCACTCATCGGTCTGTTGTTCCATGTCCCTCCACAACTCCTGCGCGGTGTGGGGTTTTTCCCCCAAACAGGAAAGTTTTAAAACTGCCTGCTGTCGTTTAGCCCTGGCTGTGCTGAAGTTGGTGGTGAAGGTGTTACGCTGACCGGATGAGGAGGCGGTAGAGGATGAGGAGGCGGAGTAGGAGGAGTTAGCAACAGGAGGCAAACTGGAGTGCCCTGCAATCCTCGGTGGTGGAAGGACATGCGCCAAACTGCTATCCGCCTCAGGCCCAGCCGCCACTACATTTACCCAGTGTGCTGTTAGGGAGATATAACGTCCCTGACCGTGCTTACTGGTTCCACGCATCCGTAGTTAGGTGGGCCTTGCCACAGATGGCGTTGCGCAGTGCACACCTGATTTTGTCCCCCACTTGGTTGTGCAGGGAAGGGATAGCTCGCCTGGAAAAGTAGTGGCGGCTGGGCACGACATACTGTGGGACAGCCAATGACATCAGCCTTTTAAAACTCTGCGTCTCCACCAGACGGAATGACAGCATTTCAAAGGCGAGGAATTTTGAAATGCTGGCATTCATGGCCAGGGATCGCGGGTGGCTAGGGGGGTACTTCCTCTTCTGATCCAGTGTTTGGGAAATAGAGAGCTGAACGCTTCCATGGGACATTGTGGAGATGGTTGGTGACCCAGGTGGTAGTGTTGCTGGCAGATCCTCTGTTTGCGGGTTGGCAGGTGTCACTGTCACGACAGAGGTGGATGAAGAGGCCAAGACTGCAGCAGAAGAGGAAGCAGGAGGAGCCAGAGACCTTTCTTGGTTTTTGAGGTGTCTACTCCACTGCATCTCGTGCTTTGCACTTAGATGCTTGGTCATGCAGGTTGTGCTCAGGTTGAGAACGTTTATGCCTCGCTTCAGGCTCTGATTGCACAGCGTGCAAACCACTCGTGTCTTGTCATCAGCACATTGTGTGAAGAACTGCCACGCTAGGGAACTCCTTGGACCTGGCTTTGGTGTGCTCGATCCCTTGCTGCGTTGGGCAGTAGCAGACGTACTGTCTAGGGGACGGACGCTCTGCTTTTGCACCCTGCTCCCTCTTCTGCTGTGCTGGTGGCTCTGTGCGACCACCGCCTCTTCCTCCGAACTACACTGGTCACCTGCATGACGTTGATTCCATGTGGGGTCAAGGACCTCATCTTCCTCCACATCATCTTCCACCCAGTCTTCACCCCTGCCCTCCTTGTCGGTCTGCACAATGGCGAAAGCAGCAGCAGTTGGCACCTGTGTTTCGTCATCATCTGAGACGTGCTGCGATGGTCCTCCCATGTACTCATCATGAAACATAAGTGGTTGGGCATCGATGCACACAATCTCTTCCACTTCTGGGGCAGGGCTAGGTGGATGGCCCTGGGAAACCCTGCTAACAGAGTCATCAAAAAGCAGAAGAGACTGCTGCATGATTTGGGGCTCAGACTGATTGGCTGATTTGCAAGGGGGTGAGGTGAAAGACTGATGGACATCGGCTGCAGGTGCCAACTCTGAACTTTCATCAGGAGACTGGGTGGGAGACAATGTGAAGGAAGCGGAGGCACTGTCAGCAACCCAATCTACTATCGCCTGTACTTGTCCTGGCCTCAACATTCATACAGCCTTATTAGGCGCGCCGAAATACCGCTGCAGGCTCTGTCGCCTACTCGCATCTGAGGAAGGTGTTTCACTAGTGCGTGTAGCTGGCACAGATCGACCACGTCCTCTCCTGCAACAGGAGCGCCACCAGCAGCACCACGACCCGGACCACGTCCCCTTTTTGATGATCTCCTCATATTTTCAAAATTTATGATCTCGCCCTAAATGGGTGTTTTTGTCAATAGCAGAATACACGTACAGTGTCTTAAGCGTGTATGAACACGCAGAAAATGCTATTGGGGAAAAAAAATGTCACTACAATTTTTTTTTGGGACAATATACAATAGAAGAAATATCGATCGATTGTATGCCACACTCCTGCACAAACCACTGAAATGCTATTGGGAAAAAAAAAACACACACAGCAAAATTAAATTTTTTTGCAATGTTTTTCCAATATCAGAATACACGGACAGTGTCTAAAGCGTGTATGAACACGCAGAAAATGCTATTGGGAAAAAGAAAACACAGCAAAATAAAAATTTTTTGCAATGTTTTTCCAATATCAGAATACACGGACAGTGTCTAAATGCTATTGGGAAGAAAAAACACAGCAAAATTAAAATTTTTTGCAATGTTTTTCCAATATCAGAATACACGGACAGTGTCTAAAGCGTGTATGAACACGCAGAAAAAGCTATTGGGAAAAAAAAAAACACAGCAAAATTAAAATTTTTTTTGCAATGTTTTTCCAATATCAGAATACACGGACAGTGTCTAAAGCGTGTATGAACACGCAGAAAATGCTATTGGGAAAAAAAAAAAAACACAGCAAAATTAAACATTTTTGCAATGTTTTTCCAATATCAGAATACACGGACAGTGTCTAAAGCGTGTATGAACACACAGAAAATGCTATTGGGAAAAAAAAAAACACTGCAAAATTATATTTTTTTGCAATGTTTTTCCAATAGCAAAATACACACAGACTATGGTGTATCTCTTACTATATGCAGTGCAGTGATGGTGCACTGAGCTTGCAGGTAAAACTTTTATATTTTGTCTGGCACTGGCCTCATGGCACTGTTAAAAGACTGTGCACTGCACCCTAGCCAGGGTACAATTGATTTAGGAATCTCTTACAATAATTCTCTCTGCCTCTTTCTTTTCCTTAATAAAGAAACTCTGTACTCTACTCTAGCTATCTAGATCGCTCACTGATCTAACTAATTTGAAGAAAATTTAAGGAATGTGGACTGACTGACTGACTGACTTTATCACACTAACTCCTAAAATCCTCTCTTAGCAGCAGAATATGTCTATAGCAGAATAACGCTGTGTGCTGTGTGTCTGGACTATATATAGAGGCAGGGTCACATGCTGCACTACCCAATCACAGCCATGCCATTAGTAGGCATGGCTGTGATGGCTTCTAAGGGCACACTAGTGAAACTAGCGTTGATTGGCTGCCCTGCAGCTTGTAAAAGGCACCAATACATCGCCGAACACCGGACCCGAACCCGAACATACAGCCAATAGTTCGGGTTCGGGTTCGGGTCCGGGACCCGGACACCCAAAAGTCCGGTACGGACCCGAACTTTACAGTTCGGGTTTGCTCAACCCTAGCTGGGACGAGATTCACCAGCACACGTGAATCTCTTCCATTAGGGGAATTACTTTATAAACTGTAGATCCGAAGCACACTTGTAAGCTACCTAGTTATCACGATACCAAAGCTGGCGAGAACCAGAGCTATTGTCAAAATTATAATAAATTTTACCCTCTAGAAATGTATCGATAAATTCCTTTTACAAGTGTCTGTTTGGAGTCTTTACTAGTTTGTCACAACTCCTCACACCAATATGCCTATATATCATACACCGCTGTCATCACTGGGGCACTAGAGCTCCGTGGAGACTCAGAGTAGACCCAACCATGTGTCCTGTTCACTTTCTTAGCTAGTTGGAAAATACACTTTTAAAAATATGAATAAAGATACTTCTCTTCCTTGTTGTCTTGTTCATCAATCTTCTCTGCAACGACCCAGTCACCTGTCACCTGTCAGCTGTCACAAACTTGGCTAGAATTAGAGTGGTTAGTATCATTGGTTTGAAAAAAAATTGTCACTCAGCCCTCTCTTCCCCCCTGTGATGGATCCTGTACCCAAGGTGTCCGCAGTAAATGCTTCCTAAGTCCTGGAACATGAGTCCAATGGATCTGGTTATAGGAACCCCCAAGAACTAGACAGCACCAGTCTTGGAGTACATCAGGAATTATCTTTATTTGACATGTCACACAAATTTTTAAAGCCAGATGACTAAAACCTAACCTTATTAGCATGAGCTAATTATCTTAATCAACACTGGACTCCTTCATTCAATTGCAGGGTCAATTAGCACACACAACAATAGGTGAAACACTCCTCCACAAGCCAGACTATACTCATTTACACAACAGACAGGCTGGCTGGAGTTCATGACATTAGCATCTGACAGCTTGTGTCCCAACAGTCATTCAGTCTCTTGCTAATATGCCAAATACATATACAGAGTGTGTCTTGGGGGGCCAGCATGGACCTGAATCCAAGTAAAACCAGCTCAGCTGTCCCCAGGCATGCAGCTCACAAAGAGCACCGTTCCCCCAAATGCCAGGGCCCGTAATCACAAGGCAATAGGCTCGCATTCAGCCCCCTCCAACAGCCTCTGTCCCGGCTAGGTCTGTCACATTTCTCCCCTTTCGGCAGGAGACTAACACAGGAGGAGACCCCAGAAGGGTTGACTCAGAAGTTAGTCCATAGTTCCAGTCCTCTAATGCCTGTACCCACACAGTACCCCAAACAAATTGTTTCAAACAGAGCACGACTCACCCAGCCAACCTCTGCCTCTCTCATAGAACATATCTGCCGCTGGGGAGAGGCCTGGACTGGCCCTTCTCCGTGGAGTCTTTTCAGCCCCTGGAGAGAAGACAGGGTGACTGGGCTCACGCCATCATGCTGTTGGGGATCTGGGCCGACCGCCCAGCATCCCTGGGGTATACAAGTGGAGACAATATCAGCTCAAGCTGCAGTTGTGAAGTGCAGATTGCATTCTCTCCTTGGGTCCTGATCTGCTGCTCAGGAGTGACCGCCACCTCCTCACCCTGGGCCTCCAGAACTGCCACAGGTGTGGGGAAGAGGTCTTGGACCCTCTGTCCAGTTGTCAGCACTTTAGCTTGGTTGGTTTAATCATTCTGGGGCGCTGTCTGCTGCTGGACAGTGTGACCGATTGCCCCAGCTTCCTGAAGCTGTAGAGACATTGCTGGTGCTGGACAGAGGTGGGTAGCACTCTGCCCTGTTGCCAGCACTTCTGCTGGGGACTCCACACCCTCCGCTCTGGTTAACCGTTGGGGCAGGAGGCTGGCTTCCTCCACTCCCAAATTGTGTAGCTGCCATTGGGAAGGGGAGCCGGCTGCTTCCTTTTCCATTCCCTCATCTGGCTGCTGGGATGACATGTCTGCGGTATTGTCTCCCAGGTGCACAGATCTTTGCTGGGGAGGAAAGACCTCTTTCTCCACCCTGGTCGACTGTTGAGGAGGGACAACAAACACCTCCTCTCCCTTCTCCCCCTGTATCTGCTGCTGGGAAGTGATTGCCACCTTCTCACCCTGAGCCTCCAAAACTGACACAGGTGTGGGGCAGAGGTCATGGACCCTCTGTCCGGTGACCAGCGCTTCAGCTGGGGAAGTTCCTTGTAACTCCCCAGATACTGCTGTTGATGCTGGGCAGAAGTTAGCAGAGCTCTGCCCTGTTGTCAGCACTTCAGTTTTGGGGACGGCAATCCCCAGAGTTTCCACTGCCGATTCTCTGGCATGCTGCTGAACGTGTTCTAGCAGTTTCCTGTATGGCCTTTCCAGATGCTGTTCCTTCCTTAGCAAATGGCCCAGATCTGGTTTAAGCTCTGAGACCCCTGCAAGACCGAGCATAGCCTCTCTATATTCTCGCAGGTCCTCAAGGGTAGGTTCCCCTTCATCGCCAAACACAAAACGATCTGAAAGGCTCTCCCACAGCAATCCAGGGCCTCCAAAGTCATATCCCTCCGGAGAGCATTCTGTTGTCTCCCCTAAATATCCCTGCTCTGCGTGCCATTGCAGAGCCCGATAATGATTGTCCAGCTCTATCTCCTGCTAGACCAGCCTGTCCAACTCAGTCACCCATTGCTCCTGGGGCTGCTCTCCTAGGAATGCCATCCGCAATGCCCGTTGGTCACTGGCCCGTTGCTCTTGGGTTGGAAAGAACTTGCCCTGTTTTATACCAGAGAGCTGGAGGGCTCCAATCCACAGCTCCACCCGAATCTGCTGCCTGAGCTCCAGGTATTCATCCTCAGTCACAGTCCTGGTGTATGCTGAAAGAATGATCCGCAGCAGCCCCGGGAACTCTAATGCCAGATCCATATCTCCGCTGGGGTGACCGAAGTCTTCTATCCTGATCTTGGATCCCGGCGGAAGTTTGGATGTCCCAGACTGCAGGAAGCACGATCCCACTGCTTTCCAACAATGTGACGGATCCTGTACCCAAGGTGTCCGCCGTAAATGCTTCCTTAGTCCTGGAACATGAGTCCAATGGATCTGGTTATAGGAACCCCCAAGAACTAGACAGCACCAGTCTTGGAGTACATCAGGAATTATCTTTATTTGACATGTCACACAAATTTATACAGCCAGATGACTAAAACCTAACCTAATTAGCATGAACTAATTATCTTGATCAACACTGGACTCCTTCATTCAATTGCAGGGTTAATTAGCACACACAACAATAGGTAAAACACTCCTCCACAAGCAAGACTATACTCATTTACAAAACAGACAGGCTATCTGGAGATCATGACATTAGCATCTGACAGCTTGTGTCCCAACAGTCATTCAGTCTCTTGCTAATTTGCCAAATACATATACAGAGTGTGTCTTGGGGGCCAGCATGGACCTGAATCCAAGTAAAACCAGCTCAGCGGTCCCCAGGCATGCAGCTCACAAAGAGCACCGTTCCCCCAAATGCCAGGGCCCCGTAATCACAAGGCAATAGGCTCGCATTCAGTCCCCTCCAACAGCCTCTGTCCCGGCTAGGTCTGTCACATTTCTCCCCTTTCGGCAGGAGACTAACACAGGAGGAGACCCCAGACGGGTTGACTCAGAAGTTAGTCCATAGTTCCAGTCCTCTAATGCCTGTACCCACACAGTACCCCAAACAAATTGTTTCAAACAGAGCACGACTCACCCAGCCAGCCTCTGCCTCTCTCATAGAACATATCTGCCGGTGGGGAGAGGCCTGGACTGGCCCTTCTCCCTGGAGTCTTTTCAGCCACTGGAGAGAAGACAGGGTGACTGGGCTCACGCCATCATGCTGTTGGGGATCTGGGCCGACTGCCCAGCATCCCTGGGGTATACAAGTGGAGACTGAAGTCCCATCCACCAATATCAGCTCAAGCTGCAGTTGTGAAGTGCAGATTGCATTCTCTCCTTGGGTCCTGATCTGCTGCTCAGTAGTGACCACCACCTCCTCACCCTGGGCCTCCAGAACTGCCACAGGTGTGGGGAAGAGGTCTTGGACCCTCTGTCCAGTTGTCAGCACTTTAGCTTGGTTGGTGTCATCATTCTGGGGCGCTGTCTGCTGCTGGACAGTGTGACCGATTGCCCCAGCTTCCTGAAGCTGTAGAGACATTGCTGGTGCTGGACAGAGGTGGGTAGCACTCTGCCCTGTTGCCAGCACTTCTGCTGGGGACTCCACATCCTCCGCTCTGGTTAACCGTTGGGGCAGGAGGCTGGCTTCCTCCACTCCCAAATTGTGTAGCTGCCATTGGGAAGGGGAGCCGGCTGCTTCCTTTTCCATTCCCTCATCTGGCTGCTGGGATGACATGTCTGTGGTATTGTCTCCCAGGTGCACAGATCTTTGCTGGGGAGGAAAGACCGCTTTCTCCACCCTGGCCGACTGTTGAGGAGGGACAACAAACACCTCCTCTCCCTTCCCCCCCTGTATCTGCTGCTGGGAAGTGATCGCCACCTTCTCACCCTGAGCCTCCAAAACTGACACAGGTGTGGGGCAGAGGTCATGGACCCTCTGTCCGGTGACCAGCGCTTCAGCTGGGGAAGTTCCTTGTAACTCCCCAGATACTGCTGTTGATGCTGGGCAGAAGTTAGCAGAGCTCTGCCCTGTTGTCAGCACTTCAGGTTTGGGGACAGCAATCTCCAGAGTTTCCACTGCCGATTCTCTGGCATGCTGCTGAACGTGTTCTAGCAGTTTCCTGTATGCCCTTTCCAGATGCTGTTCCTTCCTTAGCAAATGGCCCAGATCTGGTTTAAGCTCTGAGACCCCTGCAAGACCGAGTATAGCCTCTCTATATTCTCGCAGGTCCTCAAGGGTAGCTTCCCCTTCATCGCCAAACACAAAACGATCTGAAAGGCTCTCCCACAGCAATCCAGGGCCTCCAAAGTCATATCCCTCCGGAGAGCATTCTGTTGTCTCCCCTAAATATCCCTGCTCTGCGTGCCATTGCAGAGCCCGATAATGTTTGTCCAGCTCTATCTCCTGCTCAGGGGAGGGCTGGCAGCCTTAGGCCTGGGGGGGAAGTCCAGTCAAGTGGCCCATTGAACCACAGAATCAGCTCACCATCCATGCCCAGCTGGTTTTTCAATGCAGCCTCACCAGTGCCCCTCAATGCAGCCTGATCAGTGCCCATCAATGTCGCCTCATCAGTGCCACCTCATCAGTGCCCATCAATGCAGCCTCACCAGTGTCTATAAATGCAGTCTCACCAGTGCCCATCCAATGCAGCCTGATCACTGGGGCAAAGTAAATTGGGTGTATGGGGGGTATGGGATGTGGGGGTCAGCTGGGGGTGTCAGGGTCTCTTACCTGGTAGCTCAGGTTGCATGCCACGGCCAGCGCAAGCCAGCACCCAGCCCCACAGCCCGAGCCAGTCACGGGCACCTTGCCTACAAGACTCTGGTCTCTGGGCGTTGTAGTTTCCTCTGCGCTGCTTGGGAGCTTGAATGTGGACTACAACTCCCGGAATGCAACAGTGGCCGACCGCTGCAGCCATAAAAATAGCAGCGGGCAGCAGGGAGCGGCCGTTTTCAGCATAAGTTAGGGCAGCCTGGGGGGCAATTGCCACTCTTCCCCCCAGCCCAGCCCTCCCCTGCTCCTGCTGGACCAGCCTGTCCAACTCAGTCACCCATTGCTCCTGGGGCTGCTCTCCTAGGAATGCCATCCGCAATGCCCGTTGGTCACTGGCCCGTTGCTCTTGGGTTGGAAAGAACTTGCCCTGTTTTATACCAGAGAGCTGGAGGGCTCCAATCCACAGCTCCACCCGAATCTGCTGCCTGAGCTCCATGTATTCATCCTCAGACACAGTCCTGGTGTATGCTGAAAGAATGATCCGCAGCAGCCCCGGGAACTCTGATGCCAGATCCATATCTCCGCTGGGGTGACCGAAGTCTTCTATCCTGATCTTGTATCCCGGGGGAAGTTTGGATGTCCCAGACTGCAGGAAGCACGATCCCACTGCTTGCCAACAATGTGACGGATCCTGTACCCAAGGTGTCCGCCGTAAATGCTTCCTTAGTCCTGGAACATGAGTCCAATGGATCTGGTTATAGGAACCCCCAGGAATTAGACCGCACCAGTCTTGGAGTACATCAGGAATTATCTTTATTTGACATGTCACACAAATTTATACAGCCAGATTGTCAGGAAAGCCCCTCCAGCAGGTGTCCCAACATTCCCAGGAACAGGAGAATCCCCCGGCTCAGAACGGGCCCTCTGCGCCCACACATGCGCAATAGCGCGGCTGACAGCGCGCATGGACGCGCGGGAGCGCGCACGAGCACGCACGGGAACACACATGTGCACGCGTGGCGCCAGGCGCACGCGGGAGCGCACCCGCGGACGCCCTGACGCTGTTTGGCACCAAGAGCGCTATTTAAACTGGACCCAGTCATTGCTGCCTTGCTGCCCGATCAACAGCGTTTCCTGTGTATACCCTGTGACATGTAAAACCTGACCTATCTGATCCGTGCTGATACTTGGCTTGCCTCTGACTCTTCTGACCTCTGCCTGCCCCGATCCCGGCTCTGGACTTTGACTACTCTTTTGGATATTCCTCCTGTGCCTGATCTGCCCGTCCGTGTTTGACCCTGCTTGCCCAAGACCCGCCTGTACCTGTTTGCTTCCTGCTGCTGGACTACAGGACACCTCCTTGTGTCTGCTGCACATTACCTGTTTGCTTCCTGCTGCTGGACTACAGGACACCTCCTTGTGTCTGCTGCACATTACCTGTTTGCTTCCTGCTGCTGGACTACAGGACACCTCCTTGTGTCTGCTGCACAATACCTGTTTGCTTCCTGCTTCTGGACTACAGGACACCCCCTTGTGTCTGCTGCACCTTACCTGTTTGCTTCCTGCTACCGGACTACAGGACATCTCCTGGTTCCAGCTCTGCACAGACCTTCCGCCCTCTACTCAGCTTACCAGCCAGGCACTTGTGCTCCCCTGTGCTCCCGAGCACCTGTCATACCTACAGGGGTTCCCGAACCAGGGGTTTACGAGGGGCCGCTCCCTGCACTACGGGCTCTGCCTTAAGGTACATGACAGTATGGGTCAGCCATGACTGAGCCCATGCAAGGAAGCCACGGCCATGGAAGACTTGTGCCGTCACCTGGCCGGACTGACACAGGCCGTCAAGGCCCTACAGGAAGGGTACTCCCGCCTAGAGGAACACGTGCAGGTCCTAGCCACCTCAGGTCCCACAGCACCTGGTGCGTCTTCCACACCATCAGTGGTCATGTTGCCTCCTGAGCCCAAGGTCCCCACTCCAGAAAGATTCTCCGGGAACCGGAGTAAATATAGGGCGTTCCGCAACGCCTGTGAACTCTTTTTTGCACTTCAACCCAGAACTTTCTCTCTTGAGTCCACTTAGGTGGGGTTTGTGGTCTCACTACTACAAGGTGAGCCTCAGGCCTGGGCCCACCGTCTGGTGGAACAGAAGCATGAATGCCTTAGCAACCTAAGAGCCTTCTTCCAGATCATGGGCATTCTCTATGAAGACCCACAACAGGCAGCAACCGCGGAAGCAGCACTATTCTCCTTGCAACAAGGCCGTAGGGCGGCAGAGGATTACGCATCCGAGTTCAGGCGTTGGAGCGCTGACACGAACTGGAACGACGCAGCCTTGCGTCACCATTTCCGCATGGGCCTCTCCGAATCCTTTTTTTGTTTACAAACTTTTTTATTGGGTGCTAAAAATGGTACAAAAAGAGTACAAAAGTATGTTGAAACTTTAACAGTAATAAAACGTTTTGCATATGTAACATTGTATGATACAAATAATTAAGTATGAATATCTAGTTGTGGTACAAAAGTTTTGAATATGGTTTATAGTACAATATAAAGGGTAGACTGACGCTTTGTGCGTAGACATTCTCAGATTGGATTAAAAAATGATAAGGAGTGTTGAAACCAAGGATCCCATTTTTTATTATATACATGAATAGTGTTCTGAAGTGTGTGAAATATCTTTTCCATGAGATTGATGTTGTTGATTCTGGTTTTCAGATGTTCTAAAGGAATTGATTGGGATTTCCAATGATATGCAATTAACCAGTGAATTGCAACACAGATTGTATGTACTAATCTGGTGTTGTGTGTAGAGAGGCCTATGACAGGTGTAAATAAGAGACAGCAGTGTGGGGTTAGGACAATGTTGTTATTTGATATTATAGAGGCGAACCTTTCTAACTGTTTCCATATATGCGTGGTCTTATTACAGTCCCAGAATATATGGATGTATGAACCAGGGGAATCACAGCCTCTGAAGCATGTTGGTGGTGCTGTGGGGAATATGGAGTGTAGTTTGACTGGGGTATAGTACCATCTGGTGAACCATCACCTCTCCGAATCCTTAAAGGACAAGCTGGCCAGAGTGGGCATCCCAGAGACTCTTGAAGACTTGATTAACCTGTCCACCCAGATAGACAGGCGTCTGAGGAAGCGTAGGACTGAACGCACGGTGGGCCCCTCTCGTCCTGTATGGATGTTACCCTGGGTACCTAACCCGTCTGCCCGCTCCACGACTGTATCTTCGGAACCTATGCAGCTAGGCGTCCTCCGCCCTTCACTTACCTCAGAGGAGCGACAACGCAGGCGGATCCAGAACCTGTGCCTTTACTGCGGAGAACCCGGACATTATGTGAGGACCTGCCCCGCGAAGTTCTGTAAGCACTCCTCTCTGTCTTCCATTGTTCTGCCTGCAGTACTTAACAATGCCTCTCACCTGACTGTCTCCCTTTCCCTACAGCTCCCAGGAGGGAATACTCTGGTCCCCTCCATAATTGACTCTGGAGCCTGTAGTGGATTCATGGACCAGACATTTGCCCGCAAGTTCCAGGTCCCTCTACGTCCCAGAGCCAGGGGACTGTCGGTACACCTAGCCGACGTGTCGGCTATCAAGTCTGGGCCTGTGACCCAAGAGACGGTTCCCTTACATGCCACCATTTCGGGTAACCACAGTGAGCTACTCTGCTTGGACATCATTGAGTCCCCTCTTTTCCCTGTAATCTTGGGCATACCCTGGCTCAAGGCCCATAATCCTCAAATTGACTGGCCCACAGGGGACATCCGCTTCCTCTCACCCTACTGTTTTCAGCACTGCCTACAAGGGACCAACAACGTCCCACCTTCCCTGCTCTGTCTGGAGGTCGACGTTGAGGCCCGTAGGGCTGTCCCAGAAGAATACCACAGCTTCCTGGATGTGTTCAGTCAAATAGGGGCAGAGACACTCCCCCCACACAGGCCCTATGATTGCCCAGTTGAACTTTTACCAGGAGCAGAGATCCCTTTCGGGAGAATCTTCCCGTTAACAGGATTGGAACTGGAGACTCTCAAGACATACATCGATGACAACCTGAGGAAAGGGTTTATACGTCCTTCCACGTCCCCAGCCGGAGCGGGGATTTTCTTCGTGGAGAAGAAGGACCATTCTCTACGCCCCTGCGTAGACTATCGGGACTTAAACAAAATCACAATCAAGAACCGGTACCCTTTGCCCCTGGTACCGGAACTGTTCCAGAGACTTGGAACAGTTGTGGTGTTCACCAAACTGGACCTCCGTGGGGCATATAACCTGGTCCGAAGCGGGGACGAATGGAAGACTGCCTTTCGCACCCGCTTTGGACAATATAAATACCTTGTGATGCCGTTTGGGCTCTGCAACGCCCCTGCGACTTTTCAGCACTTTGTAAATTAAATTTTTAGAGATTATCTTGACCTGTTTGTTATAGTCTACCTGGATGACATTTTGATTTTCTCCCCCTCTTTGCCTGCTCACAGGGAACACGTCAGGAAGGTCTTAACCCGTCTCCGCCAGCATGGTCTGTATGCTAAGCCTGAAAAGTGCGAGTTCGAACGCCAGAGTATCCAGTTCCTAGGCTTGGTCATCTCAGTAGACGGGATTAAGATGGATCCACAAAAGGTGTTTGCCATCCTGGATTGGCCTGCCCCTACGGACAAGAAGGAAATTCAGCGGTTCGTAGGATTCGCGAATTTCTATCGCAAGTTTATCAAGGGGTTTTCTAACATCATCGCCCCCATCACGAGATTGACCAAGCAAGGTACCAAGTTTCAGTGGTCTCCAGAGGCTCAGTCTGCCTTCTCAGCATTGAAGGATCAGTTTGTGTCGGCCTCCGTTCTAAAACACCCAGACCCTGCGCTTCCTTACATCCTGGAGGTTGACGCCTCTGAAGTGGCGATAGGGGCAGTCCTCTCCCAGAGACAGGGTCCCAAGGCGCTCCTCCACCCGGTGGCTTTCTTTTCCCGCAAACTGACCGAAGCGGAGAGGAACTACGACGTCGGGGATAGAGAGCTATTGGCCATTAAAGCCGCACTCGAGGAATGGCGATACCTCTTGGAAGGAGCTGCCCATCCTATCCTGGTCTACACGGACCACAAGAATTTGGAATATCTAAAGGTAGCCAAGAGATTGAGACCGCGCCAGGCTAGATGGGCGCTCTTCTTCACACGATTTTCCTTCCATATCACCTACAGGCCGGGTTCCAAGAATACCAAGCCCGATGCACTTTCCCGAATGTTCAGTGAGTCCGCAGTTCCGCCACCTCCAGACACCATACTCACCCCAGGTAATTTCCTCCTGCTGCATGAGGATCTTCTGTCTCAGATCAAGCAAGCCTCTGCATTGACCCCTCTCCAACCGGACAGCGTCTTGCAGTCCAGGGATGGTTTGCTGTGGCATGAGGAGAAGATCTTTGTACCCCAACAGTCACGGGTGGCCGCCCTGAAGTCCTGCCACGACCACGAATTGGCTGGCCACTTTGGAGCACGCAAGACCTCCGACCTTCTCCTACGCCCCTTCTGGTGGCCCAATCTCCTGAAGGACTGCAGGGCGTACGTAGAATCATGTACCACATGCAACCAAAATAAGGGCAGCAAGACAAGGGCCTGGGGCTTATTGAACCCCCTTCCGGTCCCGGAGAAGCCATGGAGGATGATCTCCATGGACTTCATTGTTGGATTACCCCCGTCTGAAGACTTTACGACCATCTTCGTGGTAGTAGACAGGTTCTCTAAGATGGCCCACTTTCTACCAATGAAAGGCACCCCCTCGGCTCCTGAGACCGCAAGAGTCTTCATTAAGGAGATCGTGAGGCTCCACGGAATCCCTGCCAACATCGTATCTGACCGAGGGGTACAATTTACGTCCAGGTTCTGGAGGGCGCTATGTGCGGCCCTGAAGATTGATCTTCTGTTCTCTTCCGCCTACCATCCTCAGACCAACGGCCAAACCGAACGGACCAACCAGACCCTGGAGCAATACCTGCGATGCTACTCATGTTTTTCTCAAGACAACTCCTACCTCTTGCTGAATTTGCCTACAATAACTCTGTTCATTCTGCAACCAACCAGTCTCCATTTTTTTCGAATTACGGCTTTCATCCCCTGTTCCTGTCCAATAGCATTCCAGAATGCTCTGTACCAGCAGCTCAGGAAACCCTAAATTTTTTCAGCACCAATAACAAGTTGCTCCAGGAAACAATGCAGAAGACCCAGGAACGAAATAAGGCGATATTTGACAAGAGGAGGAGAGGGGACTTCAACCTAAAGCCAGGAGACTTGGTCTGGCTGTCTACTCAGAACCTGAAACTGGCGTGCCCTTCTAGGAAGTTGGGGCCAAGGTTTGTGGGTCCTTTTCCCGTAACCAGGAAGATCAACAATGTGGCTTAAGAATTAAAGCTGCCTGATTCATTCAGAATCCACCCAGTTTTTCACGTGGCTCTCCTAAAGCCTTCAACTTCAGATCCCTTTGCCAACCGGAATACGGGCCCTCCTGAACCTGTGCTGATCAATGGCGAAGAAGAATTTGAAGTAGAGACTATTGTGGACTGCAGGAAAAGACGTGGCCAGGTTCAGTACCTCGTAAAGTGGAAGGGCTATGGGCCAGAGGAGAATTCTTGGGAGCCAGAAGCCAACATCCATGCCCAGAGGTTGATCTCGGCCTTCAAGAGGGCCAACCCAAGTAAGTGGGCCCAGTTGGGCATCCGGAGGCTGCCCATTGGAGGGGGGCAATGTCAGGAAAGCCCCTCCAGCAGGTGTTCCAACATTCCCAGGAACAGGAGAATCCCCCGGCTCAGAACGGGCCCTCTGCGCCCACACATGCGCAATAGCGCGGCTGACAGCGCGCACGGGAGCGCGCACGAGCCCGCACGGGAACACGCACGTGCACGCGCGGCGCCGGGCGCGCGCGGCCGCCCTGACACTGTTTGGCGCCAAGAGCGCTATTTAAACTGGACCCAGTCATTGCTGCCTTGCTGCCCGATCAACAGCGTTTCCTGTGTATACCCTGTGACCTGTAAAACCTGACCTATCTGATCCGTGCTGATACTTGGCTTGCCTCTGACTCTTCTGACCTCTGCCTGCCCCGATCCCGGCTCTGGACTTTGACTACTCTTTTGGATATCCCTCCTGTGCCTGATCTGCCCGTCCGTGTTTGACCCTGCTTGCCCAAGACCCGCCTGTACCTGTTTGCTTCCTGCTGCTGGACTACAGGCACCTCCTTGTGTCTGCTGCACATTACCTGTTTGCTTCCTGCTGCTGGACTACAGGACACCTCCTTGTGTCTGCTGCACATTACCTGTTTGCTTCCTGCTGCTGGACTACAGGACACCTCCTTGTGTCTGCTGCACATTACCTGTTTGCTTCCTGCTTCTGGACTACAGGACACCTCCTTGTGTCTGCTGCACATTACCTGTTTGCTACCTGCTGCTGGACTACAGGACACCTCCTTGTGTCTGCTGCACATTACTTGTTTGCTTCCTGCTGCTGGACTACAGGACACCTCCTTGTGTCTGCTGCACATTACCTGTTTGCTTCCTGCTGCTGGACTACAGGACACCTCCTTGTGTCTGCTGCACATTACCTGTTTGCTTTCTGCTGCTGGACTACAGGACACCTCCTTGTGTCTGCTGCACATTACCTGTTTGCTTCCTGCTGCTGGACTACAGGACACCCCCTTGTGTCTGCTGCATCTTACCTGTTTGCTTCCTGCTACCGGACTACAGGACATCTCCTGGTTCCAGCTCTGCACAGACCTTCCGCCCTCTACTCAGCTTACCAGCCAGGCACTTGTGCTCCCCTGTGCTCCCAAGCCCCTGTCATACCTACCAGGGGTTCCCGAACCAGGGGTTTACGAGGGGCCGCTCCCTGCACTACGGGCTCTGCCTTAAGGTACGTGACAAAGATGACTAAAACCTAACCTAATTAGCATGAGCTAATTATCTTGATCAACACTGGACTCCTTCATTCAATTGCAGGGTTAATTAGCACACACAACAATAGGTGAAACACTCCTCCACAAGCCAGACTATACTCATTTACACAACAGACAGGCTGGCTGGAGTTCATGACATTAGCATCTGACAGCTTGTGTCCCAACAGTCATTCAGTCTCTTGCTAACATGCCAAATACATATACAGAGTGGGTCTTGGGGGGCCAGCATGGACCTGAATCCAAGTAAAACCAGCTCAGCTGTCCCCAGGCATGCAGCTCACAAAGAGCACCGTTCCCCCAAATGCCAGGGCCCCGTAATCACAAGGCAATAGGCTCGCATTCAGTCCCCTCCAACAGCCTCTGTCCCGGCTAGGTCTGTCACATTTCTCCCCTTTCGGCAGGAGACTAACACAGGAGGAGACCCCAGACGGGTTGACTCAGAAGTTAGTCCATAGTTCCAGTCCTCTAATGCCTGTACCCACACAGTACCCCAAACAAATTGTTTCAAACAGAGCACGACTCACCCAGCCAACCTCTGCCTCTCTCATAGAACATATCTGCTGCTGGGGAGAGGCCTGGACTGGCCCTTCTCCCTGGAGTCTTTTCAGCCACTGGAGAGAAGATAGGGTGACTGGGCTCACGCCATCATGCTGTTGGGGATCTGGGCCGACCGCCCAGCATCCCTGGGGTATACAAGTGGAGACTGAAGTCCCATCCACCAATATCAGCTCAAGCTGCAGTTGTGAAGTGCAGATTGCATTCTCTCCTTGGGTCCTGATCTGATGCTCAGGAGTGACCACCACCTCCTTACCCTGGGCCTCCAGAACTGCCACAGGTGTGGGGAAGAGGTCTTGGACCCTCTGTCCAGTTGTCAGCACTTTAGCTGGGTTGGTGTCATCATTCTGGGGCGCCGTCTGCTGCTGGACAGTGTGACCGATTGCCCCAGCTTCCTGAAGCTGTAGAGACATTGCTGGTGCTGGACAGAGGTGGGTAGCACTCTGCCCTGTTGCCAGCACTTCTGCTGGGGACTCCACATCCTCCGCTCTGGTTAACCGTTGGGGCAGGAGGCTGGCTTCCTCCACTCCCAAATTGTGTAGCTGCCATTGGGAAGGGGAGCCGGCTGCTTCCTTTTCCATTCCCTCATCTGGCTGCTGGGATGACATGTCTGTGGTATTGTCTCCCAGGTGCACAGATCTTTGCTGGGGAGGAAAGACCGCTTTCTCCACCCTGGCCGACTGTTGAGGAGGGACAACAAACACCTCCTCTCCCTTCTCCCCCTGTATCTGCTGCTGGGAAGTGATCGCCACCTTCTCACCCTGAGCCTCCAAAACTGACACAGGTGTGGGGCAGAGGTCATGGACCCTCTGTCCGGTGACCAGCGCTTCAGCTGGGGAAGTTCCTTGTAACTCCCCAGATACTGCTGTTGATGCTGGGCAGAAGTTAGCAGAGCTCTGCCCTGTTGTCAGCACTTCAAGTTTGGGGATGGCAATCTCCAGAGTTTCCACTGCCGATTCTCTGGCATGCTGCTGAACGTGTTCTAGCAGTTTCCTGTATGCCCTTTCCAGATGCTGTTCCTTCCTTAGCAAATGGCCCAGATCTGGTTTAAGCTCTGAGACCCCTGCAAGACCGAGCATAGCCTCTCTATAGTCTCGCAGGTCCTCAAGGGTAGGTTCCCCTTCATCGCCAAACACAAAAAGATCTGTAAGGCTCTCCCACAGCAATCCAGGGCCTCCAAAGTCATATCCCTCCGGAGAGCATTCTGTTGTCTCCCCTAAATATCCCTGCTCTGCGTGCCATTGCAGAGCCCGATAATGATTGTCCAGCTCTATCTCCTGCTGGACCAGCCTGTCCAACTCAGTCACCCATTGCTCCTGGGGCCGCTCTCCCAGGAATGCCATCCGCAATGCCCGTTGGTCACTGGCCCGTTGCTCTTGGGTTGGAAAGAACTTGCCCTGTTTTATACCAGAGAGCTGGAGGGCTCCAATCCACAGCTCCACCCGAATCTGCTGCCTGAGCTCCAGGTATTCATCCTCAGACACAGTCCTGGTGTATGCTGAAAGAATGATCCGTAGCAGCCCCGGGAACTTTGATGCCAGATCCATATCTCCGCTGGGGTGACCGAAGCCTTCTATCCTGATCTTGGATCCCGGCGGAAGTTTGGATGTCCCAGACTACAGGAAGCACGATCCCACTGCTTGCCAACAATGTGACGGATCCTGTACCCAAGGTGTCCGCCGTAAATGCTTCCTAAGTCCTGGAACATGAGTCCAATGGATCTGGTTATAGGAACCCCCAAGAACTAGACAGCACCAGTCTTGGAGTACATCAGGAAGTATCTTTATTTGACATGTCACACAAATTTATACAGCCAGATGACTAAAACCTAACCTAATTAGCATGAGCTAATTATCTTAATCAACACTGGACTCCTTCATTCAATTGCAGGGTTAATTAGCACACACAACAATAGGTGAAACACAACCCAACTGCCCAAATAAAAGTTAATGGGACACTATCAGAAAAAGTAATAATACACAATGGTACTAGACAGGGATGCCCTCTCTCGCCCCTGCTGTTCATACTTACCCTAGAACCCTTGATATGCTTGATAAATAGATCACCTTCCGTACATGGCTTTCATGTAGGAGGTAAAACATACAAATGTGCGGCCTATGCCGACGACCTACTATTTTTTCTATCCCAGCCACATGTGACTATGCCCGAAATATGTAATATATTCACTCACTACAGTTTTTTATCGAACTTCAAGATTAATTACAAAAAATCGGAAGCACTAAACTTGACATTACACGACAATACACATAGACGCACACAACAGAACTTTAAATTTAGATGGGAATCTAAATCACTCAAATATTTAGGAGTACAACTGACCCCAAACCTAAATTCGATAAACCCACAAAACTTCCTACCTCTACTACAGAAGATACAAAAGGACCTCGAGAAATGGTCGCTTAAACATTTCTCTTGGTTCGGCAGGGCAGCCATTATTAAAATGACCATTCTGCCTAGAATTCTGTATTATTTTCAAACCCTAGCCTTGAATAGCTTATAAGGACCTAAATGACTCTACTGGAAATGGAATTCAGTACAAGAACAGACTATATTTCGCTTGAGGCTAAAATCAGCAGAAACAAAAAGGCAGTTGCAGCAATCAAAAATCGGAATGGTTTATAAAATCCGGACTACAGAAAAATGGCCGACATTAACAAATGAAAACCAACACAAACCAGGATTTACTGACCATACAATTGAGACACCAATATTAACACTTACTAAACAATATTGGGTGGCACAGTGGTGTAGTGGTTAGCACCCCAGCCTGGCAGCAAAAAGGGCTGCTGGTTTGAATCTCAACCATGACACTACCTGCCTGGTCTCTGCATGCTCTCCCTGTGCCTTTGTGGGTCTCCTGCAGGCACTCTGGTTTCCTTCCACACTCCAAGACATGCTGATAGGGCAACCGGCCTCTGTCCTAAATTGAGCCTAGTATATGAATGCAAGATATACAATACAAGCCTATTATGAATTCCCATCTGAGAAACTCCCATACACTTGCAAAGCTAAAGCTAGTTTAAAACGCAATAGCTTTACTTAAAAATATGTAAAAAGTACAAAAATAGAATTCCCTTAAAAGGAAATGGTGCCTAGAGAGAAAGTGACAGCCAAGACCACATGGCTACACACACAAAGGAATCAGAGCAGTTTCCACTCTGGGATGATTTGAGAGCTGAAAAGCACAAAATCCTTCAAAATGTGATTTCTCCTGCATAAAAGGCTGACAAGATCAAACTGCGCCTCTAAATCACCCTTTTAAAACAGGACAGACCGTACTATTTACCTCGCACTAAGCATTGAAAATCTGCCCCAAAGGCTCAACACAGCAGATACAACAAGATGGTCGATGAAAAAAAAACCATAGCACATGGTAGCAATCAACAAAGGCTAGACTACAGCAAGATGGAGTTTTTTCCCGCCGAAACTAAAACAACAGCTAAACTACAATAGCTTACATTCACTTAAAAGAAAACAGCACATGGTTTCACACACAAAGGAATGATGTCTGCCCCTTCCCCTATAGGATGACCCAGCACAACTTAAGACAAAATACACTTCTTGCCCCCCCCCCCCCCCTAAAGTTACTCACTGTGTCATCAACTTCCATAACAAGCCATTGAGAAATACAGTGATGTTTGTTCAGCACATCAGAGATCCATTCAGTTATACATAGCTCGTACACTTACACACACTCACATACATACACACTCACATACATACACACTCACATACATACACATACTCACATACACTCACTCACATACACACAATCAAACTTCCAGCATTATCTCAAAAAGACAAAAAGTGTGTTCTTTTCTTCAAAGCAGAACCTCCATATCACATCACATAGCCAAGGAGGTTCAGTTTGGTCCCCCAAGCGAGTCGCCATCTGACATGGTAAAAATCTAACTGTCTGTATAGCAAACAGCCAATTTTTCCTGTTTCTAATATAAATACCCATTTCCGTCTTAATAATATAATGCCTTACCTCTAGATCTTCCATTACCTCCCAAACCCCTTTATCCATGCATTCATCCTTATCTCAGTATAGCATCCATTCATCACCTTTCCAGCCTAGCTGCTTCCCATCTAAGTCCCATATAAGAGCCATCACAAATAAGTATTCTTACAGCCTCATCTCAGCCCCCTCAATCAAACCTCACCAGCCAAGCATTGCATTAAAGGAGCCATTCCCAGTATAATCTTACATGTTCATCTCAGCCTGGTCAGTCAGCAATCCTCCTTTCCTGAGCTGAGCGAACCACTTTATTTCAAAATCCCTTCAAGGCCACACCCTCAAGGGTTTGCCTCTGACAGCTAAACCCCTCCCACAAAGGATGTGGCCTCATCTCATTCACACAGGATGTGAATGACCATATAAAGACATACAATACAATGGTGTTTGTCAGGGACATGCCAGTTCTGATCAAGGGTACGCGCGTGCGCACAGGCGCACACGGGTGTCCCCCCAGCTTGCACAGCAGCGTTTGCCCGCCAGCACGCGCCTGCGGGCTCTCCGTGCACGCTCGGGTGCATGGCGGGTGCGTGTGCGTGCGCGCGTCGGCGCGTGTACATGCGCGATGGGGCTGGTTGGCGCCAAAAGATCTTTAAAAGCCCTGCAGTGACACTCAGCCGGTGCTGTGTTGTCTCAGCTCTGTGTGCCAGTTACCTGAAACCTGCCTACTCTGAACTACCACCGCCTGTTACCGACCCGGCTCCGTCTGACCACTCTGCCTTCTCCTACCCGACCCGGCCTGCCTGACTCTGTCTACCTCTACTTACCGTTGCCGACTCCTGCCTGCCTTACCGACTCCGCCTGTGCCTGCTGCCCACACTTGCCTGACCTGCTGTTGCCAACCCGGACTGTCTGACCTTGCTTTGCCTATTGTCCATCTGCCTGATCTGCCTTCTGCCTGCTGCCTGGTCTTGCTGTATCCGGCCTTCTCATCCGGCTCCTGCAGTTGCCATCTCGCACGCTGTCACCTGTATGCCGACACCCCCGGAGGATCTTCTTGCTGACTCCAACGCCTTCCACCGCAAGCAATCAAGGCACTCCTACCCCACTGCGCTCACGAGACCACTGTGCCCACTCCAGTGGCTCGTGAACCAGCATTGTATGAGAGGTCTTCTCCTACAAGTCAGGCTCTACTACCAGGTACTTAACAGTACAACACAGCCATGACTGAGCCTGCAGGAGAGACCTCCCCCATGGCAGAGATTTGTTCACATCTGTCAGCCCTCACCCAGGCCGTGAAATCACTACAGGACGGCTATACCAGGCTGGAAGGTCAAGTCCAGAATCTCATCAACCCTGGAAACATGGCTCCTGCTTCCGTTGCCGCTCCTGCTCAGGCTGTTTCCCCTCTTTCCATTGTTATGTTGTTATACCTGAGCCAAGGGTCCCCATTCCAGAGAGGTTTTCTGGGGATCGAACAAAGTTCCGGGCCTTTCGCAGTGCTTGTCAGCTATACTTTGCCTTGCAACCCCGGACCTTCTCACTTGAAGCCACCAAGGTGGGGTTTGTGATCTCCCTGTTACAAGGAGAACCCCAGATCTGGGCTCAGCGACTTCTCGAAGGGGACTCTGTCTTGACCCAATCCTTACCGACCTTTTTTGAAGCCATGGCCCAGCTTTATGAGGATCCTCAGCGGGTAGCCACAGCGGAATCTACTCTGACTGCGCTCCAGCAAGGCCGTCGAGTGGCCGAGGACTATGTCACAGACTTTAAACGCTGGAGCGCAGACACTCAATGGAACGATGCGGCCCTTCGACATCAGTTCCGCATGGGCCTATCCGATGGACTGAAAGATGAACTTGCCCGGGTGAGCATACACGATACTCTTGAAGCCTTAATCACTCTGGCAATCCAGATTGACCGTCGCCTCCGGGAACGTCGAACCGAACGTTCCTTCCAACAGAACCGCCCTACTTGGATGACTGCTAAAGCCCCAGTCCCTGCTGCCCGCTACCTGCCTCCACCCTGTTTTCAACCGACCAGCTCTGTACCCGATACCTCCGAGCCGATGCAGCTGGGACTGATCCGACCCACCTTAACCCCAGAGGAGCGCACACGCCGCCACCAGTTGAATCTCTGTTTCTACTGTGGGGCGACAGGACATTACATGCGCAACTGCCCGGCCAAGATGCGTAAGTGCTCTTCCTCTGTTCCTGCCAGTCTCTCTGCCCTGTCTGCTAACGCAACCCACATTGCTCTCCCTCTCTCGTTACAGCTTCAAGGAAGGACAATCCCAGTCAAGGCAATCATTGACTCCGGGGCATGCAGCTGCTTTATCGATTCTTCCTTCGCCAGTCAACATAACATCCCCTTATGAAATAAGACCCACCGACTTTCTGTCTTTTTGGCCGATGGCTCCCGCATCCGTTCTGGGCAGGTGACCCAAGAGACTCTTCCCCTACCTGTGTCTACCTCCTCCCAGCATAAGGAACTCCTGACCCTTGATGCCATCTCCTCTCCGTTGTTCCTGGTCATCCTGGGCATTCCCTGGCTGCAGGCCCATAATCCCTCCATCAATTGGACTACCAGAGAGGTCAGGTTCTTGTCCCCCTATTGCCAGGAACACTGCCAGCGTGGACCCACTGTTGGATTCAATATGAACTCATGTAGTCTCACATCGGTTCCTTCACAGTGCCTTTTTGGAGAGGATACACTCCCCTGATCGGAATGTAGCCAGTTAAACAACTATGTTATATCTATGAGGGATGATCTACATTACAATGCTTACTCTGATCTGTCTATAAGATAAGCAAGCTTCAAGGGAGACTGTTACTACTAAGATGGCTATGAATATCTATTGGATGGAAGGCAAATGGGGGGTGGCTATGAGTCGGTGTGTAGGTTTGAATGAAGAGTTCGCACACACAGGAAGTCAGTCTCTGTTTGCTGGGACGCCCTTACATGAGAATGTGTCCCTGACAACCTCATGGTCTGGCGGCCATCTTGAGGCTTTCCCTTATGGATCATGGCGACGGCCCTCTCTCGGTCATCTGAGTCTAACCGGTGCTACAAGCCTCACGGAGGGCCCTGTGATAAGTATCTTTGATATTCTTGTATTATAGGATTTGATTGTAAGCTTTGTGATATTGTATGTCTTTTAAACACTTTATGTTAGCGTTCCTGATTCTTGGGAAATAAATAAGATAATGTGTTACTAGCAGCAGTGTGTGTATTTTCATAACTAACTTTATATCAGTGTGCCTAGCAGGGTTTAATAGACCTGCTAACTATGGAACAGATAAGTTAATAGTAGTTGTATACTGCAGCGATTTCTACAAATGGCACCGCAGATAGCATGTGGCAATCCTAAAAGCCACATAGAACCTACAGGACAGAAGTGCTCAGATACAAGGCAGCTGATAATGCCACAGTTAAGCCCCATACACACGCTCGGACAATCCGCGGACCAGGTCCGTCGGATCATGTCCGTCGTACTTTGTCCGATGTTGGTTTTGCGTACACACGGTCGGACAAAGTTGTCGAAAAATCCGATCATTCTGAACGTGGTGACGTTTGTTGCCTACGACGGGACTACGTAGAGGCTAGTAGCCAATAGCTTTGGTCTTGTAATGTGATCTGAGCATGCGTAGCACTTTGTCCGGTCGGACAACCGTACACACGATCGAATTTTGTGTGATCGGACCGGGTTGTAGGCAAATCTATCCAGCAGGAGATAAGACTTTGTCCGTCGGACAATTCGACGTACACTGTCCGATGGTGCATACACACGGTCGGATTTTTCGACAACATGGTCCGATCGGACAGAATCCATGAAAAAGTCCGACCGTGTGTATGGGGCTTAAGTGTGGTTAGTCTTTTCTATGGATAGGCAAAAGTTTTATTGTTTAGAATGATATCAGGTAAAAGTGATAATGAAGAATCTTGAATGCTATGGGAGCGATTCGTTTTTTTTTTCCGTGAGTTGTAAGAGCTAATGATAATTGGGTTTGGTTTATTACTCAGTGCAGTGTTGGAACGTTAGTACAAGTAGAAGTGTATATGGTGTGGATTGTGTGCTTGTGAGAATGGAACTTGTGTATACATATGTTAAAAAGTACGCCTCTGCCAGTTATCATTCATGTGCAGATGAACCTCTTAAAAGCCAGTGTAATGTACTAGTGTCTCAGTGTCAGAAACATAATAGCAGATTACTGGGTAAACAGCTAAAAAAGAAAGCAAAGAAAGAAAAGTTGGCTAATGAAATTGCAGTGTTGCTCAGAATTAAATTTATATCTGAGCAAATGGGGGGGAAGTGGGAAGCAGAAAGGAGACGTCTCGGGGAAGATATAGAGAAAGTCAGTGAAAACCTTCTAAAGATTGCAACAGCCTCCAGTAGTGAGATGGAGGAATTGCGGGCAAAAGCCGGCGATTTGTCAGGAAAAAATAGTGACCTACAAGAACAGCTTCAGAGGTGCAGCATGGACTGCGTCATGAAGAGTAAACTTGTAGAGTCATTGCGAATAAAGTTATCAGAGATGGAAGAATTGGTTACGTCTTTAGAAAGGAAATTAGCAAATGCACACTCCCAACTTCTTATTAAAGAACAGTGTATAATATCGCTCAATGAGCACAAAGCAACATGCCAATTGGCCGATATCTGCACAGTCAGTGAGGAAACACAGTCTACTATTGCGCCTATAGCGTCAAAGCAGAATACCAGTTTGATTAATCCAAGAGAGACTCATGTTATGCCAGATTCTGGGTGAATTTAGTGCCCGGGAGTCGCCAGTGGGTTTGTCCAATAAGTTTGAAACTCTAGTCCTTAAATTCCATTTGAGTAATGAGGATGCATGCTCTCTTCTAAAAGCATGGCTACCAGGACCTTTGATAGGCCAGTTATCGGCACAGGTTAATGATAACTTAGCAGATGCAGAGGTGCGGAGGAAAGAATTGCAGCGTCTTGTGGACAGTCGTGATAATGGTATGAGTGATTTGCAACAAATTAAATTTAGGAGAGGAGTTGACCCAATATTGTTCTGCAGTGACTATCTTGCATTGTATACGAGAGTCTTCAACTGTCCTGACTTATTGGAGGATGATGCAAGTTTCATATACTCGATGGCCAATAAGTGTTATGTAAGCTATCCCACTAGAATGGCTCTGAGGAATGCTAAGTCCTACCAAAATTTTGTCAATATCCTGCGAGATTTCTGTCAAGAGTCCAGTGATAACGAATATGGGTCGTAGGCAGGTGTATCCGTAATAAGCAGAAATACAGGAAGGAGGAGAGAGTTCAGACATTCTAAATGGAATAGACATAGGCATAGATTTCATAAAGCCCTTAAAATTGCTAGCGTGGAGCAGGAAACCCCAGAAATACAACAGCTACAAATTGATTCAGGAGTTGAAATGGAAACTTCTGATGACTCCTCAGACGATGAAAGTGTAAAGTCTGTTCATTCCAATCATAGTAATATTATCCAGCGATGTGAATTTCCAGCACCAGATGTTCAAAAAAGGGCCTATGCACGGAAACCAGAGCTAAAATGTTTTTTGTGTAAAAGGGGAGGTCACATCGCAAAGTATTGTTGGGCGAATAACGATATCAAAAGAAGATCATACCCGAAAACGACCCCAAGTCATTATGAATGTTATTCGGCCAGGTGGGGTAGCAATCCAAAGCATGGAGCCCATAGTAAGCAAACCCAGTTCCCGGTTAAGACCCAGTTACGGAGTCTACAAACTGAAAAGCAATATGTAGGACAGTTGCATAAAATCAAAACTGAGGTGTCACGTTCCGGGTATGGCGGGGAACAGGAGGTGGATCCCCTATGCCAATGAGGCGATAGCACGGGTTGTATTGGAGGACCGATTCTAATGTTGCTACTGGCTTTCACCAGAGCCCGCCGCAAGGCGGGATGGACTTGCAGTGGCGGTAGCAACCAGGTCATGTCTTCCAATAGCAACTCGACCCCACTGACAGCTGAGACAGGCGCGGTACACAAGGATTAGGCAGAGGCGAGGTCAAACGTAGCAAAAGGTCAGGGCAGGTGGCAAAGGTTCGTAGTCAGGGGCAACGGCAGAGATCTGGATACACAGTAGGAGCAAACACAAAAACGCCTTCACTGGGCACTATAGGCAACACAAGATCCGGCCAGGATAGGAAGGGGAAGTGGGAATAAGAAGGATCTGGGAAAATGCTAATTGGGCCAGGCACTAATTGACTGTGCGCTGGCCCTTTAATTGAAAGCAAGGTCGCGCGCCTGGGGAGCGGGGGCGCGCGCGCGCGCCGGAAGAAGCCGACGGAGGAGGTGAGGGGAGCAGGATGCGATCCCCGGGCGGGCCGAGGATCGCATCCCGGAGACAGGGCAGCGCCTGCGGTCGGGGGAGCCGACCGAGGCGCTGCAGGGCAGAGGACGCCGTGATCGCTCCGGGGTGGATGGGACACCCGGAGCGCTCGGCGTTACAGTACCCCCCCCTTGGGTCTCCCCCTCTTCTTGGGCCTCCCCCTCCTCCTGGAACCCAAGAACCTGAGGATGAGATCCTTGTCAATGATGTTACCCTCGGGTTCCCAGGACCTCTCCTCAGGACCACAATTCTCCCAATCAACAAGATAGAAGCAAAAAAAAAAAAATGTTGAAGAAATCTGCGCTCGGAAAAAATTATGTGTGACCAGAGCAGCTAAACACTATGGCTCTAGATACCAAACCAAAACAGAAATGTGTATAAAAAAGTGCAGCGCTCAAACAAGATAGAAGCGTCTACCTCGGACGGTTCTAGAGGCGAGGATCTCTTTAACGGAGAAGATGTCGGAGGAGCCGGTGACCGGAGCAGGAGCGGTGACCTTGAGGGAAAAGTGATTAAGAACAAAGGGTTTGAGGAGGGAAACATGGAAAGAGTTGGGGATGCGGAGGGAAGGAGGAAGATGCAGCTTGTAGGGCACGGAATTGATCCGAGCCTTGATCTTGAATGGGCCGAGATAGCGGGGACCCAACTTGTAACTGGGGATGTGGAACCTGATGTACCTGGAGGAGAGCCACACCCTATCACCAGGGGAGAATACAGGAGGAGGTCTCCTTTTACTGTCAGCATGTCTCTTCATGCGCGAAGAGGCCAGGGCAAGCGACTTTTGGGTCTCTTTCCAGATAGACGACAGCTCTTGGGTGACTTCGTCTACAGCGGGGACTCCGGAAGAAGTGGGGATGGGTAGGGGGGGGAAGAGGATGACGGCCGTAAACCACAAAGAAGGGTGATTTAGAGGAGGACTCAGATTCTTTCAGGTTGTAAGAAAATTCGGCCCAGGGCAGGAGGTCAGCCCAGTCGTCTTGGCGAGCAGAGACAAAGTGTCGCAGGTAGGCCCCAATGGTTTGGTTGACCCTCTCCACTTGTCCATTGGACTGTGGATGGTAGGCAGAGCAGAAGTCCAATTTGATTTTCAATTGACTGCAGAGAGCTCTCCAGAATTTAGACACAAACTGGACGCCTCTATCCGAGACGATGTGAGATGGAAGTCCATGAAGACGAAAAATCTGGAGGAAGAAATGTTTTGCCAGTATAGGTGCAGAGGGAGACCTGGTAGCGGGACAAAATGCGCCATTTTGGAAAAACGATCCACGACCACCCATATGGTAGTGTGGCCGTGGGAAGGAGGAAGGTCCGTGATGAAGTCCATGGCTATGTGGACCCAAGGTCGTTCAGGCACGGGCAGAGGGTGAAGAAGACCAGCAGGCTTTTGGCGAGGGGTCTTGTCTCGAGCACAAATAGTACAGGCCTGTACGAAGTCCGTCACATCCTTCTTTAAGGAGGGCCACCAGTAATACCTGGAAATCAATTGGGAGGATTTCTTAACTCCAGGATGACCAGCCAGATGAGAGGAGTGACCCCATTTGAGGATCTGGAGACGAAGACGTGGAGGGACCAATGTTTTCCCAGGAGGAACTTGCAGCAAGGAGGCAGGAGCTGAAGAGATCAGACACTCAGGGGGTACAATGTGTTGTACAGGAGACTCGGACTCAGAAGTATCGGTGGAACGAGATAGGGCGTCAGCCCTGCCATTCTTGTCCGCAGGACGGAAATGGATCTCGAAGTTAAAGCGGGCAAAAAACAACGACCACCTAGCTTGGCGTGGGTTTAATCGCTGGGCGGACTGGAGATAGGAGAGATTTTTGTCATCCGTGAAGATCGTGATGAGGTGAACGGATCCCTCAAGGAGATGTCTCCATTCCTCAAGTGCTAGCTTAATGGCCAGTCCTGGCCGTTGGAGTAATTCTTTTCGGGGGGAGAAAAGGTCCTAGAAAAGAAACCACAGGTGATATTCTTGCCCTTGGAGTCTTTCTGGAGAAGCACGGCTCCAGCTCCCACAGAGGAGGCATCGACTTCCAGAAAAAATGGTTTGAGAGGATCAGGCCTGGATAAAACGGGTGCAGAGGCAAAGACGGACTTGAGGTGGTTAAATGCCTCATCAGCTTGAGGAGGCCAGGACCTCGGATTCGCGTCTTTTTTGGTTAGTGCCACAATAGGCGCGACAATGGTGGAGAAGTGAGAAATGAACTGGCGATAATAGTTGGCGAATCCGAGGAAACGTTGGATGGCCCGTAACCCGGTAGGACGTGGCCAGTTCAGGACGGCAGAAAGTTTCTCAGGGTCCATCTGGAGACCTTGTCCAGAGACTAAGTAACCCAGGAAGGGAAGACTGCAGCGTTCAAAGAGACATTTCTCTAGTTTGGCGTAAAGATGGTGGTCACAGAGCCGTTGGAGAACTTGACGGACATGAAGACGGTGCTCCTCTAAGCTAGAGGAGAAGATCAGGATATCATCCAGATAGACAACAACACAGGAGTACAGCAAATCTCTGAAAATCTCATTCACAAAGTCTTGGAAGACCGCAGGAGCATTGCATTAACCAAAAGGCATGACAAGGTATTCAAAGTGTCCGTCACGGGTGTTAAAGGCGGTTTTCCATTCATCGCCTTTACGGATACGGAGTTCTGAGATAAGAGGCAGAGGGTAGCGATTCTTTATAGTGATTTTATTAAGACTACGATAGTCAATGCAGGGACGTAAGGACCCGTCCTTTTTGGCAACAAAGAAGAATCCTGCTCCAGCCGGGGAAGAAGACTTGCGGATGAGACCTCTGTTGAGGTTCTCCTGGATGTATTCTGTCATAGCTTGTGTCTCCGGGATGGAGAGAGGGTAGATCCTGCCACGGGACGGAGTGGTCCCAGGAAGAAGATCGATAGGGCAATCAAAGGGTCTATGAGGTGGCAAGACCTCAGCTTGTTTTTTGCAAAAGACATCAGCGAAGTCCTGGTAAGGCTTGGGGAGACTAGGCAGAGAGGCAGCGATGGAAACTCGTTTAGTGGGCACCGCTTTGAGGCAATGCCTATGGCAGGAAGGACCCCAACTTTTGATGTCCCCCGAGGCCCAGTCGAGGGTAGGAGAATGTAGCTGAAGCCAGGGTAGGCCCAAAAGGATCTCAGAGGTATAGTTGGGTAACACAAAAAAGTCAATCTTTTCATGATGGAGAACTCCAATTTTCATGAGGAGAAGTTCGGTGCGATAACGCACGATACAGTTCAAATTTTGACCATTTACAGCGGTGATGAAAAATTGTTTGACAAGACGGATGACTGGAATATTAAATTTGTTGATGAGGGAGGCTTCAATGAAATTTCCTGCACAGCCAGAATCCAGAAAGGCCACAGCGGAGAAAGGGGACTTCTTGGAAAAAGAAATCCTCACTGGCACGGTCAGACGTGGAGAGGAAGAGTCCACACCTAGCAACGCCTCTCCCACGTTAGCTAGGTGCGAGCGTTTCCCTGACGCTGAGGGCGGATAGAGCAATCCTTTAAGAAATGGTCGGGACTGGCGCAATACAGGCACAGATTATGGTCTCGGCGGCGAGTCCTCTCTTGTGTGGTCAGGCGTGACCGATCCACTTGCATAGCCTCCTCAGCGGGAGGCGCAGGAACGGGTTGCAGGGGATTCTGGAAGAGAGGTGCCAGGCGAGGAAACCGCCTGACGCGACCAAAGTCCTTTTCATGGCGTAGCTCTAGGCGTCTTTCGGTATAACGCATGTCAATGCAGGTGGCCAGCTGGATGAGTTCAGACAGGGTAGCAGGAATCTCTCGTGCGGCCAGCACATCTTTGACATGACTGGATAGACCTTTTTTGAAGGTCGCGCAGAGGGCCTCATTGTTCCAGGAGAGTTCAGATGCCAGGGTGCGGAACTGAATGGCGTAATCGCCCACTGAAGAATTCCCCTGGACGAGGTTCAGGAGAGCCGTCTCGGCAGAGGAGGCCCGGGCTGGTTCCTCGAAGACACTGCGGACTTCAGAAAAGAAGGCTGGAATTGAAGCTGTGGCAAGATCGCCACGGTCCCAAAGTGGTGTAGCCCAGGCTAGGGCCTTATCAGATAGTAGGCTAACCACGAACGCCACCTTTGACCGTTCTGTGGGGAACTGGTCCGACAACATCTCCAGATGGGGGGAACACTGGGATAGGAACCCTCGGCACAGCTTGGGGTCCCCATTGAATTTGTCAGGAAGGGACAGGCGGACTCTAGCAGCAGCAACTCGTGGTGGAGGAGATGCAGGAGCTGGCGGTGGAGATGGCAGAAGCTGCTGTAGCATAGCAGTCAACTGCTGTCCCTGTTGAGCGACCACCATGGTCAGATCCGAGAGGCTTGGCAGCGGGACCTCAGCGGGATCCATGGCCGGATCTACTGTCACGTTCCGGGTATGGCGGGGAACAGGAGGTGGATCCCCTATGCCAATAAGGCGATAGCACGGGTTGTATTGGAGGACCGGTTCTAATGTTGCTACTGGTCTTCACCAGAGCCCGCCGCAAGGCGGGATGGACTTGCAGCGGCGGTAGCAACCAGGTCGTGTCTTCCAATAGCAACTCGACCCCACTGACAGCTTAGACAGGCGCGGTACACAAGGATTAGGCAGAGGCGAGGTCAAACGTAGCAAAAGGTCAGGGCAGGTGGCAAAGGTTCGTAGTCAGGGGCAACGGCAGAGATCTGGATACACAGTAGGAGCAAACACAAAAATGCTTTCACTGGGAACTATAGGCAACACAAGATCCGGCCAGGATAGGAAGGGGAAGTGGGAATAAGAAGGATCTGGGAAAATGCTAATTGGGCCAGGCACTAATTGACTGTGCGCTGGCCCTTTAATTGAAAGCAAGGTCGCGCGCGCGCCGGAAGAAGCCGACGGAGAAGGTGAGGGGAGCGGGCCGAGGATCGCATCCCGGAGACAGGGCAGCGCCTGCGGTCGGGGGGAGCCGACCGAGGCGCTGCAGGGCAGAGGACGCCGTGAGCGCTCCGGGGTGGATGGGACACCCGGAGCGCTCGGCATTACAGGAGGTAGCCGCATGGTTATTCAAACATAGCACTGGGGGAAGCAATGTTAGCAGCACCTAGTCAGCTGCAAGTATGTTAAAAATATTATGATCAAGGTTTTCTTTCTATGAATAAGGTTGATGTGAGTTTTAGATTTGGAATAGGATTAGAGGACCTTGATATATAGTTTTATTATTTTGAAGGATGGGCCTCTGAATTGAATAACTCTGTTATGATTATTGTTTTTTTTTTTCCTCTTATTTTTAAGTATTTTTGTAATTTTTTTTATAAGGTTTAATAGTTTATTAATTTTTATTTTTTAGTTTAGTTGTTTATTCTACCATTCTGGCTTGTAGGTGTTCCCCAAGCAATACAATTAATGGGAAAAGACTTGGGGCACTTAAAAAGTCAATTGTCATGATAATCGTGTTTAATCATTGTCTTTGTGTTCTTTTCCAGAGACCAGGGAAGAATAAACAGGTTTGGATACTAAACATTTGTGTTTTGTTTGCAGGTCCGTCAAAGTGAGACCAACAACGGGGGTTAGGTTATTGTAAATGCATAATCGATTATCACATGGTACCATGAGCTCATTAATTAGTAATTGTTTGCAAACAATGAAAACATTTAAACAATAATCTGACATTAATGGACCAAAGAGTTACAAATGAGGTAGCAAATGTTGTGATGAAGTTACAAATGTTTTGTTTGTGTTGTTTTTCCCATTAACTTATTGTCTTTCAGATAAAAAAAAAACATGTACTCTTCTCAGGAGAAAATCCATGGATGTCTTTAATTAAAAGTTGTGTTTGTCATTGTTGTATGGTGGTTGTCTTGTCATGTTGTTCTTGGATGATAATGGCCAGACTTTTAATTTTTATTTTTTTAATTTCTTTTTTTGTTTTTGGGTATTGGCTTAGTCAGCTATTTTATTGTTGTTTTGTTCAGGTGTAAAAAGCTCCAAAAGGTTTAGGCTTTGTCCACCTGAAAGGGGATTAGTGCATCTTAAAGATAAAGATAAATGCATTGTTTTTTTTAGTGTTTTAATTTTAGAATTTTTGAGAAACAACATTGACGTCTGTTTTGAATATTTTGACCATACCATGGGGATCCATTTTAGAGTGGGTTCTGCCTAAAGAGGTCATGGTTGTTTTTGATAGTTTGGTCAAAATTGCAGAAGCCAGGAATACTAAGTTCCTGGGTTCCAAGGAGGGAAATAGGAGTAAATATAGTAAGCGAGCAGATATTATGGATAAGAATTTGATTCTGCTCTTGTTTTTCAATTCCAGAATCCTGGTGGAGCGAGATTGGAAAGGTTCTGGAAAATGGATGACAGATGATCATCTGGTTGGCAGTTTGTCTGTGCCATACCACGCCCCAAATTTATTCCACTAAATATCAGGAGAGACGGGACAAACAAAAAGATTCACTTTAACACTTTTTCTTTTCCTATGGACGATCTGGTGCTGAATCTGAAAGACTGTGCCTATCAATAAGACTTGAAACATTTTTTTTTGCTGGACTCTCTCCTGATGAATGCAAACGTGTTATTAATATACGTACAATGGGTTGGAGGTTGGGGGAAGGAATCTAACACATCCAATCCATCAGAACATGAAAATGTAAAATATATATGTTTTTTTTTTTGTTGGAGGGAGGAGTTGAAATAAGAAAAGTTGTGTAATGTATGACATGTATTGACGTAACGGAATTTATATGGTGCAGGTACCCAGGAGGCGGGCACTTATGCATAATAAGGTGTCTGTTGGCCAGACTAGAGGGTGCCAGGTGACACATCAATGGGGTGAACATTTCCTTGTATGGGGGAGATACGCCTGGTTGAGGTCTCACCTGAGAAGT
Source organism: Lithobates sylvaticus (assembly GCA_028564925.1). Lineage (NCBI taxonomy): Eukaryota > Metazoa > Chordata > Amphibia > Anura > Ranidae > Lithobates > Lithobates sylvaticus. The sequence goes on along the minus strand of CM053026.1, from coordinate 421,709,259 downwards.
TGAAACCTTGCACAGGGAATGCCAGTGTATACACACAGGAGCATGCTCCGATAGATAAAGGGAACAAACGCTGACTACCAGAGTACAGTATGCCTTCACCACATGGTGCTGCAACATCTCACAGTGGTTGATAAAACCTATTACCCTATATTTGCTGAGTATACACTGAATCAAGTGCGGTCATTGTAGAAGTGACTTACTCCCAGAGAGGTGCGGACACAGAATAAGGTGCATGCAGGATGCTTATCTCTGAGGAGTAACCCCAAAAGGAGGCATGTATTCAGCACTATATTGGGGGAATAGGAGCTGGGAGGGGTGTTGTTAATGGAGTAGACATCGGTATCCTGAGGAACAAACTCTCAGCCACAGCTATGAGCGGGACTTTGTTACTCAGAGAGATTGGTGGTGTGACAGACCTAGCCGGGGCACAGGCTTTTTGAGAGGACTACATGCGAGCCTCCTTCCAGCTGATTATGGGCCCCCCAAGACACACTGTCTGTATATGCATTTGGCATTGGCAATAGACTGGGACACAAGCTGTCAGATGCTATGTGATGAACTCAAGCCACCTGTCTATTGTGTAAATGAGGCTGGTCTGGCTTGTAAGGTGTATTCCACACAATGTTGTTGTGCTAATTAGCCCTATGTTAATGTCTGTTGAATAGTCCTTCCAATTAACTAGGAGCCTTAAAGTCTGACCCTGAAAAGTCTTTTCAGCCAGTTGTCAACTAGTCTGGGCAATGATTAAGATAATTAGCTCATGCTAATTAGGTTAGCTTTTAGTCATCTGGCTATATATGTGTGTGAAATATCAAATAAAGCATTCCTGATGTACCTCAAGAACTAGTGCGTCTAATTCTTGGGGGTTCCTATAACCAGATCCATTGGACTCATGTTCCAGGACTTAGGAAGCATTGAAGGCGGACACCTTGAATCCAGGATCCGTCACATTGGTGGCAGCAGTGGGATTGTGCTTCCTGCAGTCTGGGACATTCAAACCTCCACCGGGATCCAAGATCAGGATAGAAGACTTCGGTCACCCCAGCGGAGATATGGATCTGGCATCAGAGTTCCCGGGGCTGCTGCGGATCATCCTTGCAGCATACACAAGGACTGTGTCTGAGGAGGAATACCTGGAGCTCAGGCAGCAGATTCGGGTGGAGCTGTGGATTGGAGCCCTCCAGCTCGCTGGTATAAAACAGGGCAAGTTCTTTCCAACCCAAGAGCAACGGGCCAGTGACCAACGGGCATTGCGGATGACATTCCTGGGAGAGCAGCCCCAGGAGCAATGGGTGACTGAGTTGGACAGGCTTGTCCAGCAGGAGATAGAGCTGGACAATCGCTATCGGGCTCTGCAATGGCACGCAGAGCAGGGATATTTAGGGGAGACAAAAGAATGCTCCCCGGAGGGATATGACTTTGGAGGCCCTGGATTGCTGTGGGAGAGCCTTACAGATCATTTTGTGTTTGGCAATGAAGGGGAACCTACCCTTGAGGACCTGCGAGAATATAGAGAGGCTATGCTCGGTCTTGCAGGTGTCTCAGAGCTTAAACATGATCTGGACCATTTGTTAAGGAAGGAACAGCATCTGGAAAGGGCATACAGGAAACTGCTAGAACACGTTCAGCAGCATGCCAGAGAATCGGCAGTGGAAACTCCGGAGATTGTCGTCCCCAAAGCGGAAGTGCTGACAATTGGGCAGAGCTCTGCTAACTTCTGCCCAGCACCAACAGTGGCTTCGGCCTTCTTGAGAGAAGAGGTAATCGGCCTTTCTCCCACAACACTGACAGGGACATGTGATTTTCTGCCAGCAGCACCTATGGAGTTACAACAAACTTCTCCAGCTGAAGATCTGGTAACTGAACAGAGGGTCCAAGACCTCTGCCCCACACCTACAGCAATTCTGAGGGCCCAGGGTGAGGAGGTGGCAGTCCATCACGAGTTGCAGATCAGGGTTCAAGGAGAGAATGCAGTTGTCACCTCACAACTGCAGCTTGATCTGGTGTCGGTGGATGGGCCTGTGGTCTCCACTAACAGAAAACCAGCAGAAGTGCTGGCAACCGTGCAGAGTGCTACCAACCTCTGCCCAGCACCGGTAACAGCTGCGGAGTTCCAGGGAACTGGGGCAGTCGGCCTCTCTCCCCAACAGTTAGCTGGAGCAGATGATGTAGGGAAGCTCCTACGCCCAGCTGAACTGCTGGCAACGGAACAGAGCGCTGCTGGCCTCTGCCCGCAACTAAAACAGGACAGATTCCCTGTAAAGGTGGATGGGAATGCAGTCTCCACCAGTATAACCCAGGGATGCTGGGCGGTCGGCCCAGATCCCCAACAGCATGACAGACTGAGCCCAGTCACCCTGTCTTTTCTCCAGCGGCTGAAAAGACTCCAGGGAGAAGGGCCAGTCCAGGCCTCTCCCCAGCGGCAGATATGTTCTTTGAGAGAGGCAGAGGTTGGCTGGGTGAGTGCTCTGTTTGAAACAATTTGTTTGGGGTACTGTGTGGGTACAGGCATTAGAGGACTGGAACTATGGACTAACTTCGGAGTCAACCCGTCTGGGGTCTCCTCCTGTGTTAGTCTCCTGCCGAAAGGGGAGAAATGTGACAGACCTAGCCGGGGCACAGGCTTTTTGAGAGGACTACATGCGAGCCTCCTTCCAGCTGATTACGGGCCCCCCAAGACACACTGTCTGTATATGCATTTGGCATTGGCAATAGACTGGGACACAAGCTGTCAGATGCTATGTGATGAACTCAAGCAACCTGTCTATTGTGTAAATGAGGCTGGTCTGGCTTGTAAGGTGTATTCCACACAATGTTGTTGTGCTAATTAGCCCTATGTTAATGTCTGTTGAATAGTCCTTCCAATTAACTAGGAGCCTTAAAGTCTGACCCTGAAAAGTCTTTTCAGCCAGTTGTCAACTAGTCTGGGCAATGATTAAGATAAGTAGCTCATGCTAATTAGGTTAGCTTTTAGTCATCTGGCTATATATGTGTGTGAAATGTCAAATAAAGCATTCCTGATGTACCTCAAGAACTAGTGCCGACTAATTCTTGGGGGTTCCTATAACCAGATCCATTGGACTCATGTTCCAGGACTTAGGAAGCATTGAAGGCGGACACCTTGAATCCAGGATCCGTCACAGGTGGCATCCTTAATAACATTCACAAAATACCCAGGGTAAATTAGCTCCAGATTTGGTGAATCATGTTGAGAGGTTGGTGGAGGGTGTGAGGGTACAGGATAGAAATCGGTCATGGGCTCTGGCGTACACGCAGTGGCGGGCGGAAGTGTCAACCAGCATCAAGCTGATTGGGTAATCTCTGTTTAAAGGGCAGTGGCCTGATGAGTTAGCATCACCGCTCAGTAAGACTCTGCCACAACACGTCGCTTACACTAATCCAAAATGGTGGTCGAATACCTGGATGGGCTGTACCAGTTTGGATTGGGAAAGGTGTTAGGCTGTAGGATCCCATATACAGAAGTGTGGTCTGTATATTTGTGGGCATCAATGGGCTTACTGATTGGGGATTCTATCTTGTCGCATTTGAGGCTAAATCACCCACATGTGATCAGAGGAGATGGAAGCAGGTTGATACTTCCCTCGGTCGGAAGCCTGACCATGATGTCCTTTGTATGCCAGGTCAATACATCATGGTGGTGAACGTAAAAATGTTGGGAAGTTATTTCAGGGATCATTGCTGGGGAGGAAGCACCTGGGTGTCATTTGGGACATAGACAAGTTTGTTTCTTTGTCCTAAAGAATACCGATGTAACGCTAGTCATACAACTGGAAGGTTCCTTGAACCTAACCATAGGTAGAGGTGCATGGTATACCCTGGGCATGGTCTCTGAAATCCAGGCACAGGGATGGAATTGTGTGTTTTTTTGTCATGTTTGCAAATTTATATGTGTGATTAGACTCAATATTTATATAGAAGGATCTCCCATTTGTCTATGCAAGTTGAGGGACGAATTGACGGTAGGGTCTCTGGGTACAAATTAGAGACCTTGCTGCCAAGTCAGAGCCCTGCAATACCGCTGTGAGCAAGCCTGCCTAATCCCGATCGATATTTACAGTAAAGGGTTATAGGGTTGGGAGCGGGGTGCGTAAATGGACGGGACACATATATATGTACAGTGGTGTGAAAAAGTGTTTGCCCCCTTCCTCATTTCCTGTTCCTTTGCATGTTTGTCACACTTAAGTGTTTCGGAACATCAAACCAATTTAAACAATAGTCAAGGACAACACAAGTAAACACAAAATGCAATTTGTAAATGAAGGTGTTTATTATTAAAGGTGAAAAAAAATCCAAACCATCATGGCCCTGTGTGAAAAAGTGATTGCCCCCTAAACCTAATAACTGGTTGGGCCACCCTTAGCAGCAACAACTGCAACCAAGCGTTTGCGATAACGTGCAATGAGGCTTTTACAGCGTCCTGGAGGAATTTTGGCCCACTCATCTTTGCAGAATTGTCCTAATTCAGTTACATTAGAGGGTTTTCGAGCATGAATGGCCTTTTTAAGGTCATATCACAACATCTCAATAGGATTCAGGTCAGGACTTTGGCTAGGCCACTCCAAAGTCTTCATTTTGTTTTTCTTCAGCCATTCGGTGGTGGACTTGCTGGTGTGTTTAGGATCATTGTCCTGCTGCAGAACCCAAGTTCGTTTCAGCTTGAGTACACGAACAGATGGTCGGACATTCTCCTTCAGGATCTCTTGGTAGACAGCAGAATTCATAGTTCCTTTTATCAAGGCAAGTCTTCCAGGTCCTGAAGCAGCAAAACAGCCCCAGACCATCACACTACCACCACCATATTTTACTGTTGGTATAATGTTCTTTTTCTGAAATGCAGTGTTCCTTCTACGCCAGATATACTTGGACACACACCTTCCAAAGAGTTCCACTTTTGTCTCATCGGTCCACATAATGTTGTCCCAAAACTCTTGGGGATCATCAAGATGTGTTGTGGAGAAATTGAGACGAGCTTTGATGTTCTTTTTGCTCAGCAGTGGTTTTCTCCTTGGAACTCTGCCATGCAGGCCATTTTTGCCCAGTCTTTTCCTGATGGTGGAGGCATGAACACTGACCTTAACTGAGGCAAGTGAGGCCTGCAGTTCCTTGGACGTTGTTGTGGGGTCTTTTGTGACCTCTTGGATGAGTCGTCGCTGCGCTCTTGGGGTAATTTTGGGCGGCCGGCCACTCCTGGAAAGGTTCACCACTGTTCCATGTCTTCGCCATTTGTGGATAATGGCTCTCACTGTGGTTCGCTGGATTCCCAAAGCTTTGGAAATGGCTTTATAACCCTTTCCAGACTGATAGATCTCAATTACTTTCTTTCTCAATTGTTCCTGAATTTCTTTGGGTCTCGGCATGATGTGTAGCTTTTAAGGATCTTCTGGTGGACCTTACTGTGTCAAGCAGCTCCTATTTAAGTGATGCCTTGATTGTGAACAGGTGTGGCAATAATCAGGCCTGGGTGTGGCTAGAGAAATTGAACTCAGGTGTGGACAACCACAGTTATAGTATGTTTTAACAAGGGGGGCAATCACTTTTTCACACAGGGCCATGATGGTTTGGATTTTTTTTCACCTTTAATAATAAACACCTTCATTTACAAATTGCATTTTGTGTTTACTTGTGTTGTCCTTGACTATTGTTTAAATTGGTTTGATGTTCCGAAACACTTAAGTGTGACAAACATGCAAAGGAACAGGAAATGAGGAAGGGGGCAAACACTTTTTCACACCACTGTATATAGTATGGTAATAAGTTGATTTATGTTATGATATAATGTGACCAAGGCGTATTGTAGGTTAATAATATGGGTGAATAAGGCCCTCCCCGAGACTTATCTAAATAATAGATCGGTATTTGAGAGCTGCTTGATATGTTGCTCTGAATGTGTACTGGTGAATGGTGAATTAATGGATACCCCTTGCCTGTACTGCATCCGTCCTGAAGATACCGGAAAGGAGAAGATACCAAAGATACATAATGGTGACATGGAAGCTCTCGCTGAAGAAGGATGTGTTACTCAGTGGCAAAGCGGCACGTGTTGGGAAGCATAACACGGTAAAACCATTATGGACTGTTCCATAGGAGCTGTTTCTGCATAGGTTGTAAAAATACAACGCGTTAAGACGTTTAACCACTTGCCTACCAGGCACGAACACCCCCTTCCTGACCAAGCCATTTTTCAGCTTTCAGCGCTGTCGCATTTTGAATGACAAGTGCGCGGTCATGCAACGCTGTACCCAAATAAAATTTTTATCATTTTTTCCCCACAGATAGAGCTTTATTTTGGTGGTATTTGATCACCTCTGCGTTTTTTATTTCTTGCGCTATAAACAAAAGAAGAGGGACAAGTTTGAAAAAACATTATATTTTTTATTTTTTATTATAATTTAATATCCAATTATTTTTTTTTTAAACAAATTTTTTCCTCAGTTTAGGCCGATACGTATTCTTCTACATATTTTTGGTAAAAAAAAATCGCAATAAGCGTATATTGATTGGTTTGCGCAAAGTTATAGCGTCTTCAAAATAGGGGATGGATTTATAGCATTTTTATTATTATTTTTTTTTTACTAGTAATGGCGGCGATCTGCGATTTTTATCATGACTGCGACATTGCGGCGGACATATCGGACACTTTTGACACATTTTTGGGACCATTCACATTTATACAGCGATCCGTGCTATAAAAATGCATTGATTACTGTATAAATGTGACTGGCAGGGAAGGGGTTAACACTAGAGGGCGCTGCAGGGGTTAAAATGTACCCTATATGAGTGATTCTACCTGTGGGGGGAGGGGCCTGACTGGGGGAGGGGACCGATCGGTGTCCCTATGTACAAGGGACACACCATCGGTCTCCTCTCCTCTGACAGGACGTGGATCGGTGTGTTTACACACACCGATCCACGTCCTGCTCACTTACCGGGCAATCGCGGGTGCCTGGCGGTCATCGCGACCGCCGGGCACGCGCATCGGGTCCCCAGCTACGCGGCGGGCACGCGCGCGCGCGCGCCTCCCGCGGCGCGCGCGCGCGCCCCCTAGTGGCCAAAAAGCGAGCGCCGTCATATGACGGCGGCCCGCCACGATAGCTGCACCGCTCCGCCGTCATTTGACGGCGGGCGGTCAGATAGTGGTTAAAGGACTGTTCTATAGGTACTGGTTCGGAAACACATGTTGGGGACAAAACAGTTATGGACTGTTCAATAGGAGCCATGTCTGAAGAAGGGTGGTATGCGCCTTTTAGTCACAAAGCGGAATATGTTGGATTCAATATGAACTCATGTAGTCTCACATCGGTTCCTTCACAGTGCCTTTTTGGAGAGGATACACTCCCCTGATCGGAATGTAGCCAGTTAAACAACTATGTTATATCTATGAGGGCTGATCTACATTACAATGCTTACTCTGATCTGTCTATAAGATAAGCAAGCTTCAAGGGAGACTGTTACTACTAAGATGGCTATGAATATCTATTGGATGGAAGGCAAATGGGGGGTGGCTATGAGTCGGTGTGTAGGTTTGAATGAAGAGTTCGCACACACAGGAAGTCAGTCTCTGTTTGCTGGGACGCCCTTACATGAGAATGTGTCCCTGACAACCTCATGGTCTGGCGGCCATCTTGAGGCTTTCCCTTATGGATCATGGCGACGGCCCTCTCTCGGTCATCTGAGTCTAGCCGGTGCTACAAGCCTCACGGAGGGCCCTGTGATAAGTATCTTTGATATTCTTGTATTATAGGATTTGATTGTAAGCTTTGTGATATTGTAATGTCTTTTAACACTTTATGTTAGCGTTCCTGATTCTTGGGAAATAAATAAGATAGTGTGTTACTAGCAGCAGTGTGTGTATTTTCATAACTAACTTTATATCAGTGTGCCTAGCAGGGTTTATTAGACCTGCTAACTATGGAATAGATAAGTTAATAGTAGTTGTATACTGCAGCGATTTCTACACCCACCAAGCCACCCGTCACCTTGCTATGCATGGACACTGACCAGAGCTTACGCCAATCCGTACCTGAACCTTATCATGGGTTCATTGATGTTTTCAGCAAGAAAGGAGCGGACTCTCTTCCACCCCATCGGCCATACGACTGCCCAATTGAGCTTCTGCCCGGGGCTGAGATTCCTTTCTGGGGCATTTTTCCCCTGTCAGAGAAAGAACAGGAAGCATTAAAAGTCTATGTCAACGAAAACCTGGATAAAGGGTTCATCCGCCCATCTACCTCCCCAGCCGGTGCCGGAATATTTTTTGTTACTTAAAAGGATCAGACCCTCCGCCCTTGTGTGGACTATCGGGAACTAAATAAAATCACGGTCAAGAACCGTTACCCGCTGCCCCTAATACCTGAACTCTTCCAGAAACTAAGATCCGCTGTTATCTTTACGAAACTTGATCTAAGAGGAGCCTACAACCTGGTCCGCATTCGGGCCGGGGATGAGTGGAAGACAGCTTTTTGAACGCGGTTCGGGCACTATGAGTATCTGGTCATGCCCTTCGGCCTGTGTAATGCGCCTGCCACCTTCCAACATCTCATTAACGATGTATTCATAGACTTTTTAGAAATTTTTGTAATTGTTTATTTGGATGATATTTTGATTTTTTCCGGATCACTCAGTCAGCACCGGGAACATGTCTGCAGAGTCCTTGGTCGTCTTCGCCTGCATGGGTTGTACGCAAAGGCAGAGAAGTGCGAATTCGAGCAACGGGAGATTACATTTTTGGGCTTAGTAATTTCTTCAACCGGCATTAAAATGGACCCTCAAAAGGTGTCCGCCGTTCTAGACTGGCCTGCACCTGTGGATAAAAAAGGCGTACAACGCTTCATTGGCTTCGCAAATTTTTACAGAAAATTTATCAGGGGGTTCTCTGCCATAATCTCACCTATTACGCAGTTAACCAAACAAAACCTCCGATTTCATTGGAGCTCAGAAGCTCAAGACACATTTGAAAGGCTTAAGAGACTTTTTACCTCAGCTCCAATTCTCAGCCATCCTGACTCATCCTTGCCCTTTCTACTGGAAGTGGATGCATCCGAAGTAGCGGTGGGGGCGGTCATTTCTCAACGACAGGGTGAGGGAGACCGAATACACCCCATAGGATTTTTCTCTCGAAAACTATCCCCGGCCGAGAGGAATTATGACATTGGAGATCGGGAGCTTCTCTCCATAAAAACAGCATTAGAGGAGTGGAGGTATCTGTTAGAGGGCGCTGTCCATCCGGTTTTGATATATACCGACCACAAGAACTTGGAATACCTGAGGTCTGCCAAGCGCTTGAGACCTCGGCAGGCCCGTTGGGCCCTGTTCTTCACCCGTTTCTGTTTCCACATCACTTATCGGCCAGGATTAAAAAACATCAAACCAGATGCATTGTCACTAGAGTTGAGCGGACACCTGGATGTTCGGGTTCGGCGGGTTCGGCCGAACTTCGGAAAAAAGTCTGGGTTCGGGACCGAACTTGACCCGAACTTGACCCCGAACTCCAAACCCCATTGAAGTCAATGGGGACCCGGACTTTTGAACACTAAAATGGCTGTAAAAAGGTAATGGAAAGGGCTAGAGGGCTGCAAATGGCAACAAAATGTTGTTAAGAGCATGGCAAGTGATCTGCAAACAAATGTGGATAGGGAAATAACTTAAAATAACATAAAAAAAATAAAAAATAAAAAAAATGCTGGAGGCCCCCTTCTCAGCAGAAGAGGTACAGGAAGTCATTAAGAACCTCAGAAACTCAACGGCACGATGCCGCACATATGGTGGGAATACCCCAGAATACGCACTTTCTGGAAAAAATTATTCAATTTAATGGATAAGATAGTGGGAAAATAAAATACTTGGAAATTAAAAAAAAATGAAAAAATTATAATCTTGACCTAGGAGGACGAAATTCAAATGGAGTAGGAGGTTGAGGTGGCGGTGGATGTGGCGGTGTAGGTGGAAGCGGCGGTGGAGGAGGACGAGGTAGCCAACACTGGTTCAAAAATACAATGGCTGGGTAAGGCTAGTGGTGAATGATGTGTCGAATTCTGTCCCCCGTTGCATAGTGTCGCATGTTTTTGCAATATCAGACTACACGGACAGTATGTAAAGCGTTTATGAAAACGCAGAAAATGCTATTGGGAAGAAAAAAAAACACTGCAAAATTTTATTTTTTTGCAATGTTTTTGCAATATCAGACTACACGGACAGTATGTAAAGCATTTATGAAAACGCAGAAAATGCTATTGGGAAGAAAAAAAAATACTGCAAAATTTTATTTTTTTGCAATGTTTTTGCAATATCAGACTACACGGACAGTATGTAAAGCGTTTATGAAAACGCAGAAAATGCTATAGGGAAGAAAAAAAAACACTGCAAAATTTTATTTTTTTGCAATGTTTTTGCAATATCAGACTACACGGACAGTATGTAAAGCGTTTATGAAAACGCAGAAAATGCTATTGGGAAGAAAAAAAAAATGCAAAATTAATTTTTTTTGCAATGTTTTTGCAATATCAGAATACACGGTTAGTGTCTACAGCGTGTATGTATGAACACGCAGAAAATGCTATTGGGAAAAAAAAATAAAAAGCAAAATTCAATTTTTATGCAATGTTTTTCCAATAGCAGAATACACACAGACTGTGGTGTATCTCTTAGTATATGCAATGCAGTAATGTTGCACTGAGCTTGCAGGTAAAACGTTTATATTTTGTCTGGCACTGGCCTCATGGCACTGTTACTGTGACTGTGCACTGCACCCCAGCCAGGGTACAATTGATTTAGGAATCCCTTCAATAATTATGTCTGCCTCTTTCTTTTGCAAAATAAAGAAACTCCCTCCCTACTCTAGCTATCTAGATCGCTCACTGATCTAACTAATTAGAAAAAAATTCAAGGAATGTGGACTGACTTTAGCACACTAACTCCTAAAATCCTCTATCTATCTATCTGCAGCACAGGAACCTGCCTAACAGTGTCTGTCTAACAGAATGACACTGTGTGCTGTGTGTGTACTATTTATAGAGACTGGGTCACATGCTGCACTGGCCAATCACAGCCATGCCATTAGTAGGCATGGCTGTGATGGCTTCTAGGGCACACTAGTGAAACGATCATCCATTGGCTGCCCTAAAGCTGTTAAAAAGGCGCCAATACAGCGCCGAACACCGGATCCGAACCCGAACTTACAGCCAATAGTTCGGGTTCGGGTCCCGGACACCCAAAAGTCCGGTATGGACCCGAACTTTACAGTTCGGGTTCGCTCAACCCTAATTGTCATGCATGTTCGACAATCCTAGAGACTCACCTGCTCCTGACACTATCCTGCCCGCAAATAACTTTTTGCTTCTACAGACAGACCTCCTATCCCTGATCAAGGAAGCTTCCACCAACTCTTCAAGGCCCCCAGGAATCACCTTGACGTCACGAGATGGCTTGCTATGGAAGGGGAGCCAAATCTTTGTCCCAGGAAGTGTTCGAGTCAAAGTGCTAACGTTACTCCATGACCACCTTGGGTCCGGAAGACCCTTGAACTTATACAGCGTACATTTTGGTGGCCCAACCTAAGAGAGTTTTGTAGGAGGTATGCCAGTTCCTGTCCTGTCTGCATACAGAACAAGACCACAAGGAATCGAGCCTGGGGCCTGCTAAAACCCTTACCAGTACCGGACAGACCCTGGAAAATGATCACTATGGACTTTATAGTCAAACTCCCCCGCTCTGAGGGGTGCTCAGCCATTTTTGTGGTTTTGGACCGCCTATCTAAAATGGCCCATTTCCTGCCCTTGAAGGGAACCCCATCTGCTGTGGAGACGGCCCGTGTGTTCATCAAGGAGATCGTCAGACTACACGGAGTGCCTGCAAATATAGTCTCCGACAGGGGGGTGCAGTTTACCTCACGCTTCTGGAGGGCGCTGTGCGAGACCCTGAAGATCGAGCTTGCATTATCATCAGCCTATCACCCTCAAACCAACGGGCAGACAGAGAGGACTAACCAAACCCTCGAACAATATATCAGATGCTTTACATCCTTTGCACAAGACAATTGGGTTTCCTTGCTGCCCCTAGCGGAATTCGCCTATAATAATGCCAGCCACTCAGCCACTAACCAGTCCCCCTTTTTCACCAATTATGGCTTCCACCTAACCTTTTACCTGATTTTATTTCAGAATCTCCAGTTCCGGCAGTCCAGGATACGGTAGAGTTTCTCAACCGCAACAACCGGGTGTTGCAAGAAGCGGTGTCCAAGGCCCAGGCAGAGAGTAAGAGAGTCTTTGACCAAAGGAGGAGGGGGGAGCTGGATCTGCAACTTGGAGATCAGGAATGGCTGTCTACAGATAACATTAAGTTGACTTGTCCCTCTAAGAAGCTAGCACCTAAGTTTATGGGACCTTTACCGTCAAGAGGAAAATTAACGAAGTTGCCTACGAACTATCTTTGCCTGACTCTCTTAAAATTCACCCTGTGTTCCACGTATCCTTATTGAAACCTGCTGTGCCTGATCCTTTTCCTGACAGGGGAACCAGACCTCCTGAGCCTGTTCTAGTGGACGGTAACCAAGAATATGAGGTGGAGGCCATCCTCGATTGTAGGAGAAGACAAGGGAAAGTACAATTTTTAATCAAATGGAAGGGGTATGGTCCAGAAAGTAATTCCTGGGAACCCGACAACAACTTACATGCTAAGCGTTTAGTTCGTGCCTACTTGTCTTCCCACCCTGAAAAAGCAAGTCGCTTGGGCATCCGGAGGCTGCCCCTTGTGAGGGGGCAATGTCAGGGACATGCCAGTTCTGATCAAGGGCACGCGCGTGCGCACAGGCGCACGCGGGTGTCCCCCCAGCTTGCACAGCAGCGTTTGCCCGGCAGTGCGCGCCTGCGGTCTGTCCGTGCGCGCGCGGGTGCGTGGCGTGTGCGCGCGTTAGCGCGCGCGTCGGCGTGCGCGCGTGCACGTGAGCGGAAGCGCGATGGCGCTGGTTGGTGCCAAAAGATCTTTAAAAGCCCTGCAGTGACACTCAGCCGGTGCTGTGTTGTCTCAGCTCTGTGTGCCAGTTACCTGAAACCTGCCTACTCTGAACTACCACCGCCTGTTACCGACCCGGCTCCGTCTGACCACTCTGCCTTCTCCTACCCGACCCGGCCTGCCTGACTCTGTCTACTTCTACTTACCGTTGCCGACTCCTGCCTGCCTTACCGACTCCGCCTGTGCCTGCTGCCCACACCTGCCTGACCTGCTGTTGCCAACCCGGACGGTCTGACCTTGCTTTGCCTATTGTCCATCTGCCTGATCTGCCTGCTGCCTGGTCTTGCTGTATCCGGCCTTCTCATCCGGCTCCTGCAGTTGCCATCTCGCACGCTGTCACCTGTATGCCGACACCCCCGGAGGATCTTCTTGCTGACTCCAACGCCTTCCACCGAAGCAATCAAGGCACTCCTACCCCACTGTGCTCACGAGACCACTGTCCCCACTCCAGTGGCTCGTGAACCAGCGTTGTATGAGAGGTCTTCTCCTACAAGTCAGGCTCTACTACCAGGTACTTAACAGTGTTACAATGCAGGGACAATTGTTTTCCTTCAAAAGAACCAATCACAGAATACATTCAAACAGACTAAGCAGTGATGTCCAAACCGTCTAACTGCTTTCAATGACAACGAACGATATAAAAACCATGGCTCAGTGGGCCATAATATTTATATCGTTATGCTAATGTTCCAACATGTACACAGAGATGTTCGCTTGAAGTTATTAATGCAGTCACCGGGAAATGGCCAGTCTCCCGGTGAGGCACAAATGAACCTCCTTAAACCAGCAAACACGTCTGTAGTGTCCACAGGAAGATTTCCGTAGCCAATGGTTTTCCGCCAACGTCTTTATGTGCGAATACGCTCACATGAGCGCATTACAGCAAAACCGACACTGGGGGGAATCTGACAACATACATTAATAAAATTTTCCATGACAGACTGTGATATGAATAGCAAGCTTTTAAAGTCATTGCGAATAAAGTTGTCAGAGATGGAAGAGTTGGTAAATTTTTTAGAAAGAAAATTAGCAAATGCACACTCCCAGCTTCTTACTAAAGAACAATGTATAATATCGCTCAATGAGCACAAAGGATCATGCCAATTGGCCGATATCTGCACAGTCAATGAGGAGAAGAGCCGTGATGAAACACAGTCTACTATTGCACCTATAGCTTCATAGCAGAATAACAGTTTGATTACAATCCAAAGAGAGACTTACTTTGTGCCAGATTCTGGGTGACTTTAATGCCCTGGAATCACCAGTGAGTCTGTCCAATAAATTTGAAGCTCTAGTCCTTAAATTCCATTTGAGTAATGAGGATGCATGCTCTCTTCTAAAAGCATGGATACCAGGACCTTTGGTAGGCCAGTTATCGTCACAGGTTAATGATAACTTAGCAGATGCAAAGGTGCGGAGGAAAGAGTTGCAGCGTATTGTGGACAGTCGTGACCAAGTATAACCTACCTCATTTTGTGCTGCCCAGCTATAACACTCCCACCTTTGTATTCCCAATAACGGAGACCACACCGTAGCTGGAGTGCTAATAGGCCGTAGCAGCCCCTTTATTTAATAAACAAATGATAAACAAAATACCGTAAACAAATAAACAAACATATTAATAAAGTGTGGCATTGGTCTGCAGGAGGATCTTACCCCCCCCACCCATTTTACCATAATCAACACATCGTGCACTGCTGTCATATCAACTGTAAACTAGGCCTCAAGCTGACATGCTAGCTCAGAGACAAAACTATTCCCACAGTGCAGTCATCCACCATATTCCCTAAATCTCCTATAAGGAATATTAACAAACGGGCCCATATCTCCAATGGGTCGCGCATCAAGTTCTCTGTGGGGAGGGGGTATCTTTTCTCCACCTGCGTCAGCCAACATCCGCCACTGCTACGACATACAAGCGACCCTGTAAGAAAGTTGTTAACCACCATCTGTAAAAAGAAAAAAGAAAAAAGGGGAGGGAGGGCGGGAACTTTCCTCCTGACGAACTGACGCTGGGGAGGGCTGAACCTCCCTTACATTACCACAAGCCCCACCCCCTTTCTTAAACGACCAGCACCTGAATGGCCTGTTAACTGATTCATGCCAGCCCTGCGCCTATTCTCTTCTGGCTTTTGCTGCGGGCTGTTCTTGATAATGGTATGAGTGATTTGCAACAAATGAAATTTAGGAGAGGAGATGACCCAATATTGTTCTGCAGTGAGTATCTTGCATTGTATACGAAAGTGTTCAACTGTCCTGACTTATTAGAGGATGATGCAAGTTTCACATACTCGATGGCCAATACGTGTTATGTAAGCTATCCCATTAGAATGGCTCTGAGAAATGCTAGATCCTACCAAAATGTTGTCAATATCCTGCGAGAATTTTGTCAAGAGTCCAGTGAAAGGGAGTACGGGTCAAAGGCAGATGTATCCGTAATAAGCAGAGGTACAGGAAGGCAGAGAGTGTTCAGACGTTCTAAGCGGAATAGACATGGACATAGATTTCATAAAGCCCGTAACATCGCTAGCATGTAGCAGATAGCCCCAGAAATACAGGTATCTGCAATGAAAACCCCCACCCAGGGCAGGGACAGCATAGTGCAAAGGCCTGATATGAAAGATAGCAGCCAGGACAAATCACACAGTTCTGAAGAAGAGATAAGAAATGACAGTCCACACTCTAAGCACAGCCAGCAACAAAACTGGATGAACATTCCAATATTTGCCCCCTGGTCTAATCTACCATTCTGGCTTGTATGTAGTTGGACGCAAATTGCATTGGGGGACTTAAAAAGTCAATTGTCATGATAATTGTGTGTAATTACTGTCTTTGTGTCCCTTTTCCAGAGACCAGGGAAAGAAGTTAAACGGGTTTGGATACTAATGTTTGTGTTTTGTTTGCAGGTGAGAACAACAGTGGGAGCAGAACAGGGGTTAGGTTATTGTAAATGCATAATCAATTATCACATGGTACCATGAGCTCATTAATTAGTAATTGTTTACAAAACAATGACAAAAAAAATAATTAAACAATAGTCAGACATTAATGGATTAAAGAGTTACAAATGAAGTTACAAATGTTGTGATGGAGGTACAGATGTTTTGTTTTTTGTTTTTCCCATTAACTGTCTTTCAGATCAAAAGGAGCACTTACTCTTGAGAAAGGTCCATGCATGTTGTTAATTAAAAGTTGAGTGTTTGTCATTGTTTTATGGTGGTTGTCTTGTCATGTTGTTTTTGTGTAATAATGGCCAGATTTTTAATTTGGGGTATTTTTTTAGTCATCTATTTTATTTTTGTTTTGTTCAGGTGGAAAAATTGTAAGGTTTAGTCCACCTGAAAGGGGGGTCATTAGCTATACCCTCAATTAGCAGCTGAATACATTTTGTTTAACCACTTCAGCCCCGGACCAATTGGCAGCCAAAGGACCAGGCCCCTTTTTGCAATTCGGCACTGCGTCGCTTTAACTAACAATTGCGCGGTCATGCGACGTGGCTCCAAAACAAAATTGGCGTCCTTTTTTCCCCACAAATAGAGCTTTCTTTTGGTGGTATTTGATCGCCCCTGCGGTTTTTATTTTTTGCGCTATAAACAAAAATAGAGCGACAATTTTGAAAAAAATGCAATATTTTTTACTTTTTGCTATAATAAATATCCCCAAAAAATATATAAAAAAACATTTTTTTTTTCCTCAGTTTAGGCCGATACGTATTCTTCTACATATTTTTGGTAAAAAAAAATCGCAATTAGCGATTATTGATTAGTTTGCGCAAAAGTTATAGCGTTTACAAAATAGGGGATAGTTTTATAGCATTTTTATTAATATTTTTTTTTTTTATTAGTAATGGCGGCGATCAGCGATTTTTATTGTGACTGCGACATTTTGGCGGACACATCGGACATTTTTGACACATTTTTGGGACATTTGTCATTTATACAGCAATCACTGCTATTTAAATAGCACTGATTCCTATGTAAATGACAGTTGTAGTTAGGGGGTTAACCACTAGGGGGCGGGGAGGAGTCAGTGTGACGTGTTGTGTTTTTTTTTACAGTAGGGGGCGTGGCTGTACGTCTGACGTCATTGATCGGCATTCCCGATGACAGGGATCCGCCGATCACTGACAGTCAGTGTAGGAAGCGCGGGGAGAGGTTTGTTTACATAGACCTCTCCCCGTTCTTCCGCTCCGTAACCCGATCGCGGGATACCAGCGGCGATCGGGTCCGCTGGTCCCGCGGCCGGGGTCACGGAGCTCCCGACCGGGTCGCGAGTGCGCCGCTAGCGGCGCGCGCGCGACCCACGGGCAGGCACATGCACGATCACGTACAGGTACGTGATTCTGCCTGCCCGTGCCATTCTGCTGACGTATATATGCAGTGGCCGGTCGGGAAGCGGTTAAAGCAAGACTTGGTAGGAAGCCATTCTAGCTGCTGGATTTCGTTTTTACTTTTGTTGTTATTGTCATTTAGGTGGAAAAGAGTTCCAAAAAGGTTTAGCCTTTGTCCACCTGAAAGGGGGTTAGTGTATACATCTTAAAGATACAGATAAATGCATTGTCTTTTTAGCGTTTAAAATTAGAATTTTTTGAGAAACAACATTGACGTTCGGTTTGTTTTTAAATTTTTGATCATACCATGGGGATCCATTTTAGAGTGGGTTCAACCTAAAGAAGTCATGGCTGTTTTGATAGTGTGGTCAGAGTTGCAGAAGTCAAGAATATTAGGTTCCTGGGTTCCAAAGAGGGAACTATGAGTAAATATAGTAAGCGAGCAGATATTATGGATAAGAATTTGATTCTGCTCTTGTTTTTCACTTCCAGAATCCTGGTGGAGTGAGATTGGAGAGGTTTCTGGAACATGGATGACAGATAGAGTTGAGCGGACACCTGGATGTTCGGGTTCGGTGGGTTCGGCCGAACTTCGGAAAAAAGTCCGGGTTCGGGACCGAACTTGATCCGAACTTGACCCCGAACTGCGAACCCCATTGAAGTCAATGGGACCCGGACTTTTGAACACTAAAATGGCTGTAAAAAGGTCATGGAAAGGGCTAGAGGGCTGAAATGGCAACAAAATGTTGTTAAGAGCATGGCAAGTGATCTGCAAACAAATTTGGATAGGGAAATAACTTAAAATAACATAAAAAAATAAAAAATAAAATGCTGGAGGCCCCCTTCTCAGCAGAAGAGGTACAGGAAGTCATTAAGAACCTCAGAAACTCAACGGCACGATGCCGCACATATGGTGGGAATACCCCAGAATATGCACTTTCTGGAAAAAATTATTAACTTTCATCAGGAGACTGGGTGGGAGACAATGTGAAGGAACCGGAGGCACTGTCAGCAACCCAATCGCCTAAGGCCTGTACTTGTCCTGGCCTCAACATTCGTACAGCCTCATTAGGCGCTCCAAAATACCGCTGCAGGCTCTGTCGCCTACTCGCACCTGAGGAAGGTGTTTCACTAGTGCTTCTCAGCCTTTTGGCTAAGATCAAGTGTAGTATCTGTTCTTATCAGTTGCCAGGAGGTGGCGCTTGCTTCTGTCCCTGTTCAACGGCGAGGTGGAGCAGGGGTGGCTGTTGCTATGCAAAAGCCTGCTGGCGTAAAGGTGACCTGGAGCGGTTCGTAGCCGAAAGGGAAGCCTTCTGATGGGGATGGAGAACCACTGGGTTGGCGCTGAAGGGTCGAGTCCCTGGCCTTCTGGCCTGGATTGTGGCAGCTCTAGCTCTGGTCAGTTTTTTGGGTTGGAACACCTGCATGGCAAGTGATCTGCACACAAATGTGGATAGGGAAATAACTTAAAATAACATAAAAAAATAAAAATAAAAGTAAAATGCTGGAGGCCCCCTTCTCAGCAGAAGAGGTAAAGGAAGTCATAAAGAACCTTAGAAACTCAACGGCACGATGCCGCACATATGGTGGAAATACCCCAGAATACGCACTTTCTGGAAAAAAATATTCAATTTAATGGATAAGATAGTGGGAAAATAAAATACTTGGAAATTACAAAAAATTCAAAAATTATAATCTTGACCTAGGAGGACAAAATTCAAATGGAGTAGGAGGTTGAGGTGGCGGTGGATGTGGCGGTGTAGGTGGAAGCGGCGATGGAGGAGGACGAGGTAGCCAACACTGGTTCAAAAATACAACAATGGCTGGGTAAGGCTAGTGGTGAATGATGTGTCGAATTCTGTCCCCCGTCGCATAGTGTCCGCCCTGTACTGCGCTTGCTCAGTACGTAGGACAAGGGGATTTCGAAACTCTCCGAAGACGATGCGCCGTGACTCCAGGTTCAAGCCACATCATCCGAGGTTGAAGCCTAGCCAAGCGAGCCCGTGAGGGGCCCTGTTACTATGTGCTACCGTATGTCCACTTGGATGGTTGGGCTTGAACCTGCACTCACTGCGCAGGCGACGTTCATCTTTGGAGATTTTGTGAATCTCCTTGTCCTCCGTACTGCGCAAGCACTGCACCTGCGCAGTAAGTGGCCGGACACTATCCGCTAGCAAGACAGTTTTCGTCAGAACACCGGTATATGTGTCTATTCTGCACAAGGTACGGCCAAGTCCTGTGGGATCCATGCCTGGTTCATTTTAATGAACGTGAGCTTGTCCACATTGGCTCTGGACAGGCGGCTGCGCTTGTCTGTGATAACGCCCCCTGCCGTGCTAAATACACGTTCAGATAATACACTGGCGGCAGGGCAGGCCAGCACCTCCAATGCGTAAAGGGCAAGCTCAGGCCATGTGCCCAATTTGGAGACCCAGAAGTTGAAGGGGGCAGACCCGTCATGCAGTACGTGTAGGCGTGTGCACACATACTGCTCCACCATGTTGGTGAAATGCTGCCTCCTGCTAAGACGTTCCATCTCAGCTGGTGGTGCTGGTTGTTGTGGCGTGCTGACAAAGCTTTTCCACATTCCGGCCATGCTAACCCTGCCTTCCGAGGTGCTGGCGGTGCCCCGGCTGCGTTGGCGACCTCTTCCTCCTCCTCTGCCTTTGCCTTGTGCTTCCACCGTACCCCCGCTTCCAAGTGGGAATGCCACCAGCAGCGCGTCTACCAGCGTGCGCTTGTACTCGCGCATCTTACGATCACGCTCCAGTGAGGTAATTAAGGACGGCACGTTGTCCTTGTAACGGGGATCCAGCAGGGTGGCCACCCAATAATCAGCACCAGTTAAAATGTGGGCAACTCGGCGGTCGTTGCGGAGACACTGCAGCATGTAATCGCTCATGTGTGCCAGGCTGCCCAGAGGCAATGAAAAGCTGTCCTCTGTGGGAGGTGTATCGTCTGTGTCCTCTGTATCCCCCCAGCCACGCACCAGTGATGGACATGAGCTGGTCTGGGTGCCACCCTGCTGTGAACATGGTTCCTCCTCCTCCATCTCCTCCTCATCCTCCACCTCGTCATCCTCCAGAACTGTGCACTTGCTGCCAGACAATTGTGTACCTGGCGCTTGTTGGTGCAGGAACCCACCCTCGTAGCCACTTGTAAATGACTGCCCTGAAAGCCTTGAAAATGAACCCTCTTCCTCCTCCTCCTCCTCCTCATCCTGTGCCACATCCTCTTCCATCATCGCCTTAAGAGTTTTTTCAAGGAGGCATAGAACTGGGATAGTAACGCTGAGAACGGCGTCATCGGCACTGGCCATGTTGGTGGAGTACTCGAAACAGCGCAACAAGGCACACAGGTCTCGCATGGAGGCCCAGTTATTGGCGGTGAAGTGGTGCTGTTCCGCAGAGCGACTCACGCGTGCGTGCTGCAGCTGAAACTCCACTATCGCCTGCTGCTGCTCGCACAGTCTGGCAAGCATGTGCAAGGTGGAGTTCCACCTTGTGGGGACGTCACATATGAGACGGTGAGCGGAAAGGCCGAAGTTACGCTGCTGCGCTGACAGGCGAGCAGCAGCAGGGTGAGAATGCCGAAAGTGCGCACAGACGGCCCGCACTTTCTGCAGCAGCTCTGGCATATCGGGGTAATTCTTAAGGAACCTCTGGACCACCAAGGTTAGCACATGCGCCAGGCAAGGGATGTGCGTCAAACCGCCTAGGCCCAGAGCTGCTACGAGATTTCACCCATTATCGCACACCACCAGGCCGGGCTTGAGGCTCACTGCCACCAACCACTCATCGGTCTGTTGTTCCTGTCCCTCCACAACTCCTTTGCAGTGTGGGGTTTTTCCCCCAAACAGGAAAGTTTTAAAACTGCCTGCCTCTTCCCTATTTTAGGGCCCCAATTGGTTAAACTGTACAATGGAATGGGAGATACAAGCTCGTTCCATGGCGATACGTTGAAAGCCCTAATAACAATTCTACTCAAGGAAGGTAAAGATCCAATGCAATGTGGAAGCTATAGGCCAATATCCCTTTTAAATATAGATTTGAAGTTGTTTTCAAAAATTTTAGCGACACGACTCCAGCAATACCTACCCTCCCTGATTAATCAAGATCAGGTAGGGTTCGTTCAGATGTGGGAAGCACGGGACAATACGATTAGATCCTTGAATTTAGTCCATGTAGCTAACACTCTTAAAATTCCATGCTTATTTGTGGGGACAGACGAAGAGAAAGCTTTTGATCGTATAAACTGGTATTTTATGTTTGCAGTATTAAAACGGATAGGATTGGGAAACAACATGTTTAGATGGATTTCAAGTATTTATACTTACCCAACTGCTCAGGTAAAAGTAAATGGAGTTGTATCTCAACCATTTAGGGTCAAGAATGGGACTAGACAGGGATGCCCACTATCCCCAATCTTATTTGTCCTGACTTTAGAACCCCTACTGTGTAAAATCCGATCAAACCCAGATATAAGAGGCTTATCAATAGGGGGAATGCAATATAAGACTTCGGCTTACGCGGATGATATGCTATACTCATTAACTAATCCAATAGTTTCACTACCTAATCTTTTGAAAGAAATAGATGCTTATGGTGCTTTATCAGATTTTAAGATTAATTTATCAAAATCTGAAGCTATGGCAGTAAGGATTCCTAAGGAGATATTGAGAACATTGAAGTTAAGCTATAAAATTAAGTGGTCAGACCAGGCCCTGAAATACCTGGGAACCCTTATCCCGTCAGATCTCTCATGTACCTATAAACTTAATTTTCCTCCACTACTACATAGTGTGCAAAATCTTCTTGGAAAATGGCAGAAAGGGCTTTTTTCATGGTTTGGGAGGTGTAATATTATTAAAATGAGCGTTCTCGCGAAGTTTCTATATTTACTTCAAGCATTACCGATTAACATACCCAAAAATTATTTTAAGCAAGTACACTCCCTACTGATTAGATTTATATGGGCAAATAAACGCCCAAGAGTCAGTAGATCTCTATTGAATCTACCTAAAAAGTATGGGGGTCTAGCTATACCAGATCTGTACAAATATTATCAGGCGGCACTTTTGAGCCGACTGATTGATTGGAGCAGACATGGGGAATGGAAGATGTGGCCGGGTTTGGAACAGGCGCAAAGCAAGGTGGCATTGCAAAGAGCTGCTTGGTGTTACAGAGAACTCCCGATCTCAGTAAAGGCACACCCACTGATAGGACCTACTTTAAAGATGAGTTATAGACTATTTTTAAAAGACAAACTGTCGACAATAGCCTCCCCTCTATTCCCAATACTGGGAAATCCACAATTTGAACCAGGATTAAGGGACGGAAATTTTAGAGGACTGATAGAACAAGGGATATCTCAAGCCATGCACTTTTTGATAAATGGAACATGGCCTACGATATAGGCGATGACAACAGGATCTATAGTACCCCAATTGGATTTATGGCGTGCGATACAGTTGAGACATTATTTGAATACACTAAACCCACTAGGAGGTTACGACCGCGCGCTAACACCATTTGAGAGGTATTGTAATGGGAAGGGGACTTTGCATCACACCCTATCTAGGACGTATGCGTTGTTGGTGGCACCGTCGGAAGATTTTAGATTGCCCTTTTTTAGGGAGTGGGAAAGAGACCTAGATCAGATATTTTCGGAGGAACAGTGTAAGAAAATAATAGGCAACATATTTGAATCTTCAATTTGTATAAGAATACAGGAGACCAACTTCAAGATCCTGTCGCGATGGTACCGTACCCCAGTATTATTGCATAGATGTTATCCGGAGATATCAGACAGGTGCTGGCGATGCGGAGAAGAAAAAGGGACGTTAGTACACATCTTCTGGGCTTGTTCTAGAGTAAGGGATTTCTGGAAAGAAGTACGGAGAATCTCTCAAAAATTTAGTGAACAAGAATTACCAGAAGACCCGTCCTTTTTTCTACTACAGGATACGCGAAGCTCTACTAAAATATATAAGAAAACGGTTATATGTCACCCAGAGCCGATCCGCCCTATACGCGGACTACGCAAGCTGCGTAGGGCCCCGCGGCGGATCGGCTCTGCTCGGGGGCCCCTGGGGCCGCTGCCGCCACTGTGAGGGCAGCGGCGCCTGAAAAAAGATGGCAGCGGGGCCGACATGCAACTGCGCATGCGCCCGCCTTTCCGAAAATTGCCGAGCAGCGGCAACAGCGCTGGCGCATGCGCAGTAGCCCGACATGCAACTGCGCATGCGCCAGCGCTGTTGCCGCTGCTCGGCAATTTTCAGAAAGGCGGGCGCATGCGCAGTTGCATGTCGGCCCCGCGGTGATCTTTTTTTCAGGCGCCGCTGCCCTCACAGTGGCGGCAGCGGCACCAGAGACACGATGGCGCCAAGTGGCGCCATTTTTAAAAATAAAACGTCCCCTCCGCACCCTCTTACCTCCTGGGCCTCCCCCTCGCAGCCTCTTACCTCTTACCTCCTGGGCCCCCTCCCCCTCGCATCCTCTGACCTCCTGTCCCCCCTCCCCCCTCAAAGCCTCTGACCTCCTGCCCCCCCCTTCCTCAGCCTCTGACCTCTTGCCCCCCTCGCAGCCTCTGACCTCCTGCCCCCCCCCCTCGCAGCCTCTGACCTCCTGTCCCCCCCTGCAGCCTCTGACCTCCTGTCCCCCCCCTTCGCAGCCTCGGACCTCCTGTCCCCCCCTGCAGCCTCTGACCTCCTGTCCCCCCCCCCCCCTTCGCAGCCTCTGACCTCCTGCCCCCCCCCCCTCGCAGCCTCGGACCTCCTGTCCCCCCCTTGCAGCCTCTGACCTCCTGCCCCCCCCCCCTCGCAGCCTCGGACCTCCTGTCCCCCCCCTTGCAGCCTCTGACCTCCTGTCCCCCCCCTTGCAGCGTCTGACCTCCTGTCCCCCCCTTGCAGCGTCTGACCTCCTGTCCCCCCCTTGCAGCGTCTGACCTCCAGTCCCCCCCTTGCAGCCTCTGACCTCCTGTCCCCCCCCTTCGCAGCGTCTGACCTCCTGTCCCCCCCCTTCGCAGCGTCTGACCTCCTGTCCCCCCCCTTCGCAGCCTCTGACCTCTCCTGTTGCCCCCCACAGCCTCCCACAGCCTCTGACCTCTCCTGTTGCCCCCCGCAGCCTCTGACCTCTCCTGTTGCCCCCCCCCGCAGCCTTTGACTTCTCCTGTTGCCCTCCCCCGCAGCCTCTGACCTCTCCTGTTGCCCTCCCCCCACAGCCTCTGACCTCCCCTGTCCCATCCGCAGCCTCTGACCTCCCCTGAGTCAAGAGAGGGAGTGCTGCCAGGATGGGGGTCATGGGAGAAGTCAGACATGTATGGACTGCGGAGAGGAAACTATGGGATAAAACCAGAGCCACCAAGCTGGAGCCGACTGACTGAGCCCTGCATGATGCACCTGAGAGGAGGTCAGTGACAACACCGCCAGGCCAGTCTAGGGGGGGTCAATACAATATTGTAAGGGGGCACTGATATAAAGGTTTCCCCCTTATCAGTAAACCCCCTTATCTTAGTGTTTTCTTTCTCTGGTCACCAGAGTCCTCCCCACAGTCCCAGAGTTCCCCTTTACATCATAGTATGCAGGATTCCACCTTACAGTGCAAGGGGGAACTCTGATGTAAAGGGCAATGACCCCGATGTAAGGAGGGGCTTTATAGGGATGCTCTCTGGGGACCCTGATGTAAGGGGGGTGCTCTCTGGGGACCCTGATGTAAGGGGGTGCTCTCTGGGGACCCTGATGTAAGGGGGGTGCTCTCTGGGGACCCTGATGTAAGGGGGGTGCTCTCTGGGGACCCTGATGTAAGGGGGAGGCTCTCTGGGGACCCTGGTGTAAGGGGGGGGGCTCTCTGGGGACCCTGGTGTACGGGGGGGCTCTCTGGGGACCCGGGTGTAAGGGGGAGGCTCTCTGTGGACCCTGGTGTAAGGGGGAGGCTCTCTGGGGACCCTGGTGTGGTGTAAGGGGAGGCTCTCTGGGGACCCTGGTGTAAGGGGAGGCTCTCTGGGGACCCTGGTGTGGTGTAAGGGGAGGCTCTCTGGGGACCCTGGTGTAAGGGGGGGCTCTCTGGGGACCCTGGTGTAAGGGGAGGCTCTCTGGGGACCCTGGTGTAAAGGGGGGGACCCTGGTGTAAGGGGGGGGCTCTCTGGGGACCCTGGTGTAAGGGGAGGCTCTCTGGGGACCCTGGTGTAAGGGGGGGCTCTCTGGGGATCCTGATGTAAGGGGGGTGCTCTCTGGGGATCCTAATGTAAGGGGGGTGCTCTCTGGGGACCCTGATGTAAGTGGGGGATCCACACTCAGATATGTAAAGATATATATATTGTATACATGTCTGTTCTATATTGTACTTATTCTTTGACTGTTTTGTTTAAAGGAGGGAGGATTGTATTGGGAGCGCTGAAGTGTCAGGTGTGACTGTGTGGCAATGGCAAATGGTTTACATAGCTCACGGCATCACGGGTCAGGTAGAGGGCCCCTCAGCAGAATTTTGCTTAGGGCCCCAGGGGAGCAGCTCCTTTATTAAATAACAAAATATATATATAAATAACTTTATAAATAACTTTATAACCAATAAACAACAAATATCAACAGATAAACAACATCAATAAAAACGTGACGTAGGCCTATAGTAGTGCATTACCCCCCCCCACCCAAATTACCATAATCAACAGCTCGTGCACTGCGGTCAACTCAACTGTAACTAGGCCTCAAGCTGACATACTAGCTCAGAGACAAAACTATTCCCGCAGTGCAGTCATCCACCATATACCCTACATCACTTATAGGGAATATACCAAACGGGCCCATATCTCCAATGGGTCCCGCATCAAGTTTCCTGTGGGGAGGGGGTTTCTTCTTTATGCCTACGTCACACAACATCCGCCACTGCAAACAAGGTTAAAACCTTAACCTTGAGCGCACCTCCACACCCTAAGTGCTCGCTCAATACCATCCTGAATACCGAGGGCCCACATATCTGTGCCAACTGGGTTCAGATGAACACCATCAGCCTTCAGATAGCGCCACGTGTCTATCTCCAACTCCCTGTGCCTAATGGCCAACCCCCCGTGTTTAACAAAAAATCTGCTGACCTCCTGATTAACTTTTTTCCGGGCTTTGTTAAGTAGGTCCACTGACCTGGCAAAACGCCATGCAGTCCTGGCGATCATGTCTGACCAAACCAGGACTGTGTTGGGGAAAGCCGCCTGAAGTCGGCAAAAGTCATATTTCATGTCCCTAGTGACATCTAGTTTTGTCCTAAGCCCCAAATCATTGCCCCCTACGTGGATCACTAAAACCTCCGGAGGCCTATCCCATCTCGCAAACTTGAGCGCTTCCGGGATAAGACGGCTCCAGAGCATCCCCGGGAAACCCAACCATTTTATGTAGGCCTCCCTCCTAGAAAACCCCAGCTGTCTACCGTCCGGTCTGTCATCTCCCCTCCTGGCTCCCCAGCAGACATAAGAGTGCCCTATAATCCAAACGAGCTTCGGAGGGTCATCTGAAAGAGAAACAGCAAGAAAATTCCGGTCAGCTTCACATAATGTACCACACGAAACCATGTCGGCACTTCACACAACCCACCCCTTTTATCAGCAACCCTTATGCGATCAAATCCAGCCTAACATACGACCTGAAACGCCTTGATTCCCACCTCCCAATTTGTTTCACCGCATCTTCCGGTAAACCCCACCTGACCGCCTCCGTGGCCGCCCCAATCCTGAAAGAATGCGAGGAAAATCTCAGTTCCCCCATATTCATAACTCGTAAACATTTCCGGAAGACCCCTATGAACTGAAAGCGCGATAGCGCCTCGCCGTTCTGATGCACCAGCAGGGGGCCCTCCCCAGCCGGCCTCACCTGTAAGAAAACACTCGTCACCAAGACGGGGCAGAGTTTGGCGTCTGGAATGGCGAAAACCACCACTTCCTTGCCTCGGCCCTGCTGGTCCGTCTTTGATCTTTGCAGATGCAAAACCAGCCTGTCCTCAAAGCACCGCACGTGTCCTACAGCCAAGCCATCCCTCTTTGTCTTCGAGGAACTCACCAGTTCCCCGATCCGAAAGGCCCCAAAAAAGGCTAACACAAAGGCCGTGCGGAACAGTCCCACCTCGTACCCGGACGAGCAAACCCCACTCAAGGTGTCCACCACCCTGCCCAGCAGTTCAAACGTCACCGGTCGCCGCTCGTCCCGTACCGCCTTCCCTTTTTTGTAACCCTTAACTGCTTGCCGCGCCCAGAACTCCTTGGTCCAGTCGCTCCCCCCCTCAAGTTTACACCAAAACGCCATAGCCGCCATCACCTTTTCCAGCCTCGACACGGAAATCCCGCTCTCCATGTGCCTGGCGATAAAATAAATAAAAAGCAGCCTGGGTTCCCTTTCTCCCCTTGCGGTCTGAACCCGGAAAGCCGCCCATTCGTCCCATACTTTCCTGTATGCTTTCCATGTCCCTTCGGTCACCGACCGCTGGATCCATCCCGCTAGTCTTCCAGTGCAATCTTCCACATCTCCGCCGGACAGTGGGTTCCCTGATGCTCCGCTTCCGGCGCCAGTTCCCGAAACTTTTCCCACTGAAACCGAGAGAGAGCATCAGCGACCACGTTCTCCACTCCCGGCAAATGCACCGCATGCATGAAGATGTTCATCTGCATGCACCGCAGTACCAGGTGTCTCAACAACCGTATCACCGGAGGTGATGCCGCCGATACCTTGTTGATCACCTGAACCACCCCCAGGTTGTCGATGTGGAAGCGAACCTTCCGATCCCGGAAGAATTCACCCCACAGCTCAACCGACAACACTACCGGAAACAGTTCTAGTAGCAACATGTTCCTGAGCAACCCCTCCCGCTTCCAGCTATCCGGCCAAGGGCCCGCACTCCAGCGCCCCTTGAAGAAGGCCCCATAACCCGCTGACCCTGCGGCGTCTGTGAACAACTCGAGATCGAAGTTGCTCACCGGTCCCGTCATCCATAAAGCCCTCCCATTGAAATTGTCCAGAAACACGTGCCACATTCGCAGATCACTCTTATGTTCTTTCGAGAGTGTCACGTAATGCCTGGGCGACTCAATCCCCCCAGTGCTCGCTGCCAGTCTCCTACTAAAAATCCGCCCCATCGGGATAATCCTGCAAGCAAAGTTAAGCTTCCCCAACACTGACTGTAGGGCTCTCAACTGCACTTTGCGCCGCCCCACCAATGCCCGAACTTCCGCTTTCAATGCCACCAATTTAACCTCCGGCAGTCTGCATTCCATTGCTACTGAATCGAGTACTATCCCTAAGAAGCTGATCTCTGTCCTGGGCCCTTCCGTCTTGTCAGGTGCAAGCGGAATGCCGAAATCCCCTGCAATCCTTTCCAACGTTGTAAGTAACACCGCGCAAACCTTGGATGCGGGCGGGCCGACGCACAAAAAGTCGTCCAAATAGTGGATCACTGAATTCAAACCAGACACGTCCCTCACCACCCATTCTACAAACGAGCTGAAACATTCGAAGAATGCACACGAGATAGAACAACCCATCGGTAAGCACTTATCCACGTAATATTCCTCCTGCCACCTGCAACCCAATAAGTAAAAGCTATCGGGGTGAACAGGTAACAAACGGAAGGCCGCTTCTATGTCTGTCTTTGCCATCAGGGCCCCTCTACCATACTTACGCACCCAAAAGACCGCTGCATCAAAGGACGTGTAATGGACCGCGCAGGCCTGGGGGTCAATGGCGTCGTTCACCGACCCCCCTTTCGGGTAAGAAAGGTGGTGAATGAGCCTGAATTTGTTAGGTTCCTTCTTGGGGACCACTCCCAAAGGAGAAACCACTAGTTCGGGGATTGGCATTACGGGGAAGGGGCCCGCCATCCTGCCCAGAGCTACCTCTTTTTGTAACTTTTCCGTTACCACCGCCCGGTGTCTCAGAGCCGACCTCAAATTGTCTGCTCCTGGTGGCACCGAGCCCAGTACCGCAGGAATTACAAAACCCTCCCCAAAACCTGAAGCCAACAAATGAGCCGCGTCCCTATCGGGATACCTACCTAGAAAAGGCAGCATTTTTTCCACTCTCACCGGCGTCTTCCCCTTTGTTTGCAGACTCGCTGGCCTTGCCTTTTCCCTGCTTAAAACACCGTGACCCGGGGTGAGATCCCCCACACCCGGAGCACTCGTGTTTGTATTTACACCCCGTTCCGAACTTGCAGGTGCCCTCATTATACTGCCAACAGACTCCCTTCTTTTTAGCGGCCGATTGACCTGAAGCCCCCGATCGACCGGCCCCCCCCTGAAAAAACTGCCCCGCCGGCTTCGCTGCTGCCATCAAGCGCATCCACAGACTGATGTCCTTGTGGTCCCAGCGAAGCGCCGGCCTGACTGCCCTCCTCTGGCGAAATTGCTCATCGTAACGTAGCCACGACATTCCCCCATAGGTCCGATGGGCCTCCCCGATGGCGTCCAGGTAGCAGAAAAGCGCCGAGCAGTGCTCCGGCTCTTTTTCCCCTATTACGCTTGCCAGGATTGCAAACGCCTGAAGCCAGTTTTGAAAAGTCCTGGGAATCAACCTATAACGCCTCTTCTCCTCGTCCTCCTTTTTACTGTCATCAGGTTTTACCCTATCCAGATTAAACTTTTCCAGGGGGAGCAGCGAAAATATCTCCACGTACTCCCCCTTCCAAATTTTTTCCCTGACCTCTTGCTTTAAATGAGCCCCAAGGGGCCCTTCAAAACACACGTAGACTTCGCACCGTGCGGAGTCCGCCAGGCGTACAATGTCCTGTTTCTTGGCTTTGTCCCCCCCTTTCTCCCCCTCTCCCGCCGCTGGTTCCGTGGGCGGACTCGCCTCCACTGTGCCCCCTGCCCCTCCCTCCCCCACCCCCGGGGTTAACGCGGGCGGAATCGCCACCGCCGTTTCCCCTGTTTGCCCGCTCGTCCCCCCCATGCCTGACGTTGCCCCCACCTGTCCCACACCCATACCTTCCCTCCCTGGGGGAACCCAGGCTCGGGCCGGCCCCGTCGGGGCCATTGGAGCCGCGTCAAACTTGCCCACTAAATCCCTGAGCCCCGCTAAGAGAACCCTGAGGCCGTCTCCCGCCAAGGCGGGATCGGGGCCGCTGTTGCCCGGGAAGGGAACCCCCTGAATGGCCCCGGGGACGCAATCCCCCCCCCCCCCACCGTGTCCCCCAAACCGGAAGCGTCTCCCCCCCCCCCGAAACCCGGAAATGAAGAAGACTTACCAGGCTGCCTGGAAATGTTCCCACCAGCCGTTGTTCCCGAATCCACCGTCACCATTCGTCCCTCCGCGATCTCGTCCTCGGACCTGGACAGCTCTCCCTCCGACAGCTCCGGCTCCTCCTCCGTCAAATCCGCAGCCTGCCCCCCGGGGGATTCGCCCCCGGAGGCGGACGAGCTCCTTTCCCTCAGGTTCCTCTTCCGCCCCTCTGCCGACTTACTGGCACACTTCCGAGGGGTCTGGGCACTTGATCCGGTAGCTGGCTCCATCGCCATGGGGTTAGGCCGCACGCCTCTGTGCCCCTGCATCGGTTTTGTAGGCCTGGGCCGTACGCCCCCAGCCCCCGCTGCCTGCGGTTCCCGACCAAATCTTGCGTCGTTCCTCCCCTTCGGGTGCACCCTTGCAGACGGACCGCCTGTACCCCGGGTGTTCGCCCGGTAGCTGCCGGGCCGACAAGTTCTGGCCCCCCCGGCCGCCGAACGCCACCCGCCTGGGCCCTCTGTCCCTCATCAATGGGCGGATCGCCCCCTTGCTGGTCATCCTCCCTCTCCCCTTCTTCCTCCGGGCCCGACTGCTGGGTCCCCCCCCAGCTCCTGTTCCTCCCCCTCACCCCCCCCCTGGCGGGCCGCCGTGGAGGACGGCCGCCCTGTGGGATTTGGGCCTGGGAGCCTGCTGGCTGTTAACCGCCATGGCGCTGCCCCCCTCCCCCCCCTTGGAGGCTGTGGAGCTCCTGAGCCGCCCGCCCGTCCCAAGATGGCCGCCAGCCGCGGCCGCCACGAGGCCTGAGGCCTGTGAGCGCCGCCGGATGCTGGATGCTGCCTGTGCCTGGTTGGTCCCCCCTGCACACTTAACCCCCCTGACCGCCGTTCCCGCGGGTGTCGTGACCCCCCCCGCCGACCGCTTAGCAGGCGGTTCGGCGTCAGACAAGGCCCCCATGTCCCCCTGCTTGCCAGAGGCCCGGCGCCCGTCGGGCGAATAACGGTCCGGCGGGCGGATCTGCCGCGCCCGGGTGCCGTGCGTCGACCCCCCCCCTCGGTCCTCACCCCCCAGGGCCCGCTCCACTTGCTCTCTGATCCATGCGGCCCCGTTCGCCGCCGCCGCCGCCCGGATGTTTCCCAGGAGCTCCTCCATGCTGCCTCCTCCAACTTTTCTTCCTAGCAGACTGAGCTCCCGGGAGGATGGCTCCTCCCTTTCCTGTTGCCCAGCTCCACCCCCTCTAACCCTTAAACGGCCATGCACCTTGCAGGCATGTAGACTTTTGTCATGTCAGCCCTGCGCTGATCTCTTCGTTTAAAGCTGCGGGCTGTTCTGGATCGGCACTGATGTCACCTATTGAATGCAGCTAAGTCTTGTATTCCACTTATGTGGAAGCAGACACAAACACCATCAGTGGGAATGTGGCTTAAAAAGGTAGAGCAATTAAACTATATGGAGGATCTGGTATGGTCATCTCGACAGAAAAGAGGGAGATACCTGGAAACATGGTCTTCATGGAATCTTTATATTAACTCAGAGGAGGGAAGAAATCTTATAGATATAAACCTGGACAATTGAAAATAGACAGGAAAGCTGGGGATACCTATGGAGGAGGGCTTGGGGAAGAGGGATGTGGGGGGGGGGGGGGGGGGGGGTGGGGGGGGGAAGGGAGAGGGGTAAACCCCCCCTTTTCTTTTCTTTTTTTTTTTTTCTTTTTTTTTTTTTTCTTGTTTAGGGGGTAGGGGTGGGTTGTGGGTTACTGATTAGGTTAATTTTTTTCCCTTTTTTTTTTTTTTTGTTGTGGGTAATAAAATATATAGGAGTAAGACAAGGTTTAACACCCTATGAATATATTAAGAGGGAATCCTAGGGCAGAGCTTGAGAGAAGCCCGTGCCTTGGGTAAAGATAGCGGATACCCCACCCCATTACTATTTGCTTTATTTAAGAAATTAGAAAATGACAGTAGAGCCGACGGTACATTGTGTATGGGGTTATAGGTTTGGGAAATGACTTAATTAATTATCAGGAGTGTATTCATAGATGTGAACAATATGTGAGATGTGAAGATGATAAAGTGTATCCCTTGTTTTCCCTAGAAATAAATAAAGATTTAAATCTGAAAAAAAAATAATTAAAAAAAAAAAAAAAAACTGCCTGCTGTCGTTTAGCCCTGGCTGTGCTGAAGTTGGTGGTGAAGGTGTTACGCTGACCGGATGAGGAGGCGGTAGAGGATGAGGAGGCGGAGTAGGAGGAGTTAGCAACAGGAGGCAAACTGAAGTGCCCTGCAATCCTCGGTGGTGGAAGGACATGCGCCAAAGTGCTATCCGCCTCAGGCCCAGCCGCCACTACATTTACCCAGTGTGCTGTTAGGGAGATATAACGTCCCTGACCGTGCTTACTGGTCCACGCATCCGTAGTTAGGTGGACCTTGCCACAGATGGCGTTGCGCAGTGCACACCTGATTTTGTCTCCCACTTGGTTGTGCAGGGAAGGGATAGCTCGTCTGGAAAAGTAGTGGCGGCTGGGCACGACGTACTGTGGGACAGCCAATGACATCAACCTTTTAAAACTCTGTGTCTCCACCAGACGGAATAACAGCATTTCAAAGGCGAGGAATTTTGAAATGCTGGCATTCAGGGCCAGGGATCGCGGGTGGCTAGGGGGGTACTTCCTCTTCCGCTCCAGTGTTTGGGAAATAGGGAGCTGAACGCTTCAATGGGACATTGTGGAGATGGTTGGTGACCCAGGTGGTAGTGTTGCTGGCAGATCCTCTGTTTGCGGGTTGGCAGGTGTCACTGTCACTACAGAGGTGGATGAAGAGGCCGAGACTGCAGCAGAAGAGGAAGCAGGAGGAGCCAGAGACCTTTCTTGGTTTTTGAGGTGTCTACTCCACTGCAGCTCGTGCTTTGCACTTAGATGCCTGGTCATGCAGGTTGTGCTCAGGTTGAGAACGTTTATGCCTCGCTTCAGGCTCTGACTGCACAGCGTGCAAACCACTCGTGTCTTGTCATCAGCACATTGTGTGAAGAACTGCCATGCTAGGGAACTCCTTGGACCTGGCTATGGTGTGCTCGGTCCCTTGCTGCGTTGGGCAGTAGCAGACGTAGTGTCTAGGGGACGGACGCTCCGCTTTTGCACCCTGCTCCCTCTTCTGCTGTGCTGGTGGCTCTGTGCGACCACCGCCTCTTCCTCCGAACTACACTGGTCACCTGCATGACGTTGATTCCATGTGGGGTCAAGGACCTCATCGTCCTCCACATCATCTTCCACCCAGTCTTCACCCCTGCCCTCCTTGTCGGTCTGCACAATGGCGAAAGCAGCAGCAGTTGGCACCTGTGTTTCGTCATCATCCGAGACGTGCTGCGATGGTCCTCCCATGTACTCATCATGAAACATAAGTGGTTGGTCATCGGTGCACACAATCTCTTCCACTTCTGGGGCAGGGCTAGGTGGATGGCCCTGGGAAACCCTGCTAACAGAGTCATCAAAAAGCAGAAGAGACTGCTGCATGATTTGGGGCTCAGACTGATTGGCTGATTTGCAAGGGGGTGAGGTGAAAAACTGATGGACATCGGCTGCAGGTGCCAACTCTGAACTTTCATCAGGAGACTGGGTGGGAGACAATGTGAAGGAACCGGAGGCACTGTCAGCAACCCAATCTACTATCGCCTGTACTTGTCCTGGCCTCAACATTCGTACAGCCTCATTAGGCGCGCCAAAATACCGCTGCAGGCTCTGTCGCCTACTCGCACCTGAGGAAGGTGTTTCACTAGTGCGTGTAGCTGGCACAGATCGACCACGTCCTCTCCCTGCAACAGGAGCGACACCAGCAGCACCACGACCCGGGCCACGTCCCCTTTTTGATGATCTCCTCATATTTTCAAAATTTATGATCTCGCCCTAAATGGGTGTTTTTGTCTATAGCAGAATACACGTACAGTGTCTAAAGCGTTTATGAACACGCAGAAAATGCTATTGGTAAAAAAACAAACACTGCAAAATTAAATTTTTTTGGAATGTTTTTCCAATATCAGAATACACGGATAGTGTCTAAAGCGTTTATGAAAACGCAGAAAATGCTATTGGGAAGAAAAAAAACACTGCAAAATTAAATTTTTTTGTAATGTTTTTCCTATATCATAATACACGGATAGTGTCTAAATCGTTTCTGAAAACGCAGAAAATGCTATTAGGAAGAAAAAAAAACACCAAAATTAAATTTTTTTGCAATGTTTTTCCAATATCAGAATACACGGATAGTGTCTACAGCGTGTATGTATGAACACGCAGAAAATGCTATTGGGAAAAAAAAAACACAGCAAAATTAAATTTTTTTGCAATGTTTTTCCAATATCAGAATACACGGATAGTGTCTACAGCGTGTATGTATGAACACGCAGAAAATGCTATTGGGAAAAAAAAAAACACAGCAAAATTAAAATTTTTTGCAATGTTTTTCCAATATCAGAATAAACGGATAGTGTCTAAAGCGTTTATGAAAACGCAGAAAATGCTATTGGGGAAAAAAAAAAACACAGCAAAATTTAATTTTTTTGCAATGTTTTTCCAATATCAGAATACACGTCTAGTAGTATTCTAGTGTCTACAGCGTGTATGTATGAACACGGAGAAAATGCTATTGGGGAAAAAAAAATAAAAAATTTAAATTTTTTTGCAATGTTTTTCCAATAGCAGAATACACACAGACACTATGGTGTATCTCTTACTATATGCAGTGTTGGTCCTAATGGTGCACTGAGCTTGCAGGTAAAACTTTTATATTTTGTCCAGCACTGGCCTCATGGCACTGTTAAAAGACTGTGCACTGCACCCCAGCCAGGGTACAATTGATTTAGGAATCTCTTCAATAATTCTCTCTGCCTCTTTCTTTTGCTTAATAAAGAAACTCCCTACCCTACTCTAGCTATCTAGATCGCTCACTGATCTAACTAATTAGAAGAAAATTAAAGGAATGTGGACTGACTGACTGACTTTATCACACTAACTCCTAAAAATCCTCTCTCTCAGCAGCACAGGAACCTGTCTATAGCAGAATGACGCTGTGTGCTGTGTGTGTGGACTATATATAGAGGCTGGGTCACATGGTGCACTGGCCAATCACAGCCATGCCATTAGTAGGCATGGCTGTGATGGCTTCTAAGGGCACACTAGTGAAACTAGCGTCGATTGGCTGCCCTGCAGCTGTTAAAAAGGCGCCAATACATCGATGAACACCGGACCCGAACCCGAACTTACAGCCAATAGTTCGGGTTCGGGTCCGGGTCCCGAACACCCAAAAGTCCGGTACGGACCCGAACTTTACAGTTCGGGTTCGCTCAACCCTAATGACAGATGTTCATCTGGTTGGCAGTTTATCTGTGCCACAGCACACCACAAATGTGTTATGATAAACATCAGGAGAGACGGGACGAACGAAAAGATTCAGTTTAATACTTGTTTTTTCATAGGGACAATTTAGTGCTAATGCTGAATCTGAAAGACTATGCCTATCAACAAGGCTTGTGAAACATTTTTTCCGGAGTCTCTCCTGATGAATGCAAACGTGCTATTAATACACATGTACATACGATGGGTTGGAGGTTGAGGAAGGAATATAACACATCCAATCCGTCAGAACATGAAATGTAAAATATGTGTTTTTTGTTGGAGGGAGGAGTTGAAAGAAGAAAATGTTTTTAATATGTGACATGTATTGACATAACGGAATTGATATGGTGCAGGTACCCAGGAGGCTGGCACTTATGCATAATAAGGTGACTGTTGGCCAGACTAGACGTTGGCCAGGTGACACATCAATGGGGTGGAAATGTCCTTGTATGGGGGAGATACACCTGGTTGATGTCTCACCTGAGAGGTTGAAATCCTGCACAGATAATGCCAGTGAATACACACAGGAGCATGCTCCGTTAAATAAAGGGAAAAAACGCTGGTTACCAGGGTACAGTATGCCTTCACCACATGGCGCTGCAATATCTCACAGTGGTTGAGAAAAACCTATTACTCTATATGTGCTGAGTATACACTGAATCAAGTATGGTCATTGTACCAGTGACTTACTCCCAGAGATGTGCGGACACAGAATGAGGTTCGTGCAGGGCGCTTATCTCTGAGGAGTAACCAGAAAGAGGAGGGATGTATTCAGCACTATATTGGGGGGAATAGGAGCTGGGATGGGTGTTGTTAATGGAGTGGACATCGGTATCCTGAAGAACAAACTCTCAGCCATAGCTTAAGCAGGGCTTTGTTACTCAGAGAGATGGGTGGCATCCTTAATAACATTCTACAAAGTCACATAAATACCCAGGGTAAAGTGGCTCCAGATTAGGTCAACCATGTTGAGAGGTTGGTAGAGAGTGTGATGGTATAGGACAGAAATTTGTCATTGGCTCTGGCGTGCACGCAGTGGCAGGCAGAAATGTCAACCAACATTAAGCTGATTGTACAGTCTCTGTATGAGGGGCAATGGCCTGATGAGTTAGCATCACCACTCAGTAAGACTTTGCCAAAACACATTGCTTACACTAATCCAAAGTGGTGGTTGAATGCCTGGATAGGCTGTACTAGTTTGGATTGTGAAAGGTCTTATGCTGTATGATCCCATATACAGAAGTGCAGACTTGGTCTGTATATTTGGTGGCATCAATGGGCTTACTGACTGGGGATTCTATCTTGTTGCATTTGAGGCTAAATTACCAACATGTGATCAGAGAAGATGGAAGCTGGACTCAGGTTTCCCTCAGTCGGAGGCATGACCCTGATGTCCTTTGTATGCCAGGTCAATACATGGTGGTGAACGAAAAATGTTGGGAAGATATTTCACTATGTGTTCTGGATGGAGAGATCATTGCTGGGAAGGAAGCACCTGGGTATTATTTAGGACATAGACGAGTTTGTTTCTTTGTCCTAAAGAATACCGATGTAACGTTAGTCATGGAACTAGAGGGTTCCTTGAACCTAACCATAGGTAGAGGTGCATGGTATACCCTGGGCATGGTCTCTGAAATCCAGGCACAGGGATGGAATTGTGTGGGTTTTGTCATTGTTGCAGATTTATGTGTGGTTAGACTTGATATTTATATAGAAGGGTCTCCCATTTGTCTATGCAGGGTTTTATAAGCTAGATAACTATGGGAATAGACAAGGTTAGGAGTGTAATTGGAGATCAATTCACCAATAAATTACCTAAATAATGGTACCAACTAGGGATGGGCCCGGTGCTCGATGCGAACCCATGTTCGCATCGAGCACCGGGCGTTCGCTCGCTCGGCGAGCCCAGAACTATTTTGGCCGCTCGCATCACATTCGTGTGATGCGAGCGGCCCCGCAATGCATTGCGGCCGGCGCGGCCGGCGCAGTGCATTGCTGGCTGATGATTGGCCAAGCATGCACTGTGACCCCGCATGCTTGGCCAATCACAGCGCCAGAAACTCGGAGAGCCATAATTGGCTACAGGCAGGACGCCTGTAGCCAATTACAGCTCAGGGGCTTTAGTACACGCCCCACCATTTAAAAGGCCGCCACGCCGTCGGCGCCGGTCACATGAGTTCCGGCTTTAGGAGAGATCAGGCTGATTCTGTGTCTTTGCTAGATTTATTCATATAGAAAGATTTGCTCTACTTTGCTAAACCATTGGCTATTTATTTGCTAAACCATTGCTACCTGTCATTGATCGTCCATTGCTGCTGGTTAGTGTGTTTTTAGCTGCTGCTGGGGATTAGTCTGGTGCGTGTTTTACTGTTAGTACAGTATTTCAGTAGTACCAACCGCAGTGCTGTTAGCACAGCATTGCACCCCAAAAGCACCCATAGGACTTCTAGTGTGTTAGTGGCAGCAAACAGAGCTCCTATATTTTCTTCCCAGAAGCACCCATAGGACTTCTACTGTGTTAGTGGCATCACACAGAGTTCCTATATTTTCTTCCCAGAAGCACCCATAGGACTTGTACTGTGTTAGTGGCATCACACAGAGTTCCTATATTTTCTTCCCAGAAGCACCCATAGGACTTGTACTGTGTTAGTGGCATCACACAGAGTTCCTATATTTTCTTCCCAGAAGCACCCATAGGACTTGTACTGTGTTAGTGGCATCACACAGAGTTCCTATATTTTCTTCCCAGAAGCACCCATAGGACTTCAATTGTGTGTTAGTGGCATCACACAGAGCTCCTATATTTTCTTCTCAGCAGCACCCACAGGACTTCTAGTGTGTTAGTGGCATCACACAGAGCTCCTATATTTTCTTCCCAGAAGCACCCATAGGACTTCTAGTGTGTTAGTGGCATCACACAGAGCTCCTAAATTTTCTTCTCAGCAGCACCCACAGGACTTCTAGTGTGTTAGTGGCATCACACAGAGCTCCTATATTTTCTTTGCAGAAGCACCCATAGGACTTCTAGTGTGTTAGTGGCATCACACAGAGCTCCTATATTTTCTTCTCAGCAGCACCCACAGGACTTCTAGTGTGTTAGTGGCATCACACAGAGCTCCTATATTTTCTTTGCAGAAGCACCCATAGGACTTCTAGTGTGTTAGTGGCATCACACAGAGCTCCTATATTTTCTTCTCAGCAGCACCCACAGGACTTCTAGTGTGTTAGTGGCATCACACAGAGCTCCTATATTTTCTTCCCAGAAGCACCCATAGGACTTCTAGTGTGTTAGTGGCATCACACAGAGCTCCTATATTTTCTTCTCAGCAGCACCCACAGGACTTCTAGTGTGTTAGTGGCATCACACAGAGCTCCTATATTTTCTTTGCAGAAGCACCCATAGGACTTCTAGTGTGTTAGTGGCATCACACAGAGCTCCTATATTTTCTTCTCAGCAGCACCCACAGGACTACGACTACAATGGCTGAAAGACCGCCAAGGGGAGGCAGAGCGTGCAGAGGCTAGAACACAGGGCAGGCAGGCTCTGTTTCTAGTGGACGTGGCCGTGGCCGTGGTCGTGCATCGTCATCAGCACGTGTCCATGGGACACGCGCGTCTTTGTTTTCGGCAGCTGGACATGTGGAGCCGCATCATGCTGAAGGCTTGGTAGAATGGATGACCAAGCCCTCCTCATCCTCCTCATCCTCTCTCACCCAGGCTCAGGGTACTGGCAGAGCAGCTGCCAACGCGTACTCAATGGCATCATCAGCCACCCCTTCCCTAGACCCACCATGTCCTCCTGAGGAGTCCCCCGAACTCTTTGAGCACAGTGTTGGGTACATGCTCCAGGAGGATGCCCAACGATTCGAAGGCTCGGATGATGATACCCAGCTTGAGGAAGTCAGTAGTGTGCGCGCAGAGAGAGGGGATGCTGAAGGACAGCAATCTGGCAGTACTGTTCCACCAGCTGCAGCTTACTGCCAGGTTTGCTCTAGTGGTGAAGAGGGAGGGGATGATGAGGTCACTGACTCCACGTGGGTGCCTGAAGGGAGAGAGGAGGAGGAGAAGGACGAGGAGGAGGAGGATGCGGCGTCACATGTCCAACGAGGCAGGATGCCCCCTGGAGGCCAGCTAGAGGCCAGCACAGCAACTGTACAACACCGCAGAGCTCCGCCTGTGCAGGGCGCTGCCTCTGCACGTTATCAGAAAAGTTCTTTGGTGTGGGCCTTTTTTGAGACGAGTGCATCAGATCGCACCACTGCTATTTGCAATATTTGTCTCAAGCGTATCTCGCATGGCCAAAACATCAGCCGCTTGGGCACCACAAGCATGAGCAGACATATGTCGACCTGCCATGCAGCTCGTTGGCAAGCACACATAAAAGACCCACACCAAAGAACAAAGCGGACCTCTCCTTGCTCCTCATCAGCTGGGATCTCCATCCCCACTACATCTTCAGTCCTCTCTGAAAGCTGCTCTGAGAGGACTGAAGGTGTAGAATTAGGTGTGTCACAACCAAGTACTTGCAGTACACCGACGTCCGATTGTAGCAGGCAAATTTCCCTGCCCCGGCTGCTGGACCATCGAAAGAAGTACACTCCCAGCCATCCACATGCCCAGCGGTTGAATGCTAGCTTGGCTAAATTGCTAGCACTTCAACTGCTGCCTTTTCAGTTGGTAGACTCGGCCCCCTTCCGTGAGTTTGTTCAATGTGCGGTTCCTCAGTGGCAGGTTCCCAAACGCCATTTTTTCTCACGGATGGCGATTCCGTCTCTCTACCGGCATGTGGAAGGCAATGTCCATGCCTCGCTGGACAGGGCGGTCAGCGGTAAGGTGCATATTACCGCTGACTCATGGTCCAGCAGGCATGGATAGGGACGTTACCTTTCTTTCACGGCCCATTGGGTCACTCTATTGGCAGCTGGGAGGGATGCAGGACAAGGTGCAGTAGTGTTGGAGGTTGTTCCGCCACCACGCCTCCAAAATGCTACTACTGCTACTGGTTGTGACACACCTCTCTCCTCCACCCCCTCCTCTTCTTCTTCCTCCAGTGCTCTGTCCTCGGAACCAGCGGTGCTCCATAGGCGTACAAGGGGCTACGCAAGTACGCAGGCAAAAAGATGCCATGCCGTGCTTGCGCTGGTGTGTTTGGGGGACAGGAGCCACACTGGGCCAGAGGTTCTGGCAGCTCTGCAGGGGCAGGCCAAGAGGTGGTTGACGCCACGCCAGCTTAAGCCAGGAATGGTCGTTTCTGACAATGGCACCAACCTCCTCTCCGCCCTGCGACAGGGGCAGCTCACCCATGTGCCCTGTATGGCTCACGTCCTCAACCTGGTGGTGCAGCGGTTCTTGGGCAGGTTCCCAGGCTTACAGGATGTCCTGAGGCAGGCCAGGAAAGTCTGTGTGCATTTCCGTCGATCTTATAATGCCAGTGCTCGGCTGACTGAGCTGCAAAACAAGCTGAACCTGCCCAAGAACCGCCTAATATGTGACATGCCCACCAGGTGGAACTCAACGTTGGCCATGCTGCAGCGACTGCACACGCAGCAGAGGGCCATCAATGAGTACCTTTGCGACTACGGCACCAGGACAGGGTCAGGGGAGCTTGGTTTTTTTTCCCCACGTCAGTGGAGCATGATCAGGGATGCATGCACTGTCCTCTCACCATTTGAGGAGGCCACGAGGATGGTGAGCAGTGACAGTGCATGCATCAGTGACACTGTACCTCTTGTCCACCTGTTGGAGCATACGCTGCGTGGGATAATGGACAGGGCACTTGAGGCGGAACAGAGGCAGGAAGAGGAGGACTTCCTTGCCTCTCAAGGCCCCCTTTATCCGGACAGTGTTCCTTCTGTCCCACCCATCACACAGGAAGAGGATGAGGATGAGGAGCAGGAGGAGGAGGAGGATTGTGTGAGCATGGAGGTGGAGCCTGGCACTCAGCATCAGCAGCAGCAGTCTTTTAGGGATGATGTACAGTCCCAACAAACCAGTGGACTTGTACGTGGCTGGGAGGAGGTGGCTGGCGATCATGTCATCCTCAGTGACCCAGAAGACTCCGGACTGAATGCCTCAGCTAACCTACGCTGCATGGCCTCCCTGATCCTGAAAAGCCTGCGGAAGGATCCTCGTGTTCTTCGGATCAAGGAGAGGGACCATTACTGGCTGGCCACTCTCCTTGATCCACGGTACAAGGGTAAGGTTGCGGACCTTATCTTGCCATCGCAGAGGGAGCAGAGGA
Organism: Lithobates sylvaticus; assembly: GCA_028564925.1. Lineage (NCBI taxonomy): Eukaryota > Metazoa > Chordata > Amphibia > Anura > Ranidae > Lithobates > Lithobates sylvaticus. The sequence continues at coordinate 421,667,084 of CM053026.1, read as the reverse complement.
TGAGACATCTCAGGGAGGCCTTGCAGAAAGGTCTGTGCAACGCGTTCCCAGAAACTGGGAGGTTACAAACTCCTGGTCCTGGACGACGAGTTGCTGAGGCTTCGGTCAGTAGCAGAAGGAGCGGTGGGGAAGGTGGATGTCTGACCGATGCGTTCAGACAATTTTTTAGAATACAAAACCTTCTAAGAAGGAGAGGGGGGAACATGAGGCCACATACCTCAGGGATTTTTTGTAAATGGTATCTAGTAGTTTAATGTATAAGGACAAATAGAAATGTATAAAAATAGAGTTTTATTTTTCCATAAGGGTAGAAAACAACAAGGACACAAATAATACATCCATACTTTACAGACATATGAGTTAAATCAGATAAAGATGTGGAGCTTCGCCATACTCGACATGTTTCACTCTATGGAGTTTCTTCAGGAGTTTGATAGGTTAAGCTCAAAAAGTATACTGAAATAACAAAGTCGCATGAAAATCGCATCCTTTTTCAAAAATGTACAGATCAAATGTACATAATCATGCAATAATATAAAACAGTTGGCTCAAAATAGAATATACATCTACAGGCATGAGCAATTAATACATAAATTTTATTGTAAATGTTAACAGGGGGGAGCCATAGAAAACAGAGGGAGGGCATTGAGAGGTGAAACTAGGCAGAACTTACCATAGAGACTTGGATGGATCTAGAGTAGATCTATATGCATACAATGTAAATTTGTTTTTTGGGTATAGAAACAAATAGATTGTAAAGAGAGATGAAGTCGCTTCCAAAATGCCACAGATCAGCACTGTGTCGCTTGCAGAGAGTCACGCTATAGTGTTAAAGAAATAAATAAATGAAACTGAATTAATGGGATAGTGTGTACGGTGTGGTTCATAATAATATAATGGTATCAGATTGGTGAAAATGATTGAATGAATAGATAAATAAATAGTACCTGTAGCAAAGTACGCTGAGAGTAACCGAGCTTATAAAAGTTCAGTGTACTGTGCAAATAATTGCAATCAATCCAAAATTTGTTTGAAAAGTCATTCTCAGGTTTGTCTGCAATGCAGCAGAGTGAAAAACACTCCGTTAATTGCTGTCTATGAATAAAAAAAGTAAATTAATGAGTTGGGGAAAAATAAGGAATGAAGTCAGTGGTCTGGGGAGTAAAAGTTAAAAAATGTGTGTCTTACCCTATGCTGAGTAGAGTGTCAGTAGCGGAATTGCCATTGAGTGGGGGCGGATAAAACCACCTCAACCTCTCATGTGCTGAAGATTCCAGGCAGATATGAAGAATGGCAGAGGGAGCTGCCATAAGTAGCGGCTCTCCGATCCGGCGGCGTCTGACGTCACCGTCAGATCGTGGGCGCCAAAAACAGCCGCATCCAGTCCTGGACGTAAAAGGGTGAGTGGTGCGCATGCGTCAGCGGCGAACCTTGTCGCCGATGCATGACGTCAGTTGGTGCGTCGCTGTGAAGCGGCGCACCGGCGGCCATCTTGGATTGTCCAAAGTTTGCCCACATCTCAATGAAGGAGAAAGTGGGCTGAGCCCTCCGTACCGGAAAGAAACACCTGGATGGCGAGCGTAAATCGCCACCAGGGGACAACATTCCGGATGGAGGGGGACAAATGCAGGAAGGCTAAACGGCAAAACAGGATGGAATAGGCCAGGGGGTGGGGGGAGACCCAGATACATGCGAGGCTGCAAAACTAATCAAGCTTGCTATATCTCAGAAAAGGGAACATCCCCGGGGCGCCCATACAAGCGACTGTGAGGTGTGCGACTGTGGACATTGATATTGGAAGCATCTCTCTATAAATATAATGCTAATCAAATAGGGCACAAGCAAGGCCCATAGAGTGAGTACCAAGTTCAGATATGTGATAAGTCTGCCCGGCCACGTCTGTCCTCCATCTGTTTTAAAACAAACATAGAATAAGAAATATTAGGTATTGTCTAAGTCAGGTCATCAATTGCATATTCACATTAAATGACATGCTGCATTAGTCTATTGCAGACAGTATAGGCAAGGGAATCTAAGTTGAAAATAAGGAAAGAAAAAGAAAAAAAAAAAAAAAAAAAAAAAAAGGAAAAAAAAAGAAAAAAGAGAGAAACTGATAATTAAAATGAATGAATATTCCCCATAAGAATATCTAGCTTATAGAAAGGATTTATAACTAAGAGCGTCATTTAACCCTGGATAGCTGGTTGCCTTGAGATCAAAGATCCAACGAGCCTCACGTTGGAGTAAGGTGCGATCATAATTGCCACCTCTTTCACCTGGGGGCACATGCTCTAGTGCGAAAAAGTGCATTTTTTGATCATCATGGGCATGAAATAGTCCCATGTGACGGCTGATTGGGGTTTCCATCTTCTTTCCACGGACAAGATTTACATGATCTCTTATACGGTGGAAGAATGGACGTTTTGTTTTTCCGATATAGAAGGCTGTGCATTCGCACAGCATAATATATACTATGCCAATAGATTGGCAGTTCACTAAAAACTTTGGTTTATATATATGTTTGTTTGGTAAAGTGATTTGTTTGGATGCATATATATAACGACAAAAATTGCATTTATGACAAGGTTTGGTTCCAACATTTTTTTTGGGGGTAGCAGAGGAGCTAGAACCATTATCTTGAATTGAAACATAATGGCTACGTACAAGAGTGTCTCGTAGGGATTGAGATCTCTTGAAGGTTATGACTGGGTGATCCTCTATGTGTTTGGAAATCAAGGGATCCGCCTTCAATAGATACCAATATTTGTCAAAGATCTTTCGCACACGAGCATGATGTCCAGAGAAGCGGGTAATGATTCTGATGCCTGAGTCATTGGTGGAAATTTTGTTTGTGTGAATGAGTTTGGAACGATTTTGTTGCTTTGCTTTCAAGTATGACTTCCTCAGGCAAGACTGGGAGTAGCCACGATGTCGCAAACGCTGCTGCAGTTTTTTAGCCTCCACTTTAAAGTCGGAGTCTTGGCTGCAGTTCCGTTTAACCCTAAGATATTGTCCATAAGGTATACTCGATACCAGAGGACCGGGGTGAGAGCTGGTAGCATGTAGAAGTGTGTTGGCTGCTGATGGCTTGCGGTAAAGAGTAGTTCCAACATTACCCTCTTCATCCACATAGATTGTAATGTCAAGAAAGGTTAGTTGTGACTGACTGCTCTCCATTGTAAAACCAAGATTATATGTATTAATCTTTAGTTTCTCATAGAAAGTTGACAAATCTGATTTGGTCCCTGTCCAGATGAAGAACACATCATCGATGTATCTTCTCCAGACTGGAATTTGGTCTAGGAACATTTGTATGTCCTCTCTTTGAAATAGATGACGCTCCCACCCCCCCAGGTACAGATTGGCGTAGGATGGGGCACATTTGGTCCCCATAGCTACGCCCTGCACCTGGAGGTAGTGGGAGCGCCCGAATAGAAAAATATTGTTGGTTAAAATGAATTCAAGCAACTTCAAGATAAATCCATTGTATTTGGGTGATGACTCGGTGCCCTCGGAAATGAAGCCCTCCACAACTCCGACCCCCAAATTATGGGGTATGGAGTTGTAGAGGGCCTCAACATCGAGAGCAACGAGCCAGGACCCAGGGGGTATCGAGACACCATCGAGAACCCTTAATAGGTCCCTGGTGTCTTGTAAATACGAGACTAAGCCCTCTACATGGGGGCGAAGGAAATCGTCCACCAATGCACTGGCATTTTCAGTAAGGCATCCATTGCCAGAGACAATCGGGCGGCCTGGTGGATTAGTGGCATTCTTATGGATTTTGGGTAAGGCATATAGGGTAGGGGTTTTAGGAAAGGGAGTGTTGAGAAAGTCATATGTTTTTTTAGTAATTAAGTCCTGAAAATAGGCAGAACCCAATAATTGTCGAAATTTCCCAATAGTGTAGTTTACATGGCTTTCTGGTATTTTGCGATACCATTCGCGATTTTGAAGGAGATTATGTACCATCAACTCGTATTGACACCTATCCATAATTACAAGGTTTCCCCCCTTGTCAGCTGGTTTGATTATTATATTGCTTTCTTGTTGTAAGGAGCGTAATGCTTGTCTTTGTTGTACCGTAAGATTGGATTGCGGTGGATCAGCCCATTTGGTTTTTCGAATTTCGTTGGTTACCTGTTGGGTAAATGCCCAAACATTGGGATTGCCTTGTAGTGATGGAAAAGTGGTTGATTTTGATTTATATTCACGGGAGGGAGGTATAGGAGCTGCAGGAGGAGGGGCAGACAGACGAGGGGCACCGGGAAGCAGGGCATCAGCCTCAGCTAGGTCCACCTCGTCGATATGTCCCTCGTCCCACAGCTCCATTAGTTCCTCCATAGCTTTGATGTCATTTAAAGATAATTGGTGTGAAGCTGACGAAGCCGGCAGCACTGTAGAAGTGCCAGCACGAGTTGATGGATTGGATTTATCAAACATAATCCGAAACATAAGTTTCCGTGAAAATAAATGTAGATCTTTCACTAATTCAAAAGCATCTGTGGATTTGGTGGGGCAAAAAGTTAGCCCCAATTTCAAAAGTGAAATTTGTGTGTCAGTGAGTTTATAAGTGGAGAGATTAATTATTTCAAAATGATTTTCGTCTGTTTGATCTGTGTAGTGGTGGGTTCCAAGTTTTTCCTTGGGTCTAACACTGGCTGAGTGAAAATCGGTGCTGTCCGAAAACTTGACTCAGTGGTGGCTTCGGCCTGTCCCCCCTGGGGGGGAGGGGCCGAAGGCAGAGACTGAGCCGAGGTAAAGGTGAGAGTGTCAAAAGATGTGAGAGTTTTGGAGCCACCTGCAGCTTTGGCTGCTGAGGCTCTAGTGCTAATTGGTGTGCGATTTCGTGTAGGGGAACTTTTAGGTTTCCCAGATTGAGCATTTACATTACCCTCCTTGCGGGGATGTTGTGATTGTGATTTCTTTGTGGACGTGAGACGATCAGGTGCCTGTGAAGAAGAGATAGATGAAAAGGAAGAAGTGTCTGAATCAGTTAGTTCAAGGGTTTTCTCAGATTTTTTGTAAGGTTTAATAACACGCCTCCTGTTTTGTAAAGAACCCCAATTGTAAGCCTGGTTATTGTCATAGGATAGTTTATCTCGCAGGAATTTTTTCTCCTTAGTTTTAAGGAGATCAGACACATATTTTTCAAGTCCTTCCTTGAGTGCTGTCTCGCGTTCAGCAAAGAGAGCATCCAAGGAGATTGCCTGATTTTCTTCATAAAGTTTTTCAATTTCCTTATCAACATTGGTCAGTTCAGTGGTGTAGTGTAAACATAACAGTTTCATCATTTGAACCGAACACTGTTGTAAATTGGCTTCCCATTGGGTTTTGAAATCAGACTCCAATTTTTGTATAGTAGGAAAAATCTGAATTCTCAAACCCCATGGAGACATTTGATCATCTATATATTTGGAAAAATACCATTTATTCCAGTATATCCTAGACTTTCTTTCCAGCATACGTTGGAGTCTTATAAAGAAGCGATCCATGGTTAGGCCGCCTCCTATTGAGTTTTGGGATCTGTGAATAGTATCCATAAGGCCTTCAAAGGCCTGGCCACAGTAATTAGCCATTCGTCTCTGAGAACAGAGGACAGTGAAAGACAGATAAAATATGAGGAATTTCAATAGAGAAAAAACAAAAAACAAAGAATTAAATTAAATAAACATCACTTGCCAAACACATCTGAAATGACACAGAGGTACGAAGAGGTAAAGAAAGGGGGGTTATATTTACAGACTCAATTTGTTTAAAGGAAACTATAGAGCTGTAAGCTGTAGGTTCAATAATCTAACTTCATCTACTGGGGTGATGGGCGGATAACGCCCGAGAAATACAAAATTTTAATGTGTTAGATGAAGAAGCTTGAACACATGGCGATACCAAAATCCCAATTTAAAAGAATACAAAACCTTCTAAGAAGGAGAGGGGGAAACATGAGGCCACATACCTCAGGGATTTTTTGTAAATGGTATCTAGTAGTTTAATATATAAGGACAAATAGAAATGTATAAAAATAGAGTTTTATTTTTCCATAAGGGTAGAAAACAACAAGGACACAAATAATACATCCATACTTTACAGACATATGAGTTAAATCAGATAAAGATGTGGAGCTTCGCCATACTCGACATGTTTCACTCTATGGAGTTTCTTCAGGAGTTTGATAGGTTAAGCTCAAAAAGTATACTGAAATAACAAAGTCGCATGAAAATCGCATCCTTTTTCAAAAATGTACAGATCAAATGTACATAATCATGCAATAATATAAAACAGTTGGCTCAAAATAGAATATACATCTACAGGCATGAGCAATTAATACATAAATTTTATTGTAAATGTTAACAGGGGGGAGCCATAGAAAACAGAGGGAGGGCATTGAGAGGTGAAACTAGGCAGAACTTACCATAGAGACTTGGATGGATCTAGAGTAGATCCATATGCATACAATGTAAATTTGTTTTTTGGGTATAGAAACAAGTAGATTGTAAAGAGAGATGAAGTCGCTTCCAAAATGCCACAGATCAGCACTGTGTCGCTTGCAGAGAGTCACGCTATAGTGTTAAAGAAATAAATAAATGAAACTGAATTAATGGGATAGTGTGTACGGTGTGGTTCATAATAATATAATGGTATCAGATTGGTGAAAATGATTGAATGAATAGATAAATAAATAGTACCTGTAGCAAAGTACGCTGAGAGTAACCGAGCTTATAAAAGTTCAGTGTACTGTGCAAATAATTGCAATCAATCCAAAATTTGTTTGAAAAGTCATTCTCAGGTTTGTCTGCAATGCAGCAGAGTGAAAAACACTCCGTTAATTGCTGTCTATGAATAAAAAAAGTAAATTAATGAGTTGGGGAAAAATAAGGAATGAAGTCAGTGGTCTGGGGAGTAAAAGTTAAAAAATGTGTGTCTTACCCTATGCTGAGTAGAGTGTCAGTAGCGGAATTGCCATTGAGTGGGGGCGGATAAAACCACCTCAACCTCTCATGTGCTGAAGATTCCAGGCAGATATGAAGAATGGCAGAGGGAGCTGCCATAAGTAGCGGCTCTCCGATCCGGCGGCGTCTGACGTCACCGTCAGATCGTGGGCGCCAAAAACAGCCGCATCCAGTCCTGGACGTAAAAGGGTGAGTGGTGCGCATGCGTCAGCGGCGAACCTTGTCGCCGATGCATGACGTCAGTTGGTGCGTCGCTGTGAAGCGGCGCACCGGCGGCCATCTTGGATTGTCCAAAGTTTGCCCACATCTCAATGAAGGAGAAAGTGGGCTGAGCCCTCCGTACCGGAAATAAACACCTGGATGGCGAGCGTAAATCGCCACCAGGGGACAACATTCCGGATGGAGGGGGACACAGGGGGACACAGCGACGCACCAACTGACGTCATGCATCGGCGACAAGGTTCGCCGCTGACGCATGCGCACCACTCACCCTTTTACGTCCAGGACTGGATGCGGCTGTTTTTGGCGCCCACGATCTGACGGTGACGTCAGACGCCGCCGGATCGGAGAGCCGCTACTTATGGCAGCTCCCTCTGCCATTCTTCATATCTGCCTGGAATCTTCAGCACATGAGAGGTTGAGGTGGTTTTATCCGCCCCCACTCAATGGCAATTCCGCTACTGACACTCTACTCAGCATAGGGTAAGACACACATTTTTTAACTTTTACTCCCCAGACCACTGACTTCATTCCTTATTTTTCCCCAACTCATTAATTTACTTTTTTTATTCATAGACAGCAATTAACGGAGTGTTTTTCACTCTGCTGCATTGCAGACAAACCTGAGAATGACTTTTCAAACAAATTTTGGATTGATTGCAATTATTTGCACAGTACACTGAACTTTTATAAGCTCGGTTACTCTCAGCGTACTTTGCTACAGGTACTATTTATTTATCTATTCATTCAATCATTTTCACCAATCTGATACCATTATATTATTATGAACCACACCGTACACACTATCCCATTAATTCAGTTTCATTTATTTATTTCTTTAACACTATAGCGTGACTCTCTGCAAGCGACACAGTGCTGATCTGTGGCATTTTGGAAGCGACTTCATCTCTCTTTACAATCTATTTGTTTCTATACCCAAAAAACAAATTTACATTGTATGCATATAGATCTACTCTAGATCCATCCAAGTCTCTATGGTAAGTTCTGCCTAGTTTCACCTCTCAATGCCCTCCCTCTGTTTTCTATGGCTCCCCCCTGTTAACATTTACAATAAAATTTATGTATTAATTGCTCATGCCTGTAGATGTATATTCTATTTTGAGCCAACTGTTTTATATTATTGCATGATTATGTACATTTGATCTGTACATTTTTGAAAAAGGATGCGATTTTCATGCGACTTTGTTATTTCAGTATACTTTTTGAGCTTAACCTATCAAACTCCTGAAGAAACTCCATAGAGTGAAACATGTCGAGTATGGCGAAGCTCCACATCTTTATCTGATTTAACTCATATGTCTGTAAAGTATGGATGTATTATTTTATTTGTGTCCTTTTTGTTTTCTACCCTTATGGAAAAATAAAACTCTATTTTTATACATTTCTATTTGTCCTTATACATTAAACTACTAGATACCATTTACAAAAAATCCCTGAGGTATGTGGCCTCATGTTCCCCCCTCTCCTTCTTAGAAGGTTTTGTATTCTTTTAAATTGGGATTTTGGTATCGCCATGTGTTCCATCCTACGCCAATCTGTACCTGGGGGGGTGGGAGCGTCATCTATTTCAGAGCAATTTTTGTCGTTATATATATGCATCCAAACAAATCACTTTACCAAACAAACATATATATAAACCAAAGTTTTTAGTGAACTGCCAATCTATTGGCATAGTATATATTATGCTGTGCGAATGCACAGCCTTCTATATCGGAAAAACAAAACGTCCATTCTTCCACCGTATAAGAGATCATGTAAATCTTGTCCGTGGAAAGAAGATGGAAACCCCAATCAGCCGTCACATGGGACTATTTCATGCCCATGATGATCAAAAAATGCACTTTTTCGCACTAGAGCATGTGCCCCCAGGTGAAAGAGGTGGCAATTATGATCGCACCTTACTCCAACGTGAGGCTCGTTGGATCTTTGATCTCAAGGCAACTAGCTATCCAGGGTTAAATGACGCTCTTAGTTATAAATCCTTTCTATAAGCTAGATATTCTTATGGGGAATATTCATTCATTTTAATTATCAGTTTCTCTCTTTTTTCTTTTTTTTTCCTTTTTTTTTTTTTTTTTTTCTTTTCTTTCCTTATTTTCAACTTAGATTCCCTTGCCTATACTGTCTGCAATAGACTAATGCAGCATGTCATTTAATGTGAATATGCAATTGATGACCTGACTTAGACAATACCTAATATTTCTTATTCTATGTTTGTTTTAAAACAGATGGAGGACAGACGTGGCCGGGCAGACTTATCACATATCTGAACTTGGTACTCACTCTATGGGCCTTGCTTGTGCCCTATTTGATTAGCATTATATTTATAGAGAGATGCTTCCAATATCAATGTCCACAGTCGCACACCTCACAGTCGCTTGTATGGGCGCCCCGGGGATGTTCCCTTTTCTGAGATATAGCAAGCTTGATTAGTTTTGCAGCCTCGCATGTATCTGGGTCTCCCCCCACCCCCTGGCCTATTCCATCCTGTTTTGCCGTTTAGCCTTCCTGCATTTGTCCCCCTCCATCCGGAATGTTGTCCCCTGGTGGCGATTTACGCTCGCCATCCAGGTGTTTCTTTCCGGTACGGAGGGCTCAGCCCACTTTCTCCTTCATTGAGATGTGGGCAAACTTTGGACAATCCAAGATGGCCGCCGATGCGCCGCTTCACAGCGACGCACCAACTGACGTCATGCATCGGCGACAAGGTTCGCCGCTGACGCATGCGCACCACTCACCCTTTTACGTCCAGGACTGGATGCGGCTGTTTTTGGCGCCCACGATCTGACGGTGACGTCAGACGCCGCCGGATCGGAGAGCCGCTACTTATGGCAGCTCCCTCTGCCATTCTTCATATCTGCCTGGAATCTTCAGCACATGAGAGGTTGAGGTGGTTTTATCCGCCCCCACTCAATGGCAATTCCGCTACTGACACTCTACTCAGCATAGGGTAAGACACACATTTTTTAACTTTTACTCCCCAGACCACTGACTTCATTCCTTATTTTTCCCCAACTCATTAATTTACTTTTTTTATTCATAGACAGCAATTAACGGAGTGTTTTTCACTCTGCTGCATTGCAGACAAACCTGAGAATGACTTTTCAAACAAATTTTGGATTGATTGCAATTATTTGCACAGTACACTGAACTTTTATAAGCTCGGTTACTCTCAGCGTACTTTGCTACAGGTACTATTTATTTATCTATTCATTCAATCATTTTCACCAATCTGATACCATTATATTATTATGAACCACACCGTACACACTATCCCATTAATTCAGTTTCATTTATTTATTTCTTTAACACTATAGCGTGACTCTCTGCAAGCGACACAGTGCTGATCTGTGGCATTTTGGAAGCGACTTCATCTCTCTTTACAATCTATTTGTTTCTATACCCAAAAAACAAATTTACATTGTATGCATATAGATCTACTCTAGATCCATCCAAGTCTCTATGGTAAGTTCTGCCTAGTTTCACCTCTCAATGCCCTCCCTCTGTTTTCTATGGCTCCCCCCTGTTAACATTTACAATAAAATTATTATGATTATTAATTTAGCATTTTTTCTTTTTTTGTTATTTCACTTTTTGACAATTTTTTAGTCCGCAGCCCCAAGGTATGATCGGTTCCAGCAACCACTCGCCAGCGTCTGATATACATGGTGCAGGAATACCTTGGGGCAAGGTCAGACTTGGACACCTTTCCCACCGAAAATCCTCTGGCTTACTGGGTCCTGAGGATGGATCACTGGCCAGAGCTTGCACAGTATGCAATTGAGCTACTGGCCTGTCCTGCCTCCAGCGTTCTTTCCGAACGCACATTCAGTGCTGCTGGAGGATTTGTCACCGATCATAGGGTGCGCCTGTCCACCGACTCGGTTGATCGACTGACCTTCATCAAAATGAATCAGTCTTGGATCACCACCAGCTACCAGGCACCTGAAGCGGATATAACGGAATAATTTATAATGTCACATCCCTTCAAGACTGCCTATGCTGATGCTGAGTGACTGTCCTGTTATGTTCACTGACTATCCTCCTCCTCAATGGTCCATGCCACCACACCAATGCCTAAGGCACAATTTTTCAGCCCCTGTATAACAGGGGCGTGTACTTACAATTTTTAAAAAAAATGCTTCGCAACACGTGTGACTGCTGTGCTCCAAGTACAGTATCTGTGAGGGGTTGCAGTGTTGTGGCACCAGCACCAATGCCTAAGGCACAATTTTTCAGCCCCTGTATAACAGGGGCGTGTACTTACAATTTTTAAAAAAAATGCTTCGCAACACGTGTGACTGCTGTGCTCCAAGTACAGTATCTGTGAGGGGTTGCAGTGTTGTGGCACCAGCACCAATGCCTAAGGCACAATTTTTCAGCCCCTGTTTAACAGGGGCGTGTAATTACAATTTTTAAAAAAAATGCTTTTCAACACGTGTGACTGCTGTGCTCCAAGTACAGTATCTGTGAGGGGTTGCAGTGTTGTGGCACCAGCACCAGTGCCTAAGGCACAATTTTTCAGCCCCTGTTGGGGCGTGTAATTACAATTTTTAGGCAATGCTTTGCAACAGGTCTCATTGCTGTGCTAAGAGTACAGTGTCTGTGAGGGGTTGCAGTGTTGTGGCACCAGCACCAACGCCTAAGGCACAATTTTTCAGCCCCTGTTTAACAGGGGCGTGTACTTACAATTTTTTAAAAAAATGCTTCGCAACAGGTGTGACTGCTGTGCTCCAAGTACAGTATCTGTGAGGGGTTGCAGTGTTGTGGCACCAGCACCAGTGCCTAAGGCACAATTTTTCAGCCCCTGTTGGGGCGTGTAATTACAATTTTTAGGCAATGCTTTGCAACAGGTCTCATTGCTGTGCTAAGAGTACAGTGTCTGTGAGGGGTTGCAGTGTTGTGGCACCAGCACCAATGCCTAAGGCACAATTTTTCAGCCCCTGTTTAACAGGGGCGTGTAATTACAATTTTTTTTAAAAATGCTTCGCAACAGGTGTGACTGCTGTGCTCAAAGTACAGTATCTGTGAGGGGTTGCAGTGTTGTGGCACCAGCACCAGTGCCTAAGGCACAATTTTTCAGCCCCTGTTGGGGCGTGTAATTACAATTTTTAGGCAATGCTTTGCAACAGGTCTCATTGCTGTGCTAAGAGTACAGTGTCTGTGAGGGGTTGCAGTGTTGTGGCACCAGCACCAATGCCTAAGGCACAATTTTTCAGCCCCTGTTTAACAGGGGCGTGTAATTACAATTTTTTAAAAAGATGCTTCGCAACAGGTGTGACTGCTGTGCTCCAAGTACAGTATCTGTGAGGGGTTGCAGTGTTGTGGCACCAGTGCCTAAGGCACAATTTTTCAGCCCCTGTTGGGGCGTGTAATTACAATTTTTAGGCAATGCTTTGCAACAGGTCTCATTGCTGTGCTAAGAGTACAGTATCTGTGAGGGGTTGCAGTGTTGTGGCACCAGCACCAATGCCTAAGGCACAATTTTTCAGCCCCTGTTTAACAGGGGCGTGTAATTACAAATCTTGATCTAATAGTTCACAGCAGGGCCCATTCCTGCGCCCACCAAGAGTAACTATGAGGGCCTACAGTCTTGTGGCAACACCGTCCACCACCACCGCCAAAGGCCCAATTTTTCTGCCCTGTTCAACAGGTGCATGCAATTACAAATCTTGATCTAATAACTCACAGCAGGGCCCATTCCTGCGCCCACCAAGAGTAACTGTGAGGGCTTACAGTCTTGTGGCAACACCGTCCACCACCACCAAAGGCCCAATTTTTCTGCCCTGTTCAACAGGTGCATGCAATTACAAATCTTGATCTAATAACTCACAGCAGGGCCCATTCCTGCGCCCACCAAGAGTAACTGTGAGGGCTTACAGTCTTGTGGCAACACCGTCCACCACCACCACCACCAAAGGCCCAATTTTTCTGCCCGGTTCAACAGGTGCATGCAAGTACAAATCTTGATCTATTAACTCACAGCAGGGCCCATTCCTGTGCCCACCAGTCTTGTGGCTACACCAACATCTAATAGGGCAAATTTCTGCAGAGTATATACGGCAGGCCCCTACTTTCAAACATCCAACTTACAAACGACTCCTACTTGCAAACGGAAAGAGAAAACAGGAAGTGAGAGGAAATCTACCCCTAGGAAGGGAAATTCTATCCTGTTAGATTTAATTTGGGAAAAAGGTATCTCTCCTCTACTGATGCTTTATCACCAATCCTTGTTTCAATTCAAACCCCACTTTTCCAAAAACATTTGTCATTGGGACGGAAAGGGAGGTGACATGTTCTGAACAGATGTGCAAAGACAGCAAATGTTACAGGGGTGATAACCCCTCCCTATGTTCTCCAAAAAGCTTAAAAATAGATTTTTTTGGGATGGAGCTACACTTCATAATGTACCTGTTCAGATTCTACTTAAGAACAAACCTACAGTCCGTGTCTTGTTTGCACCACCTATATACTGCTGTTCAGAGTATATAGGGTTGTAGGTATAGGGTTTTATTTTGGGTGCGGGGTCCCCCTTAATATCCACAAAGGCCCAAAGGGGCTGGGGGGGGGGGGGGGGGGTGATGGGGTAGCCATGCCATTTTTCTCAAGGATTTTCAGCCATATGGCGGCCAGGACAAGACATGACATTAAAGCCGCAAGTGGTTTTAAATGGCTTCTTTTTTTCCTTTACAAATGTCATTTTGTGCAAGGACAGTTCTAAACATGGGAAACACATGCCACTTCACAGGCATACTTTAGACACCCCCCAGGTACCATATTTAAAGGAAAATTTCACCTTTTTTTTTTTCACTTTATGCATCATTAAAATGACTGCTCCCGAAAAAACGTTAGTTTTTAAAAGTTCTTTTTGCATTGATATATGTCCCCTGGGGCAGGACCCGGGTCCCCAAACCTGTTTTATGACATTAACATGCATATTGGCCGTTGTAATTAGCACTTTTGATTTCGAACGTTCGCGTCCATTATAACGTATAGGGTTCGAAAATTTGCGCAAACTTTCGGTCGGTTTGAAGGTTCTGGTGCGATCCGAACCCGGGGGTGTTCGGCTCATCCCTAGTACCAACATCCCTTTTATATTGAAAGGTAACAAGAATGGAGATATGGGATTGTAATGGTACGTATTAAAGACAGTCAAGTCAATTGTAAATATTGAAAAACTTTTTTACAAATGATTTTATTGAAAAATAGATAAACAAAAAGTGAATACAATTACATCCAAAGTCCTAGGTACATACACCTAATTCCTATTACAGACAAAGATGATACTGTGTTCACATATATATGATCATGCATCCAACAAGCTTCTACATGTTTCGCCTAAGTGGCTTCATCAGGAAAGTTGGCAAGACCATTTAAATTTAAAACGAAAGAAACTTTATATAGTGTATTCAACCTTGGGTGTATAAAGAGAGAACTATACAAGTTAGTATACCATATATCAGAGAGACAATACAAAAATGTGTTTATTATTTGTTACGTGTGTGAATACATCAATATGACCACACTGATTCAAAGGGGTTCCATAATAAAATTATTAGCAAACAAAAACATCCACCCACAAATCACCCCCCCCCCCCCCAAAAAAAAAAAAAAAAACACAAACCCACCCACCCCCTAAGAATTTATGTTCACCCACCTTTAAAACTACCCCTATCTCCCCACAACTCTCAATTTATCACTGAGGAAAAAACACAGACGACTTGCAACAATCCCTACCTCTCATAAGGGTCCGGGAGCAAGCACCGTCGGAGAGCCCTCATGGGGTGTCCCCTTATATAAACGTGCACTCAAGAAGCGATAACCACCACATCATATCACCCGTAGGGAGGGATATGTGATTCATTGATTTTAGATGTTATCAGACCCTTAGGTCAATACCTGTAATATATGTAACAATATTTTAATTTGTCAAACTTCACCTACATAGTTGAAATAAAGGAAGAGAAAAGGGAGAGGGTGGATCCATAGCAAATGCTGAGAAAAGATCCAAAACTCACCACATCTATATTCGTCTATTGGATAATCATTACACTAGTAGGGAGCTCATACACACAGTGGCCAATATGTTGTGTAGCGGGGGTGTATCACTTTTAGAGAGGAGGCGGCTTCAGTCCACAGAAGCAGAGGATAAGACTACCATTCCCACAATCCCCCTGGCTCCCGGGAGGTCGGATGTTTTCACCCCAGAGGCTGATGGGAGAAGTGATGTAAGGAGGGGAAAAGGCCCGCCTCTTCCTCTTCTGACGCTGGGACGAGAGAGAGAGGAGACACCTGTGCGGACCGTCACTGCTGAAGGCCTGAAGCCTGGGCCTTGCAGCAGACCGAGGGAGAACCTTGTACCTTACTGCCAGCCCGAGTGGCGCAGAGACTTTCGCCTGGCCGCCGTTGGTCGGAACGGAGACCGGAACGCAGGGGTTGTGACGAACGAGGCCGGACACAGCCAGTGGAGGTCCCAGAACCTAGGACGGTATCCAGAGTGGTGAGCGAGCGAAAGCTCATCCTATACTGTTGCCTTACACTTTATGCCTATCAAACTGCCAAGGCTATTTACCTCAGAGAGCAGAAGATTGTTTCTTTCTTGTGGAATACAAATACATTGCTTACTTTTATATGTGCACCACCTCTACAGATCCTGTGCCGGTGAAGAATATTGTGTTCATTCAAGAACTGAGCTCCATTGATAGGGATCAGGCCTGGTCCGTTAGGTAGTTACAAGTAGATTGTTGCACCTCAGAGGTGCCTAGCAAACGGTCGCTACACGTGGCGTTCCGTCCCCCCCCCCATTGCGGTTCAGTCATATATATCTCTATATTTGTATTACATACTGCAGGGATCTGCTTGCGTGTTGTAAGTAAACTGTTTGATGCATGTTACTACCTTTTTTTCATATTACAAGAAGTAAAGACAGTTATTCCAGTTAGCAGTTTGTCTGTGAGTTTGAGTCCATTACACTTAGAGCATAAGTGATTTCATGTGTGCATATGTATATGTGTATTAACTGTGCCAGAGCGGGTAGAGCAGATTGCCGGGGGGTTGGTGGAGCTGTACTCAGGGACCCAAATCAAACTTGCGGCCCTCTTAAGTGAGGGTATCGCTACATTGTATATCTGTTAATTATCAAAAAATTATAATGTATATCACACTGAGCTATTAGTGATATACAACATAGTTATTTATAATCTTATCTTATAATCTTAATATAAGAACTGTTCTCACCTCTAAGTATACCATTTTTTTTTTGGGGGGGGGGGGGGGGTGATTTGTGGGTGGATGTTTTTGTTTGCTTATAATTTTATTATGAAACCCCTTTGAATCAGTGTGGTCATATTTGATGTATTCACACACGTAACAAATAATAAACACATTTTTGTATTGTCTCTCTGATATATGGTATACTAACTTGTATATTTCTCTCTTTATACACCCAAGGTTGAATACACTATATAAAGTTTCTTTCGTTTTAAATTGAAATGATCTTGCCGACTTTCCTGATGAAGCCACTTAGGCGAAACATGTAGAAGCTTGTTGGATGCATGATCATATATATGTGAACACAGTATCATCTTTGTCTGTAATAGGAATTAGGTTTATGTACCTAGGACTTTGGATGTAATTGTATTCACTTATTTATGGGAATAGACAAGTTAATAGTAGTTTGTATATTGCAGCATGTCCTTCACCGCTGATATCCAGTTTAGCATTTTTTTGCCTATTCCTATATGTTTTAGAGTCGTAAACATGAATTGCCAGCTCACCCGGTCAAACGCCTTTTCATTCCAATGAATACACATGGTGTTTTGTTTTTATTGGCTATATGTAATACATTTAAGACTTTGGTGGTGTTATCTCTGGCTTCTCTGGTTGGGGCAAAGCCAACTTGGTCTAGGTGTATTAAGTAAGGTAGGTGGTGTTGTAGTCTGGAGGCTATGATCTTGGTGAAAAGTTTGAGGTCAGTATTTAATAGGGAGATGGGGCAGTAACTTCTGCATTGTGCTGGGTCTTTACCTACCTTTGGTATTACAGATACCTGTGCTTGTAGTGTAGATCCGTGTAGTTTCGTTCCTAAGCTAAGGCCATTGACTAGGTGGTTACCTAGGGAAGGGAGTAAGGTCTTGTAATGTGTGGTGGTGAACCCATCCGGTCCTGGCACCTTACCTGGTTTGGCGTTGCCTAGTGCAGTTTGAAGTTCTGGTAGTGTGATGGGTTCTTTTAATAGATCTTTAGCCTCGGCTGGTAGGGTTGGCATAAGGGAGGCGGTTATGTATTCTGACGTTGTTTCTTGGGTTGGTGACGGTGTGTTCAGGTTGCATAGGGAGTTATAGAAAGATCTAAACTCCTGTGAGATTTGTTGGGGTAAGGATAATTTCTGTCCACTGGGGGAAATTATATGTGGAATATAAGATGCCAGTTTTTGTGTTCGTAGGGTCTGAGCTAGTAATCTCCCGCATTTGATGCCCGACTCATTATGTTTTTTTCCAGCAAATTTGAAGTGCCGCTTCTGCTTTGAAATGTAATAGATCAGTGATCTGTTTGCGGGTGGTGTCTAGTTCAATACCTAATTGTCTGGATGGAGTCTGTTTATGATTTGTCTCTAGTGCTTGTAGTTTATGGAGTCTTAAGGTCAGTTGTGCTGTCCTTTGTCGTTTAGATCGGGAGCCGTGCTTGATGAGTACACCATGAATCATGGCTTTGTGTGCTTCCCATACAACCCCTGGCTCCCTGTCAGGGGTGCAGTTAGAGTTGAAGTACTGACCTATCTCTTTTGCTACGTCTGCTAAGACTTCGGGGTCTTGCAGTTAGCTCTTGTTTAATCTCCATGGTTGTCTCTGCACTTTATGGATATCTGATAGAGTGTACCGTAGGGTTATCGGGGCATGGTCTGACCATGTAATTGACCCTATTGTGGTGTCTTTGATTGCTTGTAAATGTCTATGGGGGATCAGAAAGTAGTCAACACGTGAGTATGTCTGATGTGGTCTGGAATAGAATGTGTAGTCCCTCTCCCTAGGATGAAAGAGGCACCACGCGTCTATCAGTTGTGCGGCATGTAGTGATGTGAAGATTCTTTTGCGCATGTCTTGTGAGGTTGAGGACAGTCCAGAGGAGGTGCCCTCTAATGGCATCAGGGAAATGTTGAGGTCTCCTCCAATGATAAGTTGTCCTTCTGTATATTACGTAAGTTGTTCTAGGTGGTGTTTCAGAAACGTATCTTGGTGGTGGTTTGGGACATAGAGGTTAGTAAAGGTTACCTTCATGTCTCCAATCCGACCTTTCAGAAATAGAAATTGTCCCTCTGTCCCTCTGTGTCAGTCTCTGCGTCTATGTGCATCCATGGTATCTTAGCTGCAATTAGAATGGAAACCCCTCTGGATTTAGCTTCAGTGCATGTGGAATGGCACACCGTGGGGTAGTATCTATATTTAAGTATTGGCAGGGTATTTTCTCTGAAATGGGTCTCCTGCAGTAGGATAATGTCTGCTTTCATGCTTTGCATGTCATGAAGCAGCATTCGCCTCTTTTCTGGTGTATTCAGTCCTTTCGCATTCAATGAGACTATATATTCAGTACGTCCATGCTCATGAGTTTAAAGGGCGGTGGTGGTATAGGGTAGGTGTTAGGTATGTGGGAGGGGAAAAGCGGGGTGAAAAGAAAGTCAGATAAGAAAATGTATTAGAAGAGTTGGGTGAGCAGTCCAGAGGGAAAGGAAAAAGGTTAGGAGGCTGTCACTAGTGTGTGCAGCTCCAAAAGAAAGTGCTAATGTAGCTAAAGTTATACTAAGGCACTCTCCAGTTAGTCACTGGGAACTGAGTGTAGTCCTAAGTGGGTTGGTGGATAAACAGATCCGGGAAGTGAGCTCCTGGGTCCCTCCATCCACTCCCGGCAGTTGTAACTGTAGAGTCTTGAACCGATATTTTGACCAAAATAGACAAATAACTAATCCGATCTGAAGCAGGAAACATGTAATAAGGCAGTAATTGGCATAAACATTACTAACAGTTAGGCAGAAAAATTAAAACATATATAACCGGTGTTCTGGGAATCTGTCGTGTCCCTGACCAAGAAACTAGATGTATTTCAGAACCTCCCAGATTCCCATTCGGTAAGACATTTACTGGTGAGAAGAGCCGTGCATGCCATTGATCATATAACTGTCCCCTAGTCCAAGGAGTAGCCTGTTAGCCTTAGGCCCCTTTCACACTGGGGCAGGAGTGGCGTCAGTGGTAAAGCAGCGATATATTTAGCGCTGCTTTACCGTCGTTTTAGCGGCGGTTTTAGGCCGCTAGCAGTGCAGTTTTAACCTCTGCTAACGGCCGAAAAAGGGTTAAAACAGCCTGCAAAGCGCTGCTGCAGCAGCGCTTTGCTGGTGGTATACCGCTCCTTCACCGCTCCAAAGATGCTACTAGCAGGACTTTTTTGACTGCTCTGCTAGCGCACTGCTCCAGTGTGAAAGCCCTCCGGCTTTCACACTAGAGTGAAAGGGGCCATATTTTTTCAGGCGCTATACAGGCGCTATTTTTAGCGATGTATCGCCTGAAAAACGCCCCAGTGTGAAAGGGGCCTTAGTGACCCACACCAGGCCTTTATATGCAACTGGGCATGGGATGTGCGGGTGCCACTCCCCCTCCCCCTGTCCAGGCCCCAGCCCCAAAGGGCAGAGTAACTTCAAGCCTCACAGGGACCCAGAAGGTACAGTTTCCGTTGTATCTTTTGGAGTGGGCATATTAATAAGGATATGTGGCATTATTCCCGGTGTTTGAGGGACACCATTGTGATTAGTGCCAGATTCTATGGCCTGGCTCTTACTTATAGTTAATCCCTCAGTGTCATGAAGGATTCCACTCCCTCCCCTCCCAATCCTCCATCCCAGGCAGAGCACTCCTCATCCCAATGTCAGTGCTGAGACAAAAAAGGAAAAGGTTACTTCCACCCTTTTCTGTTTCTTATGTCAGGGGATCGGGTTGGTCTGTCTATTCATCAGTTGCTCCTCACAGGGTTTGATTCCCTTCCTGTTCCTGGCAGCAAGGTGTTTGGTTATGTCGCCTCTTCCCTCTCTCTGATTTAATGAGGACTCCTTCTTCTCTCCTGCCAAGTGTGACAGTTCTTGAGTATATTTTGGCATTTTACATTATGGCGGTTCTGTGGTTCCTAGGGAAATCGTGGGATGCGCTCATTGTAAATGTATAGGGGGTCGACAACTGAGTGTCACTCTGGGTTCTGCTTGCCAATCTGTAGCAGGGCTTCTGTGTAGGATTGCACTCCATGTCCGCCTCGTATGGAGGATCGTGAGGGCCTCCCTGCTGAGAGCCCCGGCATTGACTCAGGGTATCTCGTTAGTCATTTTAGGTTGTTGTCTAGGCCAGTGCGGTGGACCAGCTGGATATCAGGTGGCTTTTGTCCGCCGGGGGGGATCTCGAGGTAGGCATAGTTCTCTAGATGCAACCTTTTTAGGTGTGGGGAGCGGGATAACTCTCCGGGTGGGGGTGGACCGACAGCAATGCCAAGCTAGGACATCCTGTAATAGTTTAGATAGATGATCATTACCAAAAAGTTCCCTCTCCCACCCCCCCAGGTACAAGTTGGCGCATGAGGGGGCACACTTAGTCCCCATAGCCACACCTTGCACCTGGAGGTAGTGATAGGGACCAAATAAAAATACATTGCGTGTCAGGATGAACTCCAACAACTGGAGGACAAACTGCCTGTATGAGTCAGATGTGGGTCCACATTCTTTTAGTTGGGTTTGAATAACCTGAATTCCCTTTTTATGTGGGATGAAATTGTAAAGACTCTCTACATCGAGAGCCACCAACCATGTATTAGGGGGGAGTTGTTTACCATCTAAATTTCGAAGCAGATCAATTGTATCTTTCACATAGGAAAATAAAGATATCACATGGGGGTATAGGTATTTATCCACTAAGGCACTTGCATTTTCCGTTAACTCCTGGCAACCTGACACAATGAGTCGACCAGGGGGATGGTCCAAAACGTTATGTACTTTAGGTAGTGAATAAAAAGTAGGTGTTTTGGGATTTTTTACATTTATATAATTCCATGTGTTAATATCAATGATACCCTGTTGATAGGCCTTAAAAATTTGATCAAAATATTCAACATTGAAGTTTTCAACTATAGTCTTGGAGATAGGACGATACCATAGTCGATTGTCAAGGATGTCCAGACACATATTTCCATATGCCCGGACATCCATGACAATGACATTGCCCCCCTTGTCAGCCGGCTTGATAACAGCTTTGCGATGTTTAAACGATAAGTTAGGCAAATGTTGGTCATCCAAATCAAGATTTTTGTATTTATTTTTTAATTCTTGATTTTATATTTTATACATATATACACTTCAATACATCCATTCATCTCTTACATTTTTGTGCTTTATAATTTCATCTCCTTCTTCCATTTCATCCCTATTTCATGTCTCCTAGCCTATTTACTCTTAGGCATTGCCTCTATATTTATCAAAACCATCCGCATCCTTACTAATAACAAAACAACAACAAAAACACCAAAAAAATAAAATAAATAAACATTGAAAAAAAGAAAAAAAAATTGATATATAAAAAAAAAAAAGAATTCTCCATCTCTCCCCGCTTATAGGAGGCTAGTGTGTGTGTGTGTGTGTCAGCACACATAGGAGCTAGTGCACCAATTGCAGTGCTGTTAGTACAGCATTGCACCCTAACTTCCTGTCCCAACCTTCTGTCCCATCCCAGGCAGGCAGGCAGGGATTTATAGGAGGCTAGTGTGTGTGTGTCAGCACACATAGGAGCTAGTGCACCAATTGCAGTGCTGTTAGTACAGCATTGCACCCCAACTTCCTGTCCCAACCTTCTGTCCCATCCCAGGCAGGCAGGGATTTATAGGAGGCTAGTGTGTGTGTGTGTGTCAGCACACATAGGAGCTAGTGCACCAATTGCAGTGCTGTTAGTACAGCATTGCACCCTAACTTCCTGTCCCAACATTCTGTCCCAACCTTCTGTCCCATCCCAGGCAGGGATTTATAGGAGGCTAGTGTGTGTGTGTGTGTGTCAGCACACATAGGAGCTAGTGCACCAATTGCAGTGCTGTTAGTACAGCATTGCACCCTAACTTCCTGTCCCAACCTTCTGTCCCAACCTTCTGTCCCATCCCAGGCAGGCAGGCAGGGATTTTTAGGAGGCTAGTGTGTGTGTGTGTGTCAGCACACATAGGAGCTAGTGCACCAATTGCAGTGCTGTTAGTACAGCATTGCACCCTAACTTCCTGTCCCAACCTTCTGTCCCAACCTTCTGTCCCATCCCAGGCAGGGATTTATAGGAGGCTAGTGTGTGTTGTTCTTGGGAAAATGTTATTTCCAAGTCCTTCTCCCATGCTTTCAGGAAGGTTAATTCCTGAGTAGGGATGGGCCCGGTGTTCGATTCGAACCCACGTTCGAATCGAGCACCGGGCGTTCGCCCGCTTGGCGAGCCCAGAACTATTTGGGCCGTTCGCATCACATTCGTGTGATGCGAGCGGCCCACAATGCATTGCGGCCGGCGCAGTGCATTGCTGGCTGATGATTGGCCAAGCATGCACTGTGACCCCGCATGCTTGGCCAATCACAGCGCCGGCAGCGAGGAGAGCAATAATTGGCTACAGGCAGGACGCCTGTAGCCAATTAAAGCTCAGGGGCTTTAGTACACGCCCCACTGTATAAAAGGCTGCCGCGCCGTCGGCCTAGTGCACATGTGTTCCGGCTTTGATAGAGTAAATAGGCAGTCTGCTGATTTATTCATTCATTGCTAAACCATTGCTGATTCTTTCAATACTGATCATTTCTGCTGATTGCACTGCTGAGTGTGACATCATCTGCTGCTGGGGATTAGTCTGGTGTCTGCGTGCTGTTAGTACAGCATTGCAGTAGCACCAATCGCAGTGCTGTTAGTACAGCATTGCACCCTAACTTTCTGTCCCAACCTTCTGTCCCAACCTTCTGTCCCATCCCAGGCAGGCAGGCAGGGATTTATAGGAGGCTAGTGTGTGTGTGTGTGTCAGCACACATAGGAGCTAGTGCACCAATTGCAGTGCTGTTAGTACAGCATTGCACCCTAACTTCCTGTCCCAACCTTCTGTCCCATCCCAGGCAGGCAGGCAGGGATTTATAGGAGGCTAGTGTGTGTGTGTCAGCACACATAGGAACTAGTGCACCAATTGCAGTGCTGTTAGTACAGCATTGCACCCTAACTTCCTGTCCCAACCTTCTGTCCCAACCCTCTGTCCCATCCCAGGCAGGCAGGCAGGGATTTATAGGAGGCTAGTGTGTGTGTGTGTCAGCACACATAGGAGCTAGTGCACCAATTGCAGTGCTGTTAGTACAGCATTGCACCCCAACTTCCTGTCCCAACCTTCTGTCCCATCCCAGGCAGGCAGGCAGGCAGGGATTTATAGGAGGCTAGTGTGTGTGTGTGTGTGTCAGCACACATAGGAGCTAGTGCACCAATTGCAGTGCTGTTAGTACAGCATTGCACCCTAACTTCCTGTCCCAACCTTCTGTCCCAACCTTCTGTCCCATCCCAGGCAGGGATTTATAGGAGGCTAGTGTGTGTGTGTGTCAGCACACATAGGAGCTAGTGCACCAATTGCAGTGCTGTTAGTACAGCATTGCACCCTAACTTCCTGTCCCAACCTTCTGTCCCAACCTTCTGTCCCATCCCAGGCAGGGATTTATAGGAGGCTAGTGTGTGTGTGTGTGTCAGCACACATAGGAGCTAGTGCACCAATTGCAGTGCTGTTAGTACAGCATTGCACCCTAACTTCCTGTCCCAACCTTCTGTCCCAACCTTCTGTCCCATCCCAGGCAGGCAGGGATTTTTAGGAGCTAGTGTGTGTGTGTGTGTGTGTGTGTGTCAGCACACATAGGAGCTAGTGCACCAATTGCAGTGCTGTTAGTACAGCATTGCACCCTAACTTCCTGTCCCAACCTTCTGTCCCAACCTTCTGTCCCATCCCAGGCAGGCAGGCAGGGATTTATAGAAGGCTAGTGTGTGTGTGTGTGTGTGTGTGTCAGCACACATAGGAGCTAGTGCACTAATTGCAGTGCTGTTAGTACAGCATTGCACCCTAACTTCCTGTCCCAACCTTCTGTCCCAACCTTCTGTCCCATCCCAGGCAGGCAGGCAGGGATTTATAGGAGGCTAGTGTGTGTGTGTGTCAGCACACATAGGAGCTAGTGTGTGTGTGTGTGTGTCAGCACACATAGGAGCTAGTATGTGTGTCAGCACACATAGGAGCTAGTGCACCAATTGCAGTGCTGTTAGTACAGCATTGCACCCTAACTTTCTGTCCCAACCTTCTGTCCCAACCTTCTGTCCCATCCCAGGCAGGCAGGGATTTATAGGAGGCTAGTGTGTGTGTGTGTCAGCACACATAGGAGCTAGTGTGTGTGTGTATCAGACTCAGCACACATAGGAGCTATAGTGTGTTGTCAGCACACATAGGAGCTATAGTGTGTTGTCAGCACACATAGGAGCTATAGTGTGTTGTCACTCAGCACACATAGGAGCTATAGTGTGTTGTCAGCACACATAGGAGCTATAGTGTGTTGTCAGCACACATAGGAGCTATATTTTTTTGTCAGCACACATAGGAGCTATAGTGTGTTGTCAGCACACATAGGAGCTATAGTGTTTGTGTCAGCACACATAGGAGCTATAGTGTGATGTCAGCACACATAGGAGCTATAGTGTGTTGTCAGCACACATAGGAGCTATAGTGTGTTGTCAGCACACATAGGAGCTATAGTGTTTGTGTCAGCACACATAGGAGCTATAGTGTGTTGTCAGCACACATAGGAGCTATAGTGTTTGTGTCAGCACACATAGGAGCTATAGTGTGTTGTCAGCACACATAGGAGCTATAGTGTTTGTGTCAGCACACATAGGAGCTAGTGCAGTAGCACCAATTGCAGTGCTGTTAGTACAGCATTGCACCCTAACTTCCTGTCCCAACCTTCTGTCCCAACCTTCTGTCCCACCCCAGGCAGGCAGGCAGGGATTTATAGGAGGCTAGTGTGTGTCAGCACACATAGGAGCTAGTGTGTGTGTGTCAGACTCAGCACACATAGGAGCTATAGTGTGTTGTCAGCACACATAGGAGCTATAGTGTGTTGTCAGCACACATAGGAGCTATAGTGTGTTGTCAGCACACATAGGAGCTATATTTTTTTGTCAGCACACATAGGAGCTATAGTGTGTTGTCAGCACACATAGGAGCTATAGTGTTTGTGTCAGCACACATAGGAGCTATAGTGTGTTGTCAGCACACATAGGAGCTATAGTGTGTTGTCAGCACACATAGGAGCTATAGTGTGTTGTCAGCACACATAGGAGCTATAGTGTGTTGTCAGCACACATAGGAGCTATATTTTTTTGTCAGCACACATAGGAGCTAGTGTGTTGTCAGCACACATAGGAGCTATAGTGTGTTGTCAGCACACATAGGAGCTATAGTGTGTTGTCAGCACACATAGGAGCTAGTGTGTGTGTGTGTCAGCACACATAGGAGCTAGTGTGTATGTGTGTCAGCCCAGTTCTTGTCATCTCTTGTCATACAATGCATGGAAGACCGCCAAGGAGAGGCAGACAGTCCCGAGGCAAGAACACAGGGCAAGCAGGCTCTGTTTCTAGAGACAACAGTGCTGGTCGTGGACGTGGTCGTGCATCGTCATCAGCACGTGGCCATGGGACATGCTTGTCCTTGTTTTCAGCAGCTGGACATGTTGAGCCGCATCATGCCGAAGGCTTGGTAGAATGGATGACCAAGCCCTCCTCATCCTCCTCATCCTCTCTCACCCAGGCTCAGGGTACTGGCAGAGCAGCTGCCAACGCGTACTCAAAGGCATCATCAGGCACCCCTTCCCTAGACCCACCATGTCCTCCTGAGGAGTCCCCCGAACTGTTTGAGCACAGTGTTGGGTACATGCTCCTGGAGGATGCCCAACGATTAGAAGGCTTGGATGATGATACCCAGCTTGAGGAAGGCAGTAGTGTGCGCGCAGAGAGAGGGGATGCTGAAGGACAGCAATCTGGCAGTCATGTTCCACCAGCTGCAGCTTACTGCCAGGTTTGCTCTAGTGGTGAAGAGGGAGGGGATGATGAGGTCACTGACTCCACGTGGGTGCCTGAAGGGAGAGAGGAGGAGGAGGAGGAGGTGGCGGCACATGTCCAACGAGGCAGGATGCCCTCCGGAGGCCAGCTAGAGGCCAGCACACCAACTGAATCACACCGCAGAGCTCCGCCTGTGCAGGGCGCTGCCTCTGCACGTTATCACAAAAGTTCTTTGGTGTGGGCCTTTTTTGAGTAC
Source organism: Lithobates sylvaticus (assembly GCA_028564925.1). Classification (NCBI taxonomy): domain Eukaryota; kingdom Metazoa; phylum Chordata; class Amphibia; order Anura; family Ranidae; genus Lithobates; species Lithobates sylvaticus. The sequence goes on along the minus strand of CM053026.1, from coordinate 421,640,535 downwards.
ATCAGATCGCACCACTGCTATTTGCAATATTTGTCTCAAGCGTATCTCGCGTGGCCAAAACATCAGCCGCTTGGGTACCACAAGCATGACCAGACATATGTCGACCTGCCATGCAGCTCGTTGGCAAGCGCACATTAAAGACCCACACCAAAGAACAAAGCGGACCTCTCCTTGCTCCTCATCAGCTGGGATCTCCAACCCCACTATATCTTCAGTCCTCTCTGAAAGCTGCTCTGAGAGGACTGAAGGTGTAGAATTAGGTGTGTCACAACCAGTGATGTAAGTAACTGAGTTAAAATAAACTGAGTTACGTAACGCAGTTACTTTAGAGGGTAGCGAGTAATCTAACTGATTACTTTTCCCCTCATGGTAACTCAGTTCCCATTGCTTTGGCTTAGTTACCCCAATTACATCTACCGCCACTAGATGGCAGTAGTGTAATTCCGGTGTCCTGCCGAAACAGTTCCCCCTGTACTGCGCTTGCGCAGTACGAAGGACTACGGAGCTTCCGAAAATTGCCGAACCTAACCAGCTCTGAGTGAACTCTACACCGCGCAGGCGCAGTTAACATGTAATTGTACGAGGCGATGCCGCACGCTCCTGATGCTCGTGCTACTCTGCAAGGGGCGTCTATCGTGTAACTAAGGGGCGGGTCTAGTATTACTGTAACCAAGGGGCGCATTTATTATTATTGTTATAAATCGAGCTCTGCCCATTAATTTAACACTCACCCTCTTCTGTAGCCATCCGCCCCTCACACGATATAATAATAATAGACCTGCCCCTTGCTTACACGCTATAACAGATCTGCCCCTTGGTTAGAGTAATAATAGAGCAGCCCCTTGGTTACACGATATATAACAATAATAATAAATGCACCCCTTTGTTACAGTAATACTAGACCCGCCCCTTAGTTACACGTATAGAATATTAAAAAAAAAAGTCACAGTTACTTTGCTGAGTAACTAATTACTTTTCCAATGTAGTAACTGAGTTACTAACGCAATTACTTTTTAGGAGAAGTAATTTGTAACTTAACGAATTACTTTTTTAAAGTAAGATGACCAACACTGGTCACAACCAAGTACTTGCAGTACACCGACTTTCGATTGTAGCAGGCAAATTTCCCTGCCCCAGCTGCTGGACCGTCGAAAGAAGTATACTCCCAGCCATCCACATGCCCAGCGGTTGAATGCTAGCTTGGCTAAATTGCTAGCACTTCAACTGCTGCCTTTTCAGTTGGTAGACTCGGCCCCCTTCCGTGAGTTTGTTCAATGTGCGGTTCCTCAGTGGCAGGTTCCCAAACGCCACTTTTTCTCACGGAAGGCGATTCCGGCTCTCTACCGGCATGTGGAAGGCAATGTCCATGCCTTGCTGGACAGGGCGGTCAGCGGTAAGGTGCATATTACCGCTGACTCATGGTCCAGCAGGCATGGACAGGGACGTTATCCCCTCCACCCCCTCCTCTTCTTATTCCTCCATGGCCTCTTCGAGTGCTCTGTCCTCGGAACCAGCGGTGCTCCGTAGGCGTACAAGGAGCTACGCGAGTACGCAGGCAAAAAGATGCCATGCCGTGCTTGCGCTGGTGTGTTTGGGGGACAGGAGCCACACTGGGGCAGAGGTTCTGGCAGCTCTGCAGGGGCAGGCTGAGAGGTGGTTGACGCCACGCCAGCTTAAGCCAGGAATGGTGGTTTCTGACAATGGCACCAACCTCCTCTCCGCCCTGCGACAGGGGCAGCTCACCCATGTGCCCTGTATGGCTCACGTCCTCAACCTGGTGGTGCAGCGGTTCTTGGGCAGGTACCCAGGCTTACAGGATGTCCTGAGGCAGGCCAGGAAAGTCTGTGTGCATTTCCACCGATCGTATAATGCCAGTGCTCGGCTGGCTGAACTGCAAAAGGAGTTGAACCTGCCCAAGAACCGCCTAATATGTGACATGCCCACCAGGTGGAACTCAACGTTGGCCATGCTGCAGCGACTGCACACGCAGCAGAGGGCCATCAATGAGTACCTTTGCGACTACGGCACCAGGACAGGGTCAGGGGAGCTTGGCTTTTTTTCCCCACGCCAGTGGAGCATGATCAGGGATGCATGCACTGTCCTGTCACCATTTGAGGAGGCCACGAGGATGGTGAGCAGTGACAGTGCATGCATCAGTGACACTGTACCTCTTGTCCACCTATTGGAGCATACGCTGCGTGGGATAATGGACAGGGCACTTGAGGCGGAACAGAGGCAGGAAGAGGAGGACTTCCTTGCCTCTCAAGGCCCCCTTTATCCAGACAGTGTTCCTTCTGTCCCACCCATCACACAGGAAGAGGATGAGGAGGAGGAGGAGGATTGTGTGAGCATGGAGGTGGAGCCTGGCACTCAGCATCAGCAGCAGCAGTCTTTTAGGGATGATGTACAGTCCCAACAAACCAGTGGACTTGTACGTGGCTGGGAGGAGGTGGCTGGCGATCATGTCGTCCTCAGTGACCCAGAAGACTCCGGACCGAATGCCTCAGCTAACCTACGTTGCATGGCCTCCCTGATCCTGCAAAGCCTGCGGAAGGATCCTCGTATTCTTCGGATCAAGGAGAGGGACCATTACTGGCTGGCCACTCTCCTTGATCCACGGTACAAGGGTAAGGTTGCGGACCTTATCTTGCCGTCGCAGAGGGAGCAGAGGATGAGACATCTCAGGGAGGCCTTGCAGAAAGGTCTGTGCAACACGTTCCCAGAAACTGGGAGGTTACAAACTCTTGTCCTGGACGACGAGTTGCTGAGGCTTCGGTCAGTAGCAGAAGGAGCAGTGGGGAAGGTGGACGTCTGACCGATGTGTTCAGACAATTTTTTAGTCCGCAGCCCCAAGGTATGATCGGTTCCAGCAACCATCGCCAACATCTGATATACATGGTGCAGGAATACCTAGGGGCAAGGTCAGACTTGGACACCTTTCCCACCGAAAATTCTCTGGCTTACTGGGTCTTGAGAATGGATCACTGGCTAGAGCTTGCACAGTATGCAATTGAGCTACTGGCCTGTCCTGCATCCAGCGTTCTTTCCGAACGCACATTCAGTGCTGCTGGAGGATTTGTCACCGATCACAGGGTGCGCCTGTCCACCGACTCGGTTGATCGACTGACCTTCATAAAGATGAATCAGTCTTGGATCACCACCAGCTACCCGGCACCTGAAGCGGATATAACTGAATAATTTATAATGTCACATCCCTTCAAGACTGCCTATGCTGATGACTGTCCTGTTATGTTCACTGACTATCCTCTTCCTCCTCCTCAATGATCCATTCCTTGATAGCTTGGAAGAACATTTTTGTTTCTGGGTGCCACCACACCAGTGCCTAAGGCACAATTTTTCAGCCCCTGTTTAACAGGGGCATGTAATTACAATTTTTTAAGCAATGCTTCGCAACAGGTCTGACTGCTGTGCTCCAAGTACAGTATCTGTGAGGTGTTGCAGTGTTGTGGCACCAGCACCGTTGCCTAAGGCACAATTTTTCAGCCCCTGTTTAACAGGGGCATGTAATTACAATTTTTTAAGCAATGCTTCGCAACAGGTCTGACTGCTGTGCTCCAAGTACAGTATCTGTGAGGGGTTGCAGTGTTGTGGCACCAGCACCGTTGCCTAAGGCACAATTTTTCAGCCCCTGTTTAACAGGGGCATGTAATTACAATTTTTTAAGCAATGCTTCGCAACAGGTCTGACTGCTGTGCTCCAAGTACAGTATCTGTGAGGGGTTGCAGTGTTGTGGCACCAGCACTGTTGCCTAAGGCACAATTTTTCAGCCCCTGTTTAACAGGGGCATGTAATTACAATTTTTTAAGCAATGCTTTGCAACAGGTCTGCCTGCTGTGCTCCAAGTACAGTATCTGTGAGGGGTTTCAGTGTTGTGGCACCAGCACCGTTGCCTAAGGCACAATTTTTCAGCCCCTGTTTAACAGGGGCGTATAATTACAAATCTTGATCTAATAGTTCACAGCAGGGCCCATTCCTGCGCCCACCAAGAGTAACTGTGAGGGCTTACAGTCTTTTGGCAACACCGTCCACCACCACCACCACCACCAAAGGCCCAATTTTTCTGCCCTGTTCAACAGGTGCATGCAATTACAAATCTTGATCTAATAATTCACAGCAGGGCCAATTCCTTTGCCCACCAAGAGTAACTGTGAGGGCTTACAGTCTTGTGGCAACACCGTCCACCACCACCACCACCACCACCAAAGGCCCAATTTTTCTGCCCTGTTCAACAGGTGCATGCAATTACAAATCTTGATATAATAATTCACAGCAGGGCCAATTCCTGTGCCCACCAAGAGTAACTGTGAGGGCTTACGGTCTTGTGGCAACACCGTCCACCACCACCAAAGGCCCAATTTTTCTGCCCTGTTCAACAGGTGCATGCAATTACAAATCTTGATCTAATAATTCACAGCAGGGTCAATTCCTGTGCCCACCAAGAGTAACTGTGAGGGCTTACAGTCTTGTGGCAACACCGTCCACCACCACCACCACCACCAAAGGCCCAATTTTTCTGCCCTGTTCAACAGGTGCATGCAATTACAAATCTTGATCTAATAATTCACAGCAGGGCCCATTCCTGCGCCCACCAAGAGTAACTGTGAGGGCTTACAGTCTTGTGGCAACACCGTCCACCACCACCACCACCACCAAAGGCCCAATTTTTCTGCCCTGTTCAACAAGTGCATGCAATTACAAATCTTGATCTAATAATTCACAGCAGGGCCCATTCCTGCGCCCACCAAGAGTAACTGTGAGGGCTTACAGTGTTGTGGCCACACCAACATCTAATGGGGCAAATTTCTGCAGAGTATATACGGCAGGCCCCTACTTTCAAACATCCAACTTACAAACGACTCCTACTTGCAAACGGAAGGAGAAAACAGGAAGTGAGAGGAAATCTACCCCTAGGAAGGGAAATTCCATCCTTTTACATTTAATTTGGGAAAAAGTTATCTCCTCTATACTGATGCTTTATCACCAATCCTTGTTTCAATTAAAACCCCACTTTTCCAAAAACATTTGTCATTGGGACGGAAAGTGAGGTGAAATGTTCTGAACAGATGTGCAAATACAGCAAATGTTACAGGGGTTATAACCCCTTCCTATGTTCTCCAAAAAGCTTAAAAATTGATTTTTTTTGGATGGAGCTACACTTCAAAATGTACCTGTTCAGATTCTACTTAAGAACAAACCTACAGTCCCTCTCTTGTTTGCACCGCCTATATACTGCTTTTCAGAGTATATAGGGTTGTAGGTATAGGGTTTTATTTTGGGTGCGGGGTCCCCCTTAATATCCATACAAGACCCAAAGGGGCTGGGGTGGGGGGGGGGGGGGGGGGCGTGATGGGGTAGCCATGCCATTTTTCTCAAGGATTTTCAGCCATATGGCCAGGACAAGACATGACATTAAAGCCACAAGTGGTTTTATATGGCTTCTTTTTTTCCTTTACAAATGTCATTTTGTGCAGGGCCAGTTCTAAACACGGGAAACACATGCCACTTCACAGGCATACTTTTGACACCCCCCAGGTACCATATTTAAAGGAATATTTCACTTTTTTTTTTCACTTTATGCATCATTAAAATGACTGCTCCCGAAAAAACGTTAGTTTTTAAAAGTTCTTTTTGCATTGATATATGTCCCCTGGGGCAGGACCCGGGTCCCCAAACCTGTTTTATGACATTAACATGCATATTGGCCGTTATAATTAGCAATTTTGATTTTGAACGTTCGCGTCCATTGTAACGAATATGGTTCGAAAATTCGCGCAAACTTTCGGTCCGTTCGAAGGTTCTGGTGCGAACCGAACCTGGGGGTGTTCGGCTCATCCCTATTCCTGAGGTATCTCTTCCTCCGTTAATATTCCATAGAAATAGGATAGTGAATGTCTTATCCGGTCCCCTTTTAGACATATATTTTCAAAATTTGTTAATTGTCTAATTTCTGTATTTTTGTGTATTTTGGATCTAATAAATGCTTCAAGTTGCATAATTCTAAAAAAATCCAAATCTGACGCGATTTCACTCAATATGTCTGTTTTTGTCATAATTTTGTTATTTTTAGAAAAATGTATAATCCTACTAAATCCTTTTGATTTTATTGCTCTGAACTTTGGGTCTTCTATACCAGGTTGAAATTGAGGTGTTCCTATAATTGGGCTTGGGTTTTTTGAAATTGATGTTTTTCTAAAAACTTTTTTTATTGTCCATATTGTAGCATTTATCATTGGATGCAATCTCACCTCTCTAGGTATACTATTTTCTGGGATCCATACTAATCCCTCTAGTGGAATTTCTGTTATTGCTTGTTCCGTCTGCACCCATGGTTTCATATCTTTACCTCCACACCATTCCATTACTCTAGTTAAATGTTGTGCTTCCTGATATCTTATGGGGTCCGGTAATCCTATTCCACCTTTCTTTTTTGAAAGGGTCAGTATATTCCTTCGTATTCTAGCTGGTTTCCCCGCCCATACAAATTTTAAAAACCTTGATCTTAAGTCTTGTAGGAGACTCTGATTTATATTAATTGGGAGAGTTTGTAGTAGATATAAAAATCTTGGCATTACATTCATTTTAATTATATTTGTTCTACCGAACCAAGTAAATATCTCCTTATCCCACTTTGTTAAATCATTTTTAACCGCTTCCCGACCGCCCACTGCATATATACGTCAGCAGAATGGCACGGGCAGGCAAAATCACGTACCTGTACGTGATCGTGCATGTGCCTGCCTGTGGGTCGCGCGCGGGCCGCCAGCGGCGCGCTCGCGACCCGGTCGGGAGCTCCGTGACCCCGGCCGCGGGACCAGCGGACCCGATCGCCGCTGGTGTCCCGCGATCGGGTTACGGAGCTGAAGAACGGGGAGAGGTTTGTGTAAACAAACCTCTCCCAGCGCTTCCTACACTGACTGTCAGTGATCGGCAGTTCCCTGTCATCGGGAACGCCGATCAATGACGTCAGACGTACAGCCACGCCCCCCTACTGTAAAAAAAACACACACACGTCACACTGACTCCTCCCCGCCCCCTAGTGGTTAACCCCTTCACTACAACTGTCATTTACATAGGAATCAGTGCTATTTAAATAGCACTGATTTCTGTATAAATGACAAATGTCCCAAAAATGTGTCAAAAATGTCCGATGTGTCCGCCATAATGTCGCAGTCACAATAAAAATCGCTGATCGCCGCCATTACTAGTAAAAAAAAAAATATTAATAAAAATGCTATAAAACTATCCCCTATTTTGTAAACGCTATAACTTTTGCGCAAACCAATCAATAATCGCTAAATGGGATTTTTTTAACCAAAAATATGTAGAAGAATACGTATCGGCCGAAACTGAGGAAAAAAAATGTTTTTTTATATATTTTTTGGGGATCTTTATTATAGCAAAAAGTAAAAAATATTGCATTTTTTTCAAAATTGTCGCTCTATTTTTGCTTATAGCGCAAAAAATAAAAACCGCAGGGGCGATCAAATACCACCAAAAGAAATTTGTGGGAAAAAAAGGACGCCAATTTTGTTTGGGAGCCACGTCGCACGACCGCGCAATTGTCAGTTAAAGCGACGCAGTGCAGAATCGCAAAAAGGGGCCTGGTCCTTTGGCTGCCAATTGGTCCGGGGCTGAAGTGATTAATCTGTTTTACCATAGGAAGAAAATTAAGCTCTGACAGTTTTTTTTTATTTTTTGGTATCTTTATACCTAAATAGCTAATGTGTCTGTCCGTCCATCTGAACTTGAATTGAGACATAATCAATTTTAGTACGTCCGCATTCATCTCTATCCCCATTGCTTCCGATTTCCTTTTGTTGATCTTAAAATTCGATATTCTACCATATTCCTCTAATTCTTTTAGCAATGAGGGTAGTGACAATATCAGGGAAGTAACAAAAAAGATTAAATTGTCCGCATACGCTGCAAGTTTTTGTTCTGTTATTCCAGTTTTAATTCCTCTTATGTTGACATTAGCACGTACTTTTCTTAGGAATGGTTCTACCATCAGAATAAAGATCAGGGGCGAGAGGGGGCACCCTTGTCATGTCCCATTTTGAATAAGGAACGGCTCAGAGATTCTGTCAGCTATTTTAACCCTTGCACTTGGTTCTGAGTAAATGCTTGATATCCATTTCATCATTCCTCCCCCCAGTCCTATATGTTCCAGTACTGCTTTCAGATATGTCCAATCCACCCGGTCAAAGGCTTTTTCTGCATCCGCCGATACCAAGACTAATGGAGTCTTTCGTCTTTGTGCCAGGTGGATTGTGCCTATTACCCGCTGTGTATTCTCTCTTCCTTCCTTCCCTCCCTGGTGTAAATCCAACCTGGTCAGGGTGTATCAGATCTGGGATGTATTCTATTATTCTTGTTGCTAGTATTCTTGTAAATATTTTCAAATCTACGTTTAATAATGATATAGGACGGTAACTGGAACATATTGAAGGGTCCTTACCCTCTTTTTCAATTACTGTTATGTGCGCTAATAGGGTTTCTTTTGGTATTCTCTTATCATCTCGTATAGAATTGTATGCGGCCAAAAACCTCGGAGCCAATTCCTCCGCAAACTTCCTATAATACGAAAGGGTGTATCTGTCTGGCCCCGGAGCTTTACCCAATTTCAGCTGTTTTACTGCATTAATGAATTCTTCTCTTGTTATTGGGACATCGAGAGCAATCGCTATTTCATTTGGGAGTTTTGGCATATCTGAACTTTTCACATACTCCTTGGCGATTTCTTCTTTCTCCTGTGTATTTATTTTCCTGGTTTCTTTATTCTCTATTTGATACAAATTTTAATAATATTCTCTAAATGCTTGTGCTATTTTTTGAGGTGTATTTACCATTTCACCTTCTTTTGTTTGAATTTTTTCTATATGTTTTCGTGTCTTAGTTTCTTTTAATGCATTTGCTAACATTTTCCCTGGTTTATTCCCAAACTCATACAGAGTTCGTCTTCCCCTAGTTAATTTAGCTTTCACTTTTTCTGTTAATAGGAGATTAAGTTTTTCTCTTAATATTATTAAGTTTTCTTCTACCTCTTGTGCCTGAGATTTTTTGTGTTTTATTTCTAACTCTCCTATTTGTTTCAGTAATAGGTCCATTTGCGCATTCATTTTGCGTTTCCGCTGTGTTCCTATTGAAATGAATACACCCTTCATTACACACTTATGTGTCTCCCATAAACAAAATGGTGTTATTTCATCTGTTTCATTATTAGCAAAAAATGAATCCAGTTCCAGTTTTAGCCTGTCTTCATATTCATTATCTTTTAATAAGGATTCATTCAATCTTCAATGCCATTCCCTTTTCTCTTCCTCCCCCAACTCTATAGTACATATTATTGGTGCATGGTCTGACAACGTAAATGGACCTATTACTCCCTCTTTTACTGATGAGATTACATTTTGAGAGATAAAAATATAGTCAATTCTTGAATAGGATTTATATTGGGTTGAGAAATAAGTATAATCTCTATCTTGTGGATGAATAGCTCTCCAGCTATCTATTAATTGTAATTCTAAGAGGTTTTTTTTTGCCTTGCTTATTTTCGCATATGACAAATGTGATGAGCCTTTAGACGTATCTTTTAATCTGGTCTAGTACCATGTTCAGGTCTCCTCCCATTACTAAAATTCCTTCTTTATGTTCTTGTATTTTATACAGATATTCCTCTAGTGTTTTAACCTGATTTTTATTCGGCAAATATACATTTGCCAACGTAATCTTTCCTGTTGCATCTTCATGGCAGCATACACTCTGGGTTGTGACTCCGCCTCCACAACCTGATAGGACCACATAACTATAAGATGAAGCTACGGCCCCCGCCCCAGCATTCTCTTATTTTTCCTCACCTGTTGGGACCGCACGGACATCACCCCCTTACCGCTTCGCCCTAGCCAGGTTCTAGCCTCTCCTGGTTTGGAAGTCCTTACCGGTACAGCCTCTAAAGGAAGCTAAATGGAAGGAACCCCACTCTGGTGATCTCAGGGGTATGTTACAACTCTCTCTGTGACCTTGGATTAAGCTGTTTTTGATTTGTCTCCTGCATGAGTTTTAAAAAAAGCTCTGATATTGCTGCCTCAATGTATATACTAAAGCCTTAAACAGGCTTAACATCATGCCTCAAACACCCTGGCATATAAACCTTAAATAGGTTTAGCAAAATTGCAGTGGTCTCCCTTTCTCTTTACCTTTCCTTCCTACCTGTGTGCCTGGGCGCCCTCTTGGGCTCTGTTGTCCTCCTAGGGGCGCTGGGATGTGTTCTGCGGAAAATTGAATGAACCTGTTTCTGTTCCTTGTATTTTGAACCAGAGATCGCTGAATTGCTGCAGTTTGTTTGCCTGTCTTACAACAAAGCTCCTATTTCATCCTACTGAGGTAAAAGTTTTTTTTTCTCTGCATCTACTTCCTGCATAGGCTGCTGTGTTTTACCTCACCTGTGCTTCCTATGTTAATTAGTATCTCCTTAGGCTTGCCTTATTCCTTGCTATGGAGACCACTGCCCTAGCAGATCACCGCCAGCTATTAGGTAAGGGGGGAGGATTTTTGGTAAGTAGTGAAGAATGAAAAAAGAGAGCAATCCTAACGCTGCCTATATGGTTAGCCCTACCAGGTCCGCAAAATCTCCTGATTCAAGGCACAGAGAGACTTCACGCAGGAGAAGCCATTCTGGCCACAGACGGAGCCGCTCCAGTCGCAGGAGAAGTCGCTCAGGCCACAAAGGGAGTCGCAGGAGAAGTCGCTCAGGCCATAGAGGGAGTCGCAGGAGAAGTCGCTCAGGCCACAGAGGGAGTCGCAGGAGAAGTCGCTCCAGTTCTTACTCCAGACACAGCCGCTCCTATCATAGAGGATCTCCTGTCTATAGACAGCTATCACCAGTGCGACCCTCTGGAAACGCATGTCAGATATGCGGGGCCGCAGCCCTTCCCGATAAATTGGCCTACCGTAGATGCTTTGCGGAGGCTACCAGGGAAAAAAAATCGCAGTTTAGAGAGCCTGTAGCTCCACAGATTCTTACTCCGGAGACAGAGTTATCAACGCGAAGTGCCTCACCTGCTCCTCCCAGCACGTCAAAAGAGCAGGATTCCCCGTCTGACAATGAGGGGTTGGAAGCAACTGCAGGGTTTGATTTTTCGCTAATTGAACCATTTGTCAAATCGGTCAAGGAACTGATCGGATGGGAGGAACCCTAGGAAGTCCAACCAAAGCACAAAAAATACTTCCCAAACCTTAAATGGGACTCAGAGGCCTTTCCGTTCATTGAGGAATTGGATGATTTAATTAAAGAGGAATGGCAAGGACCCGAGAAGAAATCGAGTCTGAACAGGCTTTCCAAATTATATCCCTTGAAGGAACCTAAAGTGAGTCCTCTTGTCTCTCCTCCCGTCGTAGACGCATCTCTCATGCGGCTAGCCAGGCATGTGACATTGCCGATCGAAGATGTCGTGACATTCAGGGTTATCTTGGATAGGAGGATCGACACCTATATGAAGAGGGCCTACCTTGCAGCAGGAGGCGCTTGCAGACCAGCTGTGGCACTTGCAGCTGTAGGCAGGGCCATTTCCAGCTGGTCATCAAACACTGAGAGGTTGGTCTCAGAAGGCGCCGACCAGGACAGCATAATAAAAGCTCTACAGGAGTTAAGTCTCGCGGGGGACTTTGTGGCAGAGGCTTCGGTGGATGCGATTAAATCGTCATCAAGGGCCATGTTGGCCTCCGTAATGGCCAGGCGGGCACTGTGGCTGAAACCCTGGTCGGCGGATCCTGTCTCCAAATCAAATTGGTGCCACATTCCATATGACGGCGAGAACCTTTTCGGTGCAAAGCTGGACTCCGCAATTTCCATCGGACAGAAAACCCGAAACAGCAGAGGCCTCCTCCCTTCAGACGTAATCTGCCAGACAGATACAGGGATGCTAAATCCTATAGGCCAGGAAAAGAATACAGGTGGGGCTGGAAGAACCCCCAGACATCCTTTATGAAGTTTCAGAAGCCCAAGACTCCCGCTTCCAGTGACCAAAAGTCTTTTTGAAGGTGCGCCCGCCCAGCCAGCAGTAGTGGGGGCAAGGCTTTCAAAATTCAAGCTGGTTTGGGCGGAAGCAATAAAGGACCCTTGGACAGTGGCTACTGTCCGTTTCGGGCACAGATGGCTCTTCAAGAGACGTCCCCCAGGGGATCATTTTTGTCCCACCAGACTTCCACCTTCAGGGGAAAAACAGTTACTGTTGACCAGTTACGTCCAAGAGCTTCTCCAGAAGAAGGCGATAATAGAGGTACCTGCATCACAGAGGGGTCGGGGATTCTACTCCTCGTTATTTCTGGTCAAGAAAAAATCTGGGGACCTTCGGCCAGTCTTGGATCTAAAGAACCTCAATCGCTCCATTCGAGTGGAGTCGTTCAAGATGGAGAGTTTACAATCAATCCTCCAGGCCATATATCTGGGAGACTGGATGCTCTCTATAGACCTCCAGGACGCATATCTTCACGTCCCGATCAGAGTCTCCCGTTCGGGATCTCTACTGCCCCCAGAACTTTCACCAAGGTACTGCTACCAGTAATCGCATCCTTAAGGGAGAAAGGGTTGAGAGTCCATCACTACCTGGACGACATCCTCCTCCTTTCAAGCAACCAGGAGTCTCTTGTCCAACATCGGGAGGTCCTAGTTGCCACACTACAAAGACTGGGCTGGTTGATAAACTGGAAAAAAAAGCAATGCTCATCCCACCCAGAGGATGATCTTCCTGGGTGCGGAACTGGATACCCGGACAAACACAGTGGAACTACCGGCAGAAAAGATTTCCCCACTGATTCAGAGGGTGAGAAGAGCAATCTCAGCAACATCCCTTCTGGCCAGAGCATGTCTCAGTCTCCTAGGCTCTCTGTCTGCGACCATTCCTATGGTCCAGTGGGCCCAATGGAACGCAAGACCCCTTCAAACGTCCTTTCTGCGCCAATGGAATGGCTCATCCATGACCCAACCGATCTACATCTCGGAGGAGGTCAAGCGATCCTTGCAGTGGTGGACTCGTCCCTGCAATCTGAGGAGATGCAAGCACATAGTTCCCCCAGGATGCAGTCTCCAATGTGCTGGAGATGAAAGCAGCCTTTCAGGCCCTCCTGGCCTTCAGTACTTACCTGAGGGGGAAGCAAGTCCTCCTGAAGAGGGACAACAGGGTGGCCGTTGCCTACATCAACAGGCAGGGGGGCGCCAGAAGCTCCTCCCTGATACAGGAAGTTCGCCCGTGATGGAGTGGGCACAATCGAACCTATTGGACCTGAAATCGACCTATATCCCAGGGGCCGAGAATCTCCTAGCCGACTCACTCAGCAGAAGATTTGTTTCCAACAACGAGTGGTCTCTGAGTCCCCAAGCATTTGCGATAATAATTCAGACCTGGGGCCCACCAGACATAGACCTGGCGGCCACACCAGCCAATGCAAAATGCCGGAGGTTCCTATCAAGAATCCCCTTTCCGTCACTGGAGGGAGTTGATTGTCTACAACATCCCTGGAACTTCAACCTCGGCTACATTTTCCCTCCGACTCCCCTTATAGCGAGGTTCCTTCTGAGGCTCAAGAGGTCGACAGCACTAGTAGTGGCGGTGATCCCTTTCTGGCCGAGGAGGCCTTGGTTCACTATTCTCCTTCAGTTGAACACAAAGGATCCTCTCCCTCTTCCGCTGTCAGCAGATCTGCTCTCTCAGGACCAGCTTCTACATCCGAACCCAGAGAGGCTACATCTGATGGCCTGGAGGCTGAGAGGTCTAGGTACCTAGAACAGGGTTGTTCTCAGAGGGTAGTGGAAACATTACTCCAGGCTAGGAAGCAGACTACCAACAACACCTACAGAAGGATCTGGGAGAAGTTTACCGCCCTCTCTCAACAACAAGGTTATCTTCTCTGACAGCTCCTCAAATCCTGGAATTTCTGCAGTCAGGCCTACCCCAAAGGTCCAGGTTCCAGCCTTATCCGCCCTGACCGGGGTCAAATGGGCACATGATCCTCCTGGTTATCCAATTTCAGAGGGCCTGCCTTAAACTAAGGCCACCTAGGAAACCATCATTCCCAACATGGGACCTCTCAGTTGTCCTGGAAATACTGTCTAATGATCCATTCTCTCCACTTGACATCATTTCCCTTTGGAACCTGACGCTTAAAGTCTCATTTCTGATTGCTATCACTTCAGCAAAGAGGGTCTCAGAGATGCAAGCCTTGATGGCCAAAGAACCGTATCTAGTCGTCTCCCCGGACAGGATAGTTCTAAACCTTCAGATCGTTTTGTACCTAAGGTATCCTCCTCATTTCACTTTAATCAGGAGATCAACCTTCCAGCCCTTATCACAGATCAAGGTGATCCTCATCCTCTGGATGTCAGGGGCAACATCCTGAAGTACCTCTCAGCAAAAGAATCGATCAGGAGATCGGAGAACCTCTTAGTCATCCCATACGGCCATAGAAAAGGTCAGGCGGCCTCGGCTCACACCATAGCTTCATGGCTGGTGAAGACTATCAAAAAGGCATACTCACTGAGTGAGCAACAGATTCCGGAGGGCTTAAATGCACATTCCACCAGGGCAGTGGCAACTTCTTGGGCAGCCTATTGTAGGGTCTCAGGAGAGACTATTTGTAAGGCGGCTACCTGGTCTTCCAGAAACACCTTTATGTCACATTATAGGGTGGATTCTGCACAACTTTCAACAGTAGATTTGGGAAGGGCCGTAATTCAGGCCAACTCCTCTGTTTCTTGTTGATAAATTTATTTTTCTTGCATTCCCACTCAGTCTGCGAGTTACTCCCCAGAGTGTATGCTGCCATGATGCGACAGGAAAATGGAAAATTGTATACTTACCTTTCCGTAATTTTCCTTTCCTGTCGCATCTTCATGGCAGCATACAATAAACCCACCCATAGAAGGTGATTAATATATATACGGAGAATGCTGGGGCGGGGGCCGTAGCTTCATCTTATAGTTATGTGGTCCTATCAGGTTGTGGAGGCGGAGTCACAACCCAGAGTGTATGCTGCCATGAAGATGCGACAGGAAAGGAAAATTACGGAAAGATAAGTATACAATTTTCCATTTTTGTTGCCCAATTGTTTCTTTAACTATGATAAGACGTCCTTCATTATCTGTAATCAATCCTGTTTGATTCCAAGGAATCAGTCGTGATAACGGAAAATTTATATCAAATACTTACCGTAATTTTCCTTTCCTGATAGACTCCATGGCAGCCTACGTATGGGTTAATCCTGCCTCTCATACCTCATAGGACCCCACTCCCATAAATCTTTGCTCCTGGCCAGATACCGTGTTCCATAACTTAGCCTACTCCAGCAAAGGGGAGGGAGACTCCTGCTGCCATGGAGTCTATCAGGAAAGGAAAATTACGGTAAGTATTTGATATAAATTTTCCGTTTTCCTGACTGACTCCATGGCAGCCTACGTATGGGAACTAGCTAGCCATACAAACTCGGGTGGGCACAATTTGCTGGTTCAACAAAAAAAAGGTTTAATTGGCACCGTTCAAACAGATAAAGCATTTAAACCAAAATTAACAGAGGAAAGAGCCGCTGGCTCAACACAATAATGCCTCATAAAAGTGTTTATTGACGACCAAGAGGCTGCTTTACAGATCACCTCCGCCGATACGTGTCGGGAGGCCGCCCATGATGTTGACATACTCCTGGTAGAATGAGCAGTCACTGTTTCTGGAGGAACCAGTCCTTTAGCCGTATATGCCCTTTGGATAGCCTGGACGATCCAACTTGCAATAGTTCTAGAGGAAGCACGCAAGCCCCTGTTCTTTTCATAGAAGTAGACAAACAGATGGTCTGATCTTCTGAAGGGTGCAGTAGCTTCTAAGTAGCTTTTTAAGACCTCACCGACATCCAAAGGATGGTTAGTTGAAGAATCCTCTGACTGAAAGGTTGGGAGAACAATTTCTTGGTTCTCATGAAAAACTGATGAAACTTTAGGATTTGAGCCTAGCATTGGAACCAGAACTACCCGATCAGGGAAGAAGGTAAGGAAAGGCTCTTTAGAACCTAGAGCACTGATCTCCGACACTCTTTTAGCCGATGTAATGGCCACTAGAAAGGCTGTTTTGAGGGAAAAGTCCTTCATGGACAGTTCATCCGTCTGCTGGAAAGAGTCTCCTGAGAAGAAATCTAGCACCAGAGAAAGATCCCATTTAGAGAACCTTGGTTTTCTCTGAGGCCTAAGCCTTGCCGCTCCCCTGAAAAATTGTCTAGTAAATGGATTCCTTGCCCAGGGAATGCCAGTAAAAGCAGATATTGCCGAAACTTGGACTCGTAGGGAGCTCACAGATAACGGAAGATCCAATCCTGTCTGGAGAAATCCTAGAACATCTTTTATTTCTGGATTACTGCAGGAACCCCCGGAAGAGGAGATATAGTCCATAAATTTAGACCAAATTCTCTGATAAACTTTATTTGTACCTTGCCTTCTGGCATTCAGCAGGGTAGTTATTGCTGAACTTGGGCAACCTAATGCTTCCAGCCTCTTCCTCTCAACCACCAGACCATCAGATGGAGATGGGACAGACATGGATGGAGCGATGTTCCCTGTAAGAGAAGATCTGACCTGGAGGGAAGTGGAACTTGGTCCCGGTAACTCAACTGGAACAGGAGCGGAAACCATGGCCTGTTGGGCCAGTATGGGATGATTGCCACTATCTCCGCCGTCTCCTGTCTGAGTCTCGAAAGGAACCGGAGAATTACCGGAACTGGTGGAAAGGCATAGGCCCTGCTGAAAATCCACTGATCCGTGAGAGCATCCACTCCCATGGCTTGGGGACAGCGATACCTGGTATAATAATTCTTCATCTTGGCATTGCAAGGAGATGCAAATAGGTCCACTTCCGGAATCATTCCCAATGTCAGGATCCAGTCGAAGACTTCCGAGTGGAGAGACCACTCGTTGTTGTCCAAGGAGGTTCTGGACAGAAAGTCTGCTTGAACATTTTGAACTCCAGGGAGATACACTGCCGTCAGGTCCACCAAGTTCTCCTGAGCCCAGGACATAATTGGACTCACTTCCTTCAAAAGGGAGAGACTGCGAGTGCCCCCCTGTCTTTTGATGTACGACACCGCCGTTGTATTGTCCAATCTCATGAGGACTGAAGCTCCCGATGTCAGATGGAGAAAAGCCCGAAGGGCCTGGAAGGCAGCTCGAATCTCCAATATGTTCGAGACCACCCCTTGGGCAGGAAAATCCCACCTGCCCTGGGCTACCTCCGACCGACACAGAGCACCTGTCAGGGCTCTAACCGCCCTGGACGGGCCAGCCTGAATGTGCGCAGGCGCCCAGGTACCACTGGCCTCAATGGGCATCAGCGCGCGCATCGGCGCGCCACGGACATGTGCGCGGGCTCCCGTGCGCGATTAGCGGGCGTGCGCGCCCCCGTGCACGTGTGCGATCAGCGCCACCTTGGCGCCAGTGGCCCTATTTAAAGGGGACAGCTGCCTGCATGCGGCGCTGTCCGTCTCAGCTCCCCACCTGTACCCCACCTGAACCTGCCTGCTGACTCAATCTGTGACCCGGCCTGTCTGACCTTCGCTGCCTTCTCCGTTCCTTGACCCCGGCTTGTTTGACCCTGCTCCTGGACTGTTTATTGCTGCTGAACCTCTTGCCTGCCTTCTGACCATTCCTTTGCCTGCCGTCTCTGCCTGATTACCCTGTCTGTTGTGACCCGGCTTGCCTGACTATCCTTGCTTCCAAGTGTTCCTGCACAGGTCCTGCTGCTGCTGCTATTTGCTGTTGTTCCTGTTACCGGTCTTCCTCCTGTGTTTCTGCTTGCCTGCCGGACCTTCACCTGCAGTCCAACCATCCGGACAGACCAGCACCTACCCAGCGTCAGCCGTCATCACCTACATGGACACTCCTACCCGCTGTGTTCACGGGCTCCGCTGTTCCCAGTCCAGCAAGCCCTGAACCAGAGCTGTAAGAGAGGTCTCCAACAGTCAAGCCAGGCTCATCACTACCAGGTACCTAACAGTACGGACAGCCCATAATGACTGAGCCTGCGGAAGGAGCCTCTGCCATGCAGGAGATCTGTACCCACCTTGCAGCTCTTACACAAGCGGTGAAGTCCCTGCAGGAGGGATATGCCAAGCTGGAAGGACAAGTGCAACACCTCTCCAGTCCCATGGCCGCTGCACCCTCTCCACCTCCAGTGCAACCTGTCTCCCAGCCTACAGTGGTGATGCTTCCTCCTGAGCCAAGGGTCCCTGTTCCAGAGAGATTCTCAGGTGACCGATCCAAGTTCCAGGCCTTCTGAGATGCTTGCCAGCTGTACTTTGCTCTGCAACCTAGGACTTTCTCCTTGGAAGCCACCAAGGTGGGATTCGTGGTGTCCCTACTGCAAGGGGAACCCCAATCTTGGGCCCACCGCCTTTTGGGTGCTAACAGCATCATGACCCAGACTTTGGCCTCCTTCTTCCAGGCGATGGCACAGCTGTACGATGACCCCCTGCGTACGCGCTCCAGCAAGGTCGTAGGACGGCCGAGGACTATATCACGGACTTCAGGCGTTGGAGCGCAGATACGCAATGGAACGACTCGGCCCTCAGACACCAGTTCCGCATGGGTCTATCTGAGGGTCTGAAGGACGAACTAGCCCGTGTGGGAATTCCAGAGGCCCTTGAGGACCTAATCACCCTCACGATACAGCTGGACCGCCTTCTTCGGGAACGCCGAGCTGAACGCTCCTCACAGCCAAATCGCCCAGCCTGGATGGTCGCAAGGGCTCCTATCCCTGCCACTCGCTACTTACCCGTTCCCTCCGCAGCTCTGGTGGGGCCTGCTCCTGATGGCTCCGAACCAATGCAGATCGGACTTCTGCGTTCCCCTTTTGACGCCCAAGGAACAGGCCCGACGCCGTCAGCTGAACCTGTGTCTTTACTGCGGGGGCCCTGGACATTATGTGAACAACTGCCCTGCCAAGACACGTAAGTGCCTTTCATCCGTTTCTTCTTCTTCTGCATCCTGTCCAGCCAGTACAACCCACCTTGCTCTTCCTCTGTCGTTGCAGTGCCGGGGAAGGACAATACTTACCAACGCCATCGTTGACTCTGGAGCGTGCAGTTGCTTCGTGGATGCCACCTTTGCCAATACGCACGCCCTGCCCCTCCAGAAGAAGATTCAAGGACTTTCCGTATTCCTGGCTGATGGATCCCGCATTAAGTCAGGCCAGGTGACACAAGAGACCCTGCCTTTACCTGCTACCATTCTTTCCCAACACCAGGAACTCTTAACCTTAGATGTGATTTCCTCTCCCTTGTTCCCGTGGATCCTGGGCATACCTTGGCTCCAGGCCCATAACCCTCAAATCAACTGGTCCACTGGGGAAGTTGAGTTCCAGTCCCCCTACTGCCAAAAACATTGCCTACCCACAACCTCCAGAATACCGCCTACCTTGCTTTGCCTAGACTCAGACCAGGATCTGTGCCAGTCTGTGCCCCAACCTTATCACGACCTCCTGGATGTGTTCAGCAAACGGGGGGTGGACTCCCTTCCGCCCCACCGTTCCTATGACTGTCCTTTCGAGCTCCTTCCAGGGGCCGAGATCCCGTTTGGTCGCATATTCCCCCTATCCGAAAAGGAACAAGAAGCGCTGAAGGTCTACATTTCCGAGAATCTGGAAAAAGGATTTATTAGCCACTCCACATCCCCAGCAGGCGCAGGAATATTTTTTGTCACCAAAAAAGATCAGACCTTGAGACCCTTCGTAGACTACCGGGAGCTAAACAAGGTCACTATCTTTACTAAGTTGGACCTAAGGGGAGCTTACAACCTGGTCCGCATCCGGGCCGGAGACGAGTGGAAGACAGCTTTCCGGACCCGCTTCGGGCACTACGAATATTTGGTCATGCCCTTCGGTCTCTGTAATGCCCCTGCCACGTTCCAGCATCTCATCAATGACGTGTTTAGAGATTTCTTGGACATTTTCGTAATTGTCTATCTGGATGACATTTTAATCTTCTCCCAATCCATGGAACAGCATCGAGGGCATGTGGGCAAAGTGCTACTTCGCCTCCGGCAGCACGGCCTATATGCAAAGGCCGAAAAATGTAAATTTGAACAGCAGGAGATCCAATTCTTGGGACTTGAAATTTCCCCGGCGGGCATCAGAATGGACCCTCAAAAAGTATCCGCCGTACTTGACTGGCCAACACCTGTGGACAAGAAAGGCATCCAACGGTTCGTCGGGTTCGTAAACTTCTATAGGAAGTTCATTAAGGGGTTCTCTGCCATCATCACCCAGCTGACCAAACAGGTCACACGCTTCCACTGGGGTCCAGAGGCTCAAGGGGCCTTCGACCAACTCAAGAGACTGTTTACTTCCGCCCCCATCCTCAGCCATCCCGACCCTGCCCTCCCGTACATCCTAGAGGTTGATGCTTCTGAGGTAGCAGTTGGTGCAGTAGTTTCGCAGCGGCAAGGTAGTAATGACGCTATGCATCCTGTGGGGTTTTCTCCCGGAAGCTTTCTCCAGCCAAGAGAAATTATGATGTCGGGGACCGTGAACTCCTGGCCATTAAGTCGGCTCTAGAGGAATGGAGGTACCTATTGGAGGGCGCAAGTCACCCAGTTCTTATTTATACTGATCACAAAAACCTCGAGTACCTGCGAACTGCTAAGCGACTCAAACCTCGACAGGCCCGCTGGGCCTTGTTCTTCTCAAGATTCTGCTTCCACATCACGTATCGCCCTGGATCCAAGAATGTAAAACCCGACGCGCTCTCGCGCATGTTTGACAACCCCAAAGACTCTGCCGCCCCGGATACCATCTTGTCAACGGGCAACTTCCTATTAGTGCAACCGGATCTGCTTTCACAGATTAGAGAGGCATCCGCCAACTCCCCGGGACCCCCGGGGGTCACTCTAACATCCAGAGAAGGACTTCTTTGGAGGGGAAGTCAAGTCTTTGTTCCTGAAATGGTCAGAGTTAAAGTCCTGACCCTTCTGCATGACCATCCACTGGCAGGACACTTTGGAGCCCGCAAGACTGTGGAGCTGGTGCAACGCACCTTTTGGTGGCCGGGGCTGAGGGAATTTTGCAAGACTTATGTTAACTCCTGCCCTGTCTGCACCCGCAGTAAAACCTCAAGAAACCGAACCTGGGGCCTTCTGAAACCTCTTCCCGCACCTGACCGACCTTGGAAGATGATAACTATGGACTTCATAGTCGAGCTTCCATGCTCCGAGGGGTGCACTGCCATCTTTGTGGTGGTGGATCGGTTGTCCAAGATGGCCCACTTCCTGCCTTTAAGGGGAACCCCATCCGCTGCTGAGACAGCTCACCTTTTTATTAAGAGATAATTAGGTTACACGGGGTCCCAGCCAATATAGTCTCAGATAGGGGGTTCAGTTCACTTCCTGTTTCTGGAGAGCCCTTTGTGAAATTCTGAAAATTGAGCTAGCACTTTCTTCCGCCTATCACCCCCAAACCAATGGGCAGACAGAACGCACCAATCAAACTTTGGAGCAGTACATTAGGTGCTTCACGTCCTTTGTGCAGGACGACTGGGTGTCCCTATTACCTTTAGCGGAATTTTCGTATAACAATGCCAGCCATTCTGCCACAGGGCAATCCCCGTTCTTTGCCAATTACGGTTTTCACCTGTCTTTTCTTCCCGACTTTCTCCCAGAATCTCCAGTCCCGGCAGTCCAGGATACAGAAACCTTCCTCAGTTGCAACAACCGTATACTACAGGAAGCGGTAGCCAAGGCCCAGGCAGACAGCAAGAAAATCTTCGATCGGAAGAGAAGGGGAGAACTGAACCTACAAGTGGGTGACCAGGTATGGCTATCTACGACTAATCTTAAACTTGCCTGTCCTTCTAAGAAGCTTGCCCCCAAGTTCCTAGGACCCTTTCCAGTAAGGAGGAAGATCAACGAGGTTTCCTACGAACTGTCCCTTCCCGACTCTATGAGAATCCACCCGGTTTTCCACGTTTCCCTGTTGAAACCCTCTGTACCCGACCCCTTTCCGGATAGGGGAACTAGGCCACCCGGACCTGTTCTTGTCCAGGGTAACGAGGAGTACGAAGTGGAGGCCATCCTTGACTGTAGGAGGCGGAGGGGGGAGAGACAGTTTCTGATTAAATGGAAGGGGTACGGGCCCGAGAGCAACTCATCGGAACCAGACTGTAATCTCCATGCTGAAAGACTAATCCGCACCGTCCTTTCTTCCAATCCAGAAAAACTGAACCTAGTGGGCACCCGGAGGTTGCCCCTTGTGAGGGGGCAATGTCAGGGCTCTAACCGCCCTGGACGGGCCAGCCTGAATGTGCGCAGGCGCCCAGGTACCACTGGCCTCAATGCGCGATTAGCGGGCGCACGCGCCCCCGTGCGCGTGCACGTGCGCGATCAGCGCCGCTTTGGCGCCAGTGGCCCTATTTAAAGGGGACAGCTGCCTGCATGCGGCGCTGTCCATCTCAGCTCCCCACTTGTACCCCACCTGAACCTGCCTGCTGACTCAATCTGTGACCCGGCCTGTCTGACCTTCGCTGCCTTCTCCGTTCCTTGACCCCAGGTTGTTAGACCCTGCTCCTGGACTGTTTATTGCTGCTGAACCTCTGGCCTGCCTTCTGACCATTCCTTTGCCTGCCGTCTCTGCCTGATTACCCTGCCTGTTGTGACCCGGCTTGCCTGACTATCCTTGCTTCCAAGTGTTCCTGCACAGGTCCTGCTGCTGCTGCTATTTGCTGTTGTTCCTGTTACCGCTTGCCTGCCGGACCTTCACCTGCAGTCCAACCATCCGGACAGACCAGCACCTACCCAGCATCAGCCGTCATCACCTACACGGACACTCCTACCCGCTATGTTCACGGGCTCCGCTGTTCACAGTCCAGCAAGCCCTGAACCAGAGCTGTAAGAGAGGTCTCCAACCGTCAAGCCAGGCTCATCACTACCAGGTACCTAACAGCACCCAGCCTCTACTGCTGGCATCTGTTGTTACCGTTATCCAGGAAACTGGAGCTATTGAGTGGCAGTTGAGAAGATTCCTTCGTTGTAGCCACCAAGGGAGACTCTCCCGCATGGAGGGAGTTATCCGGATCCAGTGAGCCTGTAGACTTGGATTCCATTGTTGGAGGAATCCTTTCTGAAAGGGTCGCATTCTCTATTGCGCCCATTTTACCATGGGGGCTGTTGCCACCATGGTGCCTATTATCCTGAGGCACTGGGAGGACCTGAGAAGAGGAGCTGACATCGCTAGATGAATCCTGTCCCAGACTACTGGGATCTTCTCTAGAGGAAGAGAGATCGTGCTCTTCACTGTGTTGAACTGTGCCCCTAGGAAAACTAGGGACTGGGTTGGCTCCAGGTGACTTTTTTCTTGATTCAAAATTCAGCCGAATTCTGTCAGGGTAGATATGACTTGCTCCCAGTGTGACAGTAGTTGTTCTCTGTCCTGAGACAGTAGGAGTAGGTTGTCGAGGTAATGGTGTAATTGAATACCTCGGACTCTGATCAAGGCGACCACCGCCATTAAGAGCTTGAAAATCACCCGCGGCGATGTCGTAAGCCCGAACGGGAGACATATGAATTGGAGGTGTTTGTGACCCATCGAGAACCGAAGATATTTTTGGAAGTCCTTCCCTATTGGTACATGGAAGTACGCGTCTTTTAGGTCTATTGACACTAGCCAATCGCCTGGTTGGATTGTCTGGCGAATGGTCAACAACGTTTCCATTTTGAATTTCTCCTTTTTTATAAAAGAGTTCAAGTAAGTCAGGTCGATAACCGGCCTCCAGGAACCGCTCTTTTTGAGGACCATAAAGAGGGGTGAGTAGATCCCCTGAAACCTTTCCTCTGACGGGACTGGAATAGCAGCACCTTGGGTGATAAGTGAGTCCGTGTGGGTCAGCAGAACCTCTCTTTTCTCTTCCGACAAAGGAAGGCTTGTGGGAACGAATTGATGTATGGGTGGATTGTTGAACACCCAAGTGTGTCCCATAGAAACTGTCTTTATGACCCAGTAGTCTTGTATCGAGGCTACCCAGACGTGGCAGAAGCGTAATAAACGTGCCCCTACTTGTTCCGCCTGGACAGGCGCTATATCAAAAAGACTTTGCCGCTTCGCGGCCCCCAGAAGATGTGGATTTTGAAGGCTTCTGGCCAGAAGGCTGATTTCTCCTCCAGGTCTTCCTAAACTCCCGACCTGGTCTGTAGCGGCGTGCATCCCTAGCACGTTCCGGGTCTGACCTGGACTGGACCTTCTTCTGGGCAAACAGACGGCGATCCTGGGGTAAGAACCCAGACTTCCCACGGTAGCACGAGTAATGGCCGAATCGAGCTTATTCACAAAAAGAGAAGAACCATCAAAGGGAATTTTACACCAGGCATGTTTAGAGGCCGGATCCGCCACCCAAGGGCGTAGCCACAAAGCTCGTTTGGCTGTAACGGATGACAGCATAACACGTGCCACCAGGCGGATTATATCTAGGGAAGCCTCACCCAGAAAAGCCGATGCCATTTTCATCTCACATATTGGAGAGCTCTTGAAGGCTTCTTCGGACATACCTCTCAGGGCTGTCCCCAAATCATCTGTCCAACATTCCATTGCTTTGGATAATGCTGCTAAGGCCAGTGCTGGCTTGCAGGCCATTCCAGCTGTGATGTAGATACGTTTTAAGTCTGTATCGATCTTCCTTTCAAGACCGTCTTAAAAGATACGGTATCCTCTAGTGGAAGAGTGACATGTCTCACTAGCCTCATTAAGGCTGCATCAATGAGGGGAGCAGACTCCAGATGTTTAACTTCCTCATCTTTGAAAGGATACATTCTGGACACTTTAGAGATAAGGGAATTCTTCCTCTCCACTTTGCTCCATTCGTCCGAGATAATTTCTCCCAGCTCACCCAGGAAGGGAAAATTTGAGCGCTCCTTTTTAAGGTGCTTAAAGTGCTTCTACTGGCTCCTCCCACATCAGTGCATCTTTCATTGCCCTTACCAGATGAGGGACCTGGGAAAAATCAAATCTGCACTGGACTCCTCCACTTCAGCTTCGTGTTCGAAGATCCAATAAAAGAGAAGTTGTCACGGGAGGGCCCTGGGACCTCAAGGTCTTCCACCTCAACCACTGAGATTGGATCAGAGGGAGGGATAGCTGCATGAGTGGATTCTGGTTTGTTCAAAGATTCCCGAACAACCTTCCTGACCAATGCCTCCACTTGCTGGTCACTAACATCCCTTTCTTTTGCAGCTCGGGAAAAACATATATCGCATAGCGATTTGTCTTCTGGCACCTTTGCTCTACAACCCCAACATGATCTTCCTTCTGAACGACCAGACTGGTGGTGGGAAGAGTGCCGAGACCCCGACCTTGACTTGTCAGAGCGGTGTCTGGAGGAGGACTTAGGGCGTCCAGAACTGGACCGAGAACGGTCATGTCTTGACCCAGAATGTGTATTATCTTTGCGTGCTGAAGGCCGAAGATCTGGTATAGAAGGGCTAAAAATAGATAATAAGGAGAACAAAATTCCCTTAAAAATATACCCTATACCAACCAACACAGGTAGAAAAAAAAACAAAATTTTTCCCTACCTGCGGCGTAAAGGCTGGCCACAAGGGAGCGACGAAACATCCATAGTCACAATTCAGACAGGCTGCAACAATATCCATAGTAAAAAACATTTTAACTAAAATTCATTTTTTTTATTTTATTTAAAATGAATAAAATCAACCTGCCCAAAAACATTTTCCAATGCATATACATCAATCAAAGCGGTAGGGAATAAGGCATCAAGCCTCTTACCTCAGTAAAGCAGAGAAAAACAAAGTGTCAGCAATTGTTTGGATGCAGCAGCAAGCCTGTCTAAATCTGACAGGCATTTAAATCTGCCGCCTGAATGACGTCACGACACCGTCAGCGTCACCCCCGCGGCGCTCGTGCGCATGCGCGAATGCCACCATTCGTCCACACTGCGCATGCGACACCCAAGCCTCGATCCCAACCGAGACTAGGCAGCTGCGCAGTACAGGAAAGCGGCGGTCTGGGACGCAGATGCACTCCAGCCGCCATACACCCGGAAATGGCACACACAAACAAATACAAACAGGCTGCCATACGTTACCGCTCCAGCACACCGACCACCCGACCTGGCACGTCACTGGGGGATTATTTCAGGGAAAAGGCCTCCCGCTAGTAGCTAAGACAAATGGCCATACTGCCGCTTTCCAGCCAGTGGCTAGATAGTAAGCTCTTCATGGCAACGATCTTCATCCCCATGTCCACCCTGCTAGTAGCCGGGTTAATGGACTCCAGACACCAAATTTTCATCATGCGTGCAACGGCAACAGGAACCAGACCCGGATTCACGACTCCTTGAAGGTAAGAACTACTACTTTAGTCCTTAAGGAGGAG
Source organism: Lithobates sylvaticus (assembly GCA_028564925.1). Lineage (NCBI taxonomy): Eukaryota > Metazoa > Chordata > Amphibia > Anura > Ranidae > Lithobates > Lithobates sylvaticus. Next base: position 421,614,115 of record CM053026.1, on the reverse strand, counting down.
GACAAAAAAGGAACACGGTATCTGGCCAGGAGCAAAGATTTATGGGAGTGGGGTCCTATGAGAGGCGGGATTAACCCATACATAGGCTGCCATGGAGTCAGTCAGGAAATTAAGATTGCTACTCCCCTTGATTTGGAATTTTCTAGAGTACTATGATATATATTTGGGAAATCAAAATTTCTATGCAGTGAATCCCATCACTTTTAAAAAGTGTTTCTTGTAAAAATATTACATGGGCTTTTAATCTTCTTAGTTCTGTTATCAATCTTACCCGTTTTTCAGGGCTATTTAGGCCTTTAACATTGTAAGACAAAAAATAGATTTTTGTAATTTTCTTTCCCCTTCTATTTCCTTCTACACTGGTTTAGATTCGGCCAGCCCTGTCACTATGGGGCGATGTATTCAGGGAGGTCCGAGGTGGTGAATCGAGGGGGGAGGGACCGACCAAAAAATAAATAAATAAATAAAAAGGGGAGGAAGAGAGAGAAGAGAGGGGGAGAAAGAAAAAAAATATACGAGTATGGGAGAGTCTCTCTCCTCAACACCTTTTTTCTCTTTACCCAGCCGACCCGATGGGTTTTTACCGATAAGTCTCTGGGAAAAATAATAACAAAAAAAAACACTAAAAAATAAATAAACAAAAAAAAAAAATTATTTTATTGAACGTCTCTGGCTTTTTCCTCAACCTAGAGGAGAGATGTAATTTGGGGAGTATAGTTAAGCATGGAGGTATGAAATGAGAATAGCCTAACCACACAATACTATGTCCTCTTTTTTTATATATCTATACAATATTGGTAGATTTATATTTATCAAGATATATACATTTATTCCCAACTTTGTCTAATTTCCTCTATCATTCCCCCCCTCCCCACCCCTCCCTCCAATGCTAAGACTGGAATCATAGGAGAGGTAGCTGGATCAGAGAGAGGGCGAGGGCAGCAAGGGGGGGAGTAGGAGGAGGGGAAGGGGGGAGGAAAAAAAATGGGGTAACCCCACCATCCTCCTCATGCACACATACATACATATATATATATATATATACATATACACAGACACATATATACATATACATACATATATATATATACACATATACACGTACATTCCAATGCTATCACTCACATTTACATATACACATATATATGTTCACTATTATACTATTTCCCCAGTGAAAAGAAAAAAAAATGGGAAAATAAAAGAAAATATTTAAAAACGTAAAAAAAAATAAAAATAAAAAAAATGAAGAAGAAGAAAAAAAAAAGGGGGGTAACCCCCCCCATCCTCCTCATGCATATATATATGTACATTCCAATGCTATCACTCACATTAACATATATATATGTTCACTATTATACTATTTCGCCAGTGAGAAGGAAAAATATATATATATTTAAAAACATACAAAAAAAAATATGAAAAAAATAAAAATATTGGAAGAAAAAAATAAAAATATACTAAAAATAAATAAAAAAAATAAAACCCCCTACCATCCAAATCATTTTCATATATCATAAACATTATTGTGTTCCTGTGGTATAAATCTTATCTATATTACATTGTACTACAGTGTGGGAAAAAAAAAATTAAACACCATTTTCCTCAAATTTTATTATATATCATATGCATTACTGTGTTCCCATAACTTCAATCGTGTTATCATTATATCTGTATCAAAATTGTGCTACAGTGTAAAATAATAATAATTAAAAAAAAAGAAGATTCCAATAAAAACTCCTGTTAATCTATACATTGTGCTATTTCTCCCAGTGAAAAGGAAGCAGAAAAGAAGGGCGAGGAAAAAAAAAGAAAAAAAAATTGCTCCTCCTCATTACCATATCTCATGTACATTTCTGTGTTTAAATATTACCAATCATATTGACATATGTATCACCGTGTTAGAAAAAAGAAAAAAGGAAATCCTCCAGAAGGAGGGGGTGGGGACACACAAAAAAAAGGAAATCCTCCAAAAGGAGGGGGTGGGGACACACAACAAAAAAAAAAAGGAAATCCTCCAAAAGGAGGGGGCACACAACAAAAAAAAAAATAAGAAGATTCCAATAAAAACTCCTATTAATCTATATATTGTGCTATTTCTCCCAGTGAAAAGGAAGCAGAAAAGAAGGGCGAGGGGAAAAAAAAAAAATTTAAAAAATAAATAAAAATAAAATTGCTCCTCCTCATTACCATATCTCATGTACATTTCTGTGTTTAAATATTACCAATCATATTGACATATGTATCACCGTGTTAGAAAAAAAAAAAAGGAAATCCTCCAGAAGGAGAGGGTGGGGACACACAAAAAAAAAAAAAGGAAATCCTCCAAAAGGAGGGGGTGGGGACACACAAAAAAAAAAAAAAAATAAGAAGATTCCAATAAAAACTCCTATTAATCTATATATTGTGCTATTTCTCCCAGTGAAAAGGAAGCAGAAAAGAAGGGCGAGGGGGAAAAAAAAAAAAAAAAAAATATTGCTCCTCCTCATTACCATATCTCATGTACATTTCTGGGTTTAAATATTACCAATCATATTGACATATGTATCACCATGTTGGAAAAAAAAAATCCATCCGGGGAAAAAAAAAAAAGGAAATCCACCAAAAGGAGGGGGTGGGAACACACAACAAAAAAAAAAAAATAGGGAATGAAAAAAAAAAAAAACACAATATATAACAAGACAAAGTCAAGTTCTCTTGCTCCAACTGGTTGCTATCAAATATATCCGCTGTCTTCTATTTATCTTAACATTCCTGATCCGTTTTATATAATTCTCATCCAGTCTGTCCAATTGGGTATAACAAATGGTTCTGATTCCAGGAATACAAATAGTTCTGGCAGCTGTTGAGGATCGCTTAGCTTGAATAGACGCTGTTCCTTTCTAATTATCAGAGAGATTGGATAACCCCACCTATATGTTAACCCCTTGCTCTTCAAGTGTTCCAGCAGGGGTTTCAATAATCTCCTTCTTTCTTTTGTCTGTCTGCTTAAATCCGAAAACACTTCAAATTCCTGCTTTTCAGTATCCATCATATTTTTCTGCCATGATGCTTTCATTATCTCTTCTTTTATTTTATAGAAATGAATCCTACATAAGACATCCCTTGGATTTTTCTGCTCAGCATTACGTATTGTGGGAATTCTATGTATTCTGTCTATTTCAATCTCAGTGTCTAGTTGGTTATTCAACAATTTATTAAAGATACGCGTCACTGCTTGTTTTAAACTTTCATTCTTCACAAGCTCAGGAATACCTTTTATCCGAATATTATTCCTTCTATTCTTATTCTCATTTTCTTCTAGTTGTAATTGCAGGGTCAGAATTTGTTGCTGTTGTTTTTCTAATTTTGTGTTTAGTTCTACCAACTGTGTATTTGATTGTTTTTCCATTGTTTCATAGCCATTCATCTTCTGACCAATTATTTCCAAACCGGATTTCATTTCATTTATTTCTGTTTTAATTGGTCCCAGAATGTCTGCCATAAGCATTTGAATGTCAGTTTTTGAGGGAAGAGCTTGAATTAATTGTCTAAGCTCTTGTATGGTCCCTCCCTCTACACCAGCCATCTCCGCGTGAATCTGTGCAGTAACTGCCCTCTTTTGTATTGCTTCAGGTGGTGTAAGAAAGATATCAGTCTAACCTGGTGTTTGTAAGTTTGACCTCTTCACACATACAGCCAGGGATACAGCCAAGGCTCATAATGTCTCTGTAGTATTCCACACGCGTTCACTCTGAGTAATATGTTTAGAAATCTTCTTACCCTGCTGAGTGTCAGGTCCTACCGTTTCCACGCTCTGTGTGCAGTCAGTTTCCTCTCTGTTAGCAGCGCCTTGTCTCTCGCGGTACCTCTCGCGATACCGCGTTGTATAGTAATGAGAGGGCGGAGGGGAGGGGGATCTCGCTTCTCCCCTCGTATACTCACTGACCGGCATAAACCGTTGTTTTACGCCTCTGTAGTTATGCTCTGCTATAATGCATTGGATTGCTCCACTCTGGAGGACACAGTCTGCTTAGTCAGCTCTCACCACATCACTCCTCCATGCTCTGGCCCATCCCCCCGGAAGCACAAATCAAGATTTTTTAAGGCCTATCAACAGAGTATCATTGATATTAACACATGGAATTATTATTAACACATCAGTCAAAAAAACAAAACATAATAAATACATTTTTTTTGACTGATGGATTAAATCAGTCAATTGATTGAGAGTCATCCCAGATGTATACGGCACTAATCTAGGTAAATTATCTGAAGTTTTCCATATGAGTGTAATCTTATCATAGACATGAATTTTAAAATATATATATGGATACAGATGAGGGGATACAACCAGCTTCTCTAGTGGTTGATGAAACTAGCCCTTTCACTACATGAATGGATTATATAAATGTAATGTATTATTTAAAGCATATTGCGAGTGGAGCACAATAGTGGATTGGGCATAAAGATTAAGCGCTATATAATCTATTGCAAATTGGTTTTGTATTCAGCGGCTGATCTTGTTTGATTTTCCTACTGTTATTCATTATTTATATATACTTAATAATTGTTTTAGCTTGTTGTCTAATTGTGCTTCGAATTGCAATGATGGTATGCTGCATTTATTTGCTATTATCACTCATTGATGCACGAAGCATTGCTTCATTAGCATTAAGATGTAAAGGCTGGTGCATTGAGGGAATGGGGACACAGGGAATGCGCATGTGCGGGAGTCGCTCTCCGCCCATAGGCAGAGATTTTGGGAATAAAAGAAAGTTTGCCTTGCCAAGTAGCCAATCCCATGAATAAGTCAATTCTATGACGAAACATGTCGGGGCGTGGCTACTTGGCGAACGTTTGAGGCAGACACGGGACACTGGACATCTTACACCGATCGGTGCATATCGGGGACAAGGAGCGGTGAGATAACATCTGATAGTCTCGCATACCCTGGGTCCGCCGTGACCATCCATGTTCCAGCAACAGATGCATGGAGTGATGTGAAATTTAACCTTTGGCGTGTGTTTTAGCTTTCACATGTGAGTGCAATGCAGTGAGATTTTATGTGTGATTAAAAAGCTTTTGACTTTATTACGCTATTGGAAGCAATCACTTTTTTTGCATGGGGAGCGCTTTTTGTGAACAGCCAAGGAAGTTACACCTGTCTTTTTAGCTGGAACCTAGAGATCTCCCATTTAACCCCTACAAAGAGGGTAAAAGCACTTATAGCCAATCACGAAAGTGTAAGGCACATTCAGCTGGTGAGTTTAAACACATAAGGGGAGTGAAGTCACAGACACTGCGGTGTGGTGGAGGAACGTGCTTGCAAGATTGTATTATCCAAGAGGCACTGATCATCTTTTATTGCTCATCTGTTATAAACTTTATTTTTTTCTATATATATTTTTTTCACTGTGATGGACTTTTTTTTTTGAATAAGAGATGGACAATTTATCATATATTTTGAAATAATTATTTATTTAATTCAGTGTCAGTTTTTGATATTCACTGAGCTTCACAGGGTGATCCTTTATATAGAGGTTGTTACTTTTTATTTGTCACAATTTATTTTGTTACAATTTATTTGGTATTATTCTTTCACAGTACATTATTTGATAGTCACTGGGTACACATTGATTTTTCACTAATCTTTGCAGTACTACGCAGTTATTGGTGTGTATTTACACTATATTCAGCGCCGCTTGTTCCATATCTTGCAAAGGGAATATTGTACACACTGTGACGGTATGCGAGGTGAGATACACGATCATAGGTACATTTCATCTCGCATTCATTACGTTGTAAGGGACTAAACCAGAATCCGGCCCGGGTTTTCCAGCCTCTGTAGCAGCCTGGGTTCCGGTCCGGATGTTCTGGTCCACTGGAGTCCACAGTCACCTGGATGTTAAATAACCAGGAAGAGAGCACAGCAGGGCTCTGGTGTTGAGACTCAGGAAGGAACCTGAATGAGAGGAGCTCTGTATATTGGACTGAAAAGGTTTGCTTTACCTCATGTTTTGTGGGTGAAGGGGACTAGCCCTGCACTGTATAGAGAGGAGATTATTTGTTTAGTTAGCACCGGACGGCAAGGATTTAATTTACTGTTTTGTTTTATTTTGCAAACCTACTATAAATAAACCTGGCATCCGCCAAATTTTTAAGAAAGTGCTCGGTGGCTGACTGTCATTCAGAAAAGGTGATCCCCACAAGCTAATTCCCCCACAACACTTAATAACTATAATTTGAAATTTACAATGGACTGTAGTCAATCAAGGATTAATTTCCTTGACCTACAGATCCATGTCGATGATGAGGGGATCCTTCATTCTTCACTTTACCATAAGCCGTCCTCCGGCAACACTATTTTGCATGCCAGCAGTGCACACCTACAGCTATTGCTGAACAGCATTCCCTACAGTAAATTTTTATGACTTAAACTAAACTGTACACTGGAAGCTGATTTCCATCTTGCTGCTAAAGATCTGTACTCTAGACTACACCAACGAGGGTATAGTAAATAGAAAAAGGCATTCAATAAAGTAGTGAAATTAAATAGGAAGGATCTGATTCATTCGAAGAGATCCTCATCTATTGATCATTCAGTCCGAATCATTACTCAATTCTCTCGACAGCATATCCAGATGAAAGACATTTTGGCTAAATACTGACCTTTACTTACGGCCGGCAGTACTATCAGGAAATACATCAAACCTTATCCCCTAATTACGTATCGATGGTCACCATCTATGAGGGATCGCCTCGTAACCAGTCACTTTATGCCTAGAAATGTCGACAACTCTATTACACGAGGCACATTTCCATGTGGGAGATGTGACATTTGTTCTTTTATTTCCAATTATAAAGATGTTCTCCTTCCTAATGGCCATGTATACACAGTTAAATATAGAGTTACTTGTAAAACTGTGGGAGTTGTCTATCTGGCTACTTGCCAATCTGGATGCTTTTACATTGGTAAAACGAAACGCCCCTTTTTTAAGAGAGTTAGAGATTACATTACGCCTATGTACTATGGCTTTGAACAGACTATCGGTCATCAACACGCAATTAACATTACCCTGCTGCAGTTAGAAACAAAGTGGATACATACCTTAGATGCCACCAAATACCCTGGCTTGAACAAATTTATTAGTTTTAAATCATTTCTTTAAGCTTGGAGGTGTTCGTACATACCATGCTAGTTCAACTATTATTCTTTCCAGGAACTCTTGGGTCCTTTTCTTAAAATAATGTATATAAGTGTAACTATTTAGTAATTGGATGTACGTTTTGTTTGCCATCTTTTTGTGTCTGAGAATTTTCGGCTATCATTCCATCTTCTTGGGCGATCCCCCCCCCCCCCCCCCCCCTTTGCCCACCTCTTCCTCCTTTTTTTTTTTTTTCCTCCCCTGTCCCCCTTGTTTCCCTCCCCCCCCCTATTCCCTTCTATTCCTCTGATGTATTTCTCCTCTTGTTCTCTTCTCCCTTTTTCCCCTATACCCCTGTCTTGGTGACCCACTGTTTATGGCTTTAGACCCTTTTATCATCTTCAGGTCCATATATGCAATATTCAGGTCTTATGTCTGCAATTGTTTTATTATAACTTTATATGAATTTTGCTTATAGTTATATTTGTACATGTATGTCTTTCTTAAGTACATTATATTCATTATGTAATCCTTAGTTTCGTTATTTATTTCCTACTTGCCAGTTTGATGCAATCTTTAGTTATGTCCTTGTTTCTGTTACATATTATTTTCACTTCTATTCCCCTTTTACATGCTGCTGGAATTTGGGGTGATCATCTGTATGATTGGGCACAGTATATGCATTGTTTAAAAGGGAAAAATCTGCGCTAACCAGTGATGATTGATTAACGAGGTACAAATGACCTCAAATAAACACAATGTGCAACAATGTACAAAGGTTTGTGGAAAAAAAATAATAATAATTTATATTATATTTATATTATATTAATTTATACTCCACCTAAAAAAAAAACTAAACTCCACCTAAAAAAAACACTCAAAGGTGATAAAACATTGCCAGGTGCTGCAACTAAAAAAAAACTGAATATAGGGTTAAGTGTAAGTGAAAAAGAGCTTCAATTGCGCAACCTAGGTGAGGTTTGGTTGAATGATATGAATAATAGACATGTGCAAAAGGAAAAAATTCGTTTTGTTTAGTTTCGTTTTAATTCGTTAATTAATTAATTTCGTTTAGTTAGATTCGTTACATTTGGTAAATTCGTTTTCGGATTTCGTTTAGTTTTCAACTGATTTTCGAATTCGAAAATATTTTGCGACCCGACTTTGGGTCCACGTATCTCGGGGTTACTTGGTGATAGAAACAGAGAATTTGGACATGTTGTAGTGCTAGTTCTACTGTGTTTGCATACCAAATTTGGGGTTTCTAGCTACAAGTGGCCCCGAGATATGTGGCCCCAAAGTTGGGTCGAAAAATGTCATTCTCTGCTGCAGAAAAGTGCTTGACATTTTGCGACCCGACTTTGGGGCCACGTATCTCGGGGCCACTTATAGCTAGAAACCCCAAATTTGGTATGCAAACACAGTAGAGCTAGCACTATAACCTCTCCAAATTTGGTGTTTCTATCACCAAGTAACCCCGAGATACGTGGACCCAAATTCGGGTCGCAAAATATTTTCGAATTCGGTTGAAAAAATTTCAAATGCAGTTGAAATCATTTCAAATCATGTTGATACTATTTCAAGCGGATTCGAAAATATTTTGCGACCCGACTTGAAAAAAAAAAAATGAAATTGATTCTAACAGTCTGCAGAAGATCTGCAAAAAAAAAAGAAGTGAAATGGCTGTTAATAGTCTACAGGAGATCTGCTATTAAATTATATATGTTTTTTTATTCTGTTCTAATCTTTTCTATTTGAATTATAAATTTTGGAAGATGGTTATTTATTATACACATCTGTCACATAAAAAAAAAGATGTGAAATGGCTGTCACGGATGTCGATCGCAAGGCAAGTACATATGCTGTATGTCACTGTCCACTTGCCACAACACCTGCCACAAGTGCCAAGACACCTGCCATGAGTGCCACGTGACCAACCACAAGTGCCACGTGACCTGCCACGTGACCAAGTTGTGGATTGTCCACTTGCCATGTCACCTGCCACAAGTTATGGGGTTCCTAGCACCAAGTGACCCCCAGATATGGGGGATATGTCAAGTACTTTTGTACAGCAGAGAATTACATTTTGTGACCCGACTTTGAGGCCACGTATCTCGGGGCCACTTATAGCTAGAAACCAGAAATTTGGTATGCAAACACAGTAGAGCTAGCACTATAACCTCTCCAAATTTGGTGTTTCTATCACCAAGTAACCCCGAGATACGTGGACCCAAATTCGGGTCGCAAAATATTTTCGAATTCGGTTGAAAAAATTTCAAATGCAGTTGAAATCATTTCAAATCATGTTGATACTATTTCAAGCGGATTCGAAAATATTTTGCGACCCGACTTTGAAAAAAAAAATGAAATTGATTCTAACAGTCTGCAGAAGATCTGCAAAAAAAAAAGAAGTGAAATGGCTGTTAATAGTCTACAGGAGATCTGCTATTAAATTATATATGTTTTTTTATTCTGTTCTAATCTTTTCTATTTGAATTATAAATTTTGGAAGATGGTTATTTATTATACACATCTGTCACATAAAAAAAAAGATGTGAAATGGCTGTCACGGATGTCGATCGCAAGGCAAGTACATATGCTGTATGTCACTGTCCACTTGCCACAACACCTGCCACAAGTGCCAAGACACCTGCCATGAGTGCCACGTGACCAACCACAAGTGCCACGTGACCTGCCACGTGACCAAGTTGTGGATTGTCCACTTGCCATGTCACCTGCCACAAGTTATGGGGTTCCTAGCACCAAGTGACCCCCAGATATGGGGGATATGTCAAGTACTTTTGTACAGCAGAGAATTACATTTTGTGACCCGACTTTGAGGCCACGTATCTCGGGGCCACTTATAGCTAGAAACCAGAAATTTGGTATGCAAACACAGTAGAACTAGCACTATAACCTCTCCAAGTTTGGGGTTTCTATCACCAAGTAACCCCGAGATACGTGGACCCAAAATCGGGTCGCAAAATATTTTCGAATCCGGTTGAAATAGTTTCAAATGCAGTTGAAATAATTTCGAATCATGTTGATACTATTTCAAGCGGATTCGAAAATATTTTGCCACCCGAATTTGAAAAAAAAAATGAAATTGATTCTAACAGTCTGCAGAAGATCTGCAAAAAAAGTGAAATGGCTGTTAATAGTCTACAGGAGATCTGCTAAAAAAAGAAATAGATGCTAATAGTCTGCAGGAGATCTGGTGAGAAAACGAAATAGATACTAATTGTCTGCAGGAGATCTGCAAAAAAAAAAAGTGAAATGGTTGTTAATAGTCTACAGGAGATCTGCTAAAAAAAGAAATAGATGCTAATAGTCTGCAGGAGATCTGGTGAGAAAACGAAATAGATACTAATAGTCTGTAGTTGTAGTGCTAGTTCTACTGTGTTTGCATACCAAATTTGGGGTTTCTAGCTACAAGTGGCCCCGAGATACGTGGCCCCAAAGTCGGGTCACAAAATGTAATTCTCTGCTGCAGAAAAGTACTTGACATATCGCCCCTATCTTGGGGTCACTTGGTGCTAGGAACCCCACAACTTGTGGCAGGTGAAGTGGCAAGTGGACTATCCACAACTTGGTCTCGTGGCCGGTCATGTGGCACGCGTGGCCGGTCATGTGGCACGCGTGGCCGGTCACGTGGCACTCGTGGCAGGTGTTGTGCCACTCGTGGCAGGTGTCGTGGCACTTGTGGCAAGTGAACAATACACGACTTGTGGCAGGTGATGTGGCAAGTGGACAATGACATACAGCATATGTACTTGCCTTGCGATCGACATCCGTGTTAGACGTGCAAAAAGAAAAAAATTGTTTTGTTTCGTTTTAATTCGTTAATTAATTCATTTTGTTTAGTTAGATTCGTTAAATTCGTTTTCGGATTTTGTTTCGTTTTTTGACCGAATTCGAAAAATCAGTCGCATTTGAAATTATTTCAACCGGATTTGAAAATATTTCAACCAGATTTAAAAATATTTCAACTGAATTTGAAAATATTTCAACCGGATTTAAAAATATTTCAACCGAATTTAAAAATATTTCTACTGGATTTGAAATTATTTCAACTGCATTAGAAACTATTTCAACCAGATTTGAAACAGTTTCTAATGCAGTTGAAATAGTTTCTAATGCAGTTGAAATATTTTCAAATCTGGTTGAAATAGTTTCTAATGCAGTTGAAATATTTTCAAATCTGGTTGAAATAGTTTCTAATGCAGTTGAAATTCTTTGTAATGCAGTTGAAATATTTTCAAATCTGGTTGAAATAGTTTCTAATGCAGTTGAAATACTTTCTAATGCAGTTGAAATAATTTCAACCAGATTTGAAAATATTTCAACTGCATTTGAAATTATTTCAACTGCATTTGAAATTATTTCAACTGAATTCGAAAATATTTTGCGACCTGACTTTGGGTCCACGTATCTCGGGGTTACTTATAAACCCCAAATTTGAAGAGATTGTAGTGCTAGTTCTACTGTGTTTGCATACCAAATTTGGGGTTTCTAGCTATAAGTGGCCCCGAGATATGTGGCCCCAAAGTCGGGTCACAAAATGTAATTCTCTGCTGTAGAAAAGTACTTGACATATCCCCTATATCTGGGGGTCACTTGGTGCTAGGAACCCCATAACTTGTGGCAGGTGACATGGCAAGTGGACAATCCACAACTTGGTGACGTGGCAGGTCACGTGGCACTTGTGGTCGGTCACGTGGCACTCATGGCAGGTGTCTTGGCACTTGTGGCAGGTGTTGTGGCAAGTGGACAATGACATACAGCATATGTACTTGCCTTGCGATCGACATCCGTGACAGCCATTTCACATCTTTTTTTTTATGTGACAGATGTATATAAGTAAATAACCATCTTCCAAAATGTATAATTCAAATAGAAAAGATTAGAACAGAATAGAAAAAAATATATAATTTAATAGCAGATCTCCTGTAGACTATTAACAGCCATTTCACTTCTTTTTTTTTGCAGATCTTCTGCAGACTGTTAGAATCAATTTAATTTTTTTTTTCAAAGTCGGGTCGCAAAATATTTTCGAATCCGCTTGAAATAGTATCAACATGATTTGAAATGATTTCAACATGATTTGAAATTTTTTCAACTGCATTTGAAATTTTTTCAACTGCATTTGAAATTTTTTCAACTGCATTTGAAATTTTTTCAACTGCATTTGAAATTTTTTCAACTGCATTTGAAATTTTTTCAACTGCATTTGAAATTTTTTCAACTGCATTTGAAATTTTTTCAACCGAATTCGAAAATATTTTGCGACCCGACTTTGGGTCCACGTATCTCGGGGTTACTTGGTGATAGAAATTGTTTCTAATGCAGATGAAATATTTTCAAATCTGGTTGAAATAGTTTCCAATGCAGTTGAAATATTTTCAAATCTGGATGAAATAGTTTCTAATGCAGTTGAAATAGTTTCTAATGCAGTTGAAATAATTTCAACCAGATTTGAAAATATTTCAACTGCATTTGAAAATATTTCAACTGCATTTGAAAATATTTCAACTGCATTTGAAAATATTTCAACTGCATTTGAAAATATTTCAACTGCATTTGAAAATATTTCAACTGCATTTGAAAATATTTCAACTGCATTTGAAAATATTTCAACTGCATTTGAAAATATTTCAACTGCATTTGAAAATATTTCAACTGCATTTGAAATTATTTCAACCGAATTCGAAAATATTTTGCGACCCGACTTTGGATCCACGTATCTCGGGGTCACTTGGTGATAGAAATTGTTTCTAATGCAGATGAAATATTTTCAAATCTGGTTGAAATAGTTTCCAATGCAGTTGAAATATTTTCAAATCTGGATGAAATAGTTTCTAATGCAGTTGAAATAGTTTCTAATGCAGTTGAAATAATTTCAACCAGATTTGAAAATATTTCAACTGCATTTGAAAATATTTCAACTGCATTTGAAAATATTTCAACTGCATTTGAAAATATTTCAACTGCATTTGAAATTATTTCAACCGAATTCGAAAATATTTTGCGACCCGACTTTGGATCCACGTATCTCGGGGTCACTTGGTGATATAAACCCCAAATTTGGAGAGGTTGTAGTGCTAGTTCTGCTGTGTTTGCATACCATATTTGGGGTTTCTAGCTATAAGTGGCCCCGAGATATGTGGCCCCAAAGTCGGGTCACAAAATGTCAAGCACTTTTCTGCAGCAGAGAATGACATTTTTCGACCCGACTTTGGGGCCACATATCTCGGGGCCACTTGTAGCTAGAAACCCCATATTTGGTATGCAAACACAGTAGAACTATAGTAGCACTATAACATATCCAAATTTGGGGTTTCTATCACTAAGTGACCCTGAGATATTTCGAATTTCGTCCGCGATTTTTCGATTCGAAAAAAATTCAGATTCGGTAAAATTCGTTAGTATTGTAATTCTGTAATTCGGATACATCCGAATGTCCGAATAATGAAAAATTCGTCCGAATTTCGATTCGGAACATAACGAAATGCACATGTCTAATGAATAAATAAACCATCAAATGTTACCAACAAATCAATAAATAATATAAGTGACAAATAGTGTCATTCATCCCCTAAGGGGAAAAAATATTTTTCCCCTTAGGGAATGAATGACACTATTTGTCACTTATATTATTTATTGATTTGTTGGTAACATTTGATGGTCTATTTATTCATATCATTCAACCAAACCTCACCTAGGTTGCACGGTATATGCATTGCATTGGAGCCTTGCATATGCAGTTCTTTGTCCCTCAGATCGTCTCTCTTCTTCCCCTTTTATACCTATCCCCACTCCCTTGTCCCTATCTCCCTGCGCAGCCCCTGTTTCCCCGCTGTCTTTGATGTGTCCAGTTCGCCTGTTCAGGTGGCCATATCCACACTACCCGTGGCTGTATGGACACCCAAGGACTTCTGTCTGTGGAGACTAAGCCCGCCCTTTCGACCACCCATTCGCTTTCTATCCATTTTGTACCACCTGCCTATGTTTACATCAGCCCCTATTGGTGCCCATTTAATTCCCTCCTTCTATCCTTTTGGTGATTAGTCTGACGTTTCCGCCCATGTCCCTTTGCGCTGTTTGCTTGGGGCGCAGGACGCGATTTACATCACACTCTGGGCATTGTAGGCCTTGTTTGTGGATATTGCGCATGCGCGGTGGCTGTTTTTCGTCTGCTTCTGGATCGGTGACGTCAACACGCTGATCGGGTGGGAGGCTTATAAGCCGACCAGAGCCAGGGGGCGCTACTACGGTCGTTATGTTATTCCAAGGTCAGTATACAGGTTGGGGAGGCTTTGCTTCACACTTCCCTTCCTTACTGTGCCTTTTCCCTCTTTAATCTTATTGGGTTTTCTTTCACTGTAGGATATTTGTGGTTGGACTCTCCATGACAGCGTCACTTTCAGTTCAGGCACCCTTTTTCTTGTTGTCTTGCCTGTAATCATCTGTGCCATTAGTGAGCTTTTGCTATACGCTTTACCTTTGTTAGGTAAGTTATAATTTCCACCACCTTTCGCTGCATTATTTAGTTATTATTCAATATTTCCTTGTTGGTGGTTTCATTCTTATTATATTTTCTGTTATATTATTCCAGTTATTATACCTCTACCTTTGGAGTACTCAAGTTACTTTTTACTTCATTGAATCAACATTCATCCTTTCAGCGCCCCTGTTCTAAACTCGTTTTACATATTGATTGGGTAGGTACTGAGGCCATGTTGGCCCACTCCCCAGGGATAATTATTGGCCGTTGAGCCAAATGTGTTTATGTTAATACAATTTTTTGTGTTTTTATAGCTTTATTGGCCGCTTTTTGCCCCCTGCAGCCACACTACGGTGGTGTTGGGGTGCCACCCTTAGAGCGGACACCGTGCTCATCATACCACTGGGTATATCGGGGTAGGTACCTGGATTTATGGGACTATGGGGTGTGTTTCATCTACGGGTGGTGTGGGAACCTGAGAGTAGATCTGTTTGACTCATGTCGCCTCATAATACCATGCAGCATGTAATTTTTCTCTTGTTAGGCTTGTGTGGAAATGTTTAAAATATGTTATGTTTTTTAATGTTTATTTTTTCTGTTCTACAGAGCTCTCTATCAAATATTGGTCACTTCCTATTCCCCTGAGGAAGCCAATGATTTGGCGAAAAATGTAGGGAAGACCTGACCCGAAATTGTATCAAGGCCTTTTACCAGTCTGGCCCTATATTGATTGCGACGTGCTCTCTAATTTTTTCCTATCACTATTTGTTTTAAAATGTGTATTTTTGATATGATGTAATAAAGTAAATATTTTTCTTGAACTTGCTTTCTATCTGAGTCGTTTGGCACCGCAATAATCCCTATGTTTTATACCCCACACTTTCTGAGTTATGAGGAAAGGTTGCAAGCACTGAACTTATTCTCTCTAGAGAAGAGACGCTTGAGAGGGGATATGATTTCAATATACAAATACCATACTGGTGAAAACTTTTTCGCGGAAGGGAGTTTAACCACTTGCTTACCAGGCACTTAAACCCCCCTCCCATCCAGACCAATTTTCAGCTTTTGGTGCTCTCATGCTTTGACTGACAATTACTCAGTCACGTAACATTGTACCCAAATTAATTTTTTGTCCTTTTTTGCCCACAAATAGAGCTTTCTTTTGGTGGTATTTGATCACCTCTGGGTTTTTTATTTTTTGCGCTATAAATGAAAAAAGACCGAAAATTTTGAAAAAAAACACATTTTTCTTTGTTTCTGTGATAAAATTTAGGAAATTATCAATTTTTCTTCATAAATTTTGGCCGCAATTTATACTGCCACATATCTTTAGTAAAAATAACCCAAATTAGTGGATATTATTTGGTCTTTGTGAAAGTTAGAGAGTCTACAAACTGTGGTGCAAATTATACAAAATTGATCACACCTGATGTACTGGTGGCCTATCTCATTTCTTGTGACCCGAACAAGCCAGGAAAGTACAAATACCCCCCAAATGACCCCTTTTTTGAAAGTTGACATTCCAAGGTATTTAGTAAGAGGCATGGTGAGGTTTTTGATGTTGTCATTTTTTCCCACAATTCTTTGCAAAATTAATTATTTTTTTTTTTCCACAAAATTGTCATTGTAATAGGTTATTTCTCTCGCATGGCATGTGTATACCACAAATGACACCCCAAAATAAATTCTGCTACTCCTTCTGAGTATTACGATACCACATGTGTGAGACTTTTTCACAGCCTGGCCACTTAGAGAGGCCCAACATGAAGGGGGGGCAATCACGTGTTTTAGGAGCATAAATTACACATCTAACTTATTGACTACCTATTACACTTTTGAAGGCCCTGGAGCACCAGGACAATGACACGTGACACTGACGTGACACTGACAGATGGTACTAATACGGGGCACTGATGACACGTGACATTGATGTGGCACTGATGACAGATGGTACTAATACGGGGCACTGATGACACGTGACACTGACAGATGGTACTAATACGGGGCACTGATGAGAGATGGCACTAATATGTGGCACTGATGAGAGATGGCACTGATATCACGTGGCACTGATGAGAGATGGCACTAATACGTGGCACTGATGACAGACGCACTAATACGTGGCACTGGTGACACTGATGACAAATGGCACTGATACGTGGCATTGATGACAGGTGACACTGATAACAGATGGCACGTGACACTGACAGGTGTCACTGATGACAGATGGCACTAATACGTGACACTGATGACAGATGGCACTAATATGTGGCACTGATGACACGTGACACTGATACGGCACTGATGACAGATGGCACTGATGACAGATGCCACTATGTGGCACTTATGACATGTGGCACTATGTGGCACTGATGACATGTGGCACTGGATGACAGGTGGCACTGGATGACAGGTGGCACTGACAGATGGCACAGACGACAGATGGCACTGGCAGATGGCACTGGGGACAGATGGCATTGGGGACAGTTGGCACTGGCTGATGGCATTGGGGACATTTGGCACTGGCTGATGGCATTGGGGACATTTGGCACTGGCTGATGGCATTGGGGACATTTGGCACTGGCTGATGGCATTGGGGACATTTGGCACTGGCTGATGGCATTGGGGACATTATGCACTGGCAGATGGCATTGGGTACATTATGCACTGACAGATGGCATTGGGGACTGTCAGCAGTGGGCACAGATGGCACATTTATTTTTTATTTATTTTTTTCACTTACGGCGCTGCAGCCGTTCATCTCCCCCTCCTCACACGCTATCTCTGTGTGAGGAGGGGGAGCGGCGCTGAGAGATGATCTCATATGTTTACATATGAGATTATCTCCCATTGGACACTCCGATCGCGCTGTAAATGGCCACTGTGATTGGCCGTTTACAGCGATCTGTGATTGGCTGTGTCCGAGGGACACGGCCAACACAGAATTTCCCTGCTGCGCGCTCGTGAGCGCGCACAGGGAACGAGGAAAGGGGAGGCCGTCATATGACGGCCTCCCGGGAATTGACATCCGCGCCGAGGCCGTCATTCGGCTATGGCCGGATGTCAAGTGGTTAACAAGACTCGTGGCCACTCATTAAAATTGGAAGAAAAGAGGTTTAACCTTAAACTACATAGAGGGTTCTTTACTGTAAGAGCGGCAAGGATGTGGAATTCCCTTCCACAGGTGGTGATGTCAGTGGGGGGCATTGATAGTTTCAAGAAACTATTAGATAAGCAACTGAACGACCGCAACATACAGGGATATACAATGTAATACTGACATATAATCACACACATAGATTGGACTTGATGGTCTTTTTTCAACCTCACCTACTATGTAACTATGTAAAATATAATAGTCCCATACTGCCAATTTGTTTTTTCTCTTGTTCTTTCCATAAAGGGATGATGGTGCCAAAATAATATATCAGTGTTTTGATCACTCTAATCCATCATATGAAATATCTCCCTCACATTTGTATCTAACTATTTTTCTCATGCTTTAGTCTTCTCATGTAGCAATATGTTAGAACCCACCGTAGCGGCCCTCCGTTGTAGTTTTGTAGGAACTTGAAACGAATGCCCCGTACACACGGTCCGAAAGTTTGATGGGAGCTTTTTGTCGGAAATTCCGACCGTGTATAGGCTCCATCGGACAGTTTCCATCGGAATTTCCGTCACACAAAATTTGAGATCTGGTTCTCAAAATCCATTCGCGGAAATTCTGATTGTGTGTACACAATTCCGATGTACAAAGTGCCACGCATGCTCAGAATAAATTACGAGACGGAAGCGAACGGTCTGGTAAAACTAGCGTTCGTAATGGAGATAGCACATTAGTCACGCTGCAATTTTCCTTGTTAAAAGATTTTATTGCATGTACAGATAACGTACAAGTTAGATAAAATAATGATTATACAATCAAGATGATAAAGTTTACTCACATAGATCTAAAAGTATTATTGTCAGTATCTGAATTCATTAAAGGTATAAATGGTAAGTTATTAATAAATCCTTAACTAATAAACAAACAATATTATAAAGAATTAGAAAATCAAGGATCTTGCAGAATTAGATGTGATCATCGGAACTCTAATTAAGTAGAAACAACTTGTATATATATTTTATAATGACATGTGGGTATGAGTATAATGAAAGAAAGGAAGAGAAGAGAGAAAAGAAAAGATGTAAATAGAAGAAAGAAAAATAAGTGAAGAAAGAGGGGAAGGAATCCGCAGAATTGAGTCAAGAGCCACCACTATTTCTGAAATAAATACATACATTCAGGATGATATCAACTACCGTGGCAAAAGCACTTGTAAGTCAAATGTTGGGGATAAAAAGTTTTCTATCCATGGCTGCCATATTTTTTCAAATTTAGGAATCATATTAGTTTCAAGAGCTATCGATTTAGTATAAGAAATAGTATTGTTCATTCTATTCAATGCTTCGTTAATCACCAAGTCCGGAGTTCTCCAGGCTTTTGCCAGTGATTGTTTGGCTGCTGTGAAAAGCTGAACCAGCAGGTTAAATTGGTATGTGTTAAGTATTCCGTTTTAAAATTAAGGAGAGCCATTACAGGATCAACAGGGATTTCCTTTTTAAATAATTTAGAGGCTATATTTAATATTTCCTTCCAAACGGTTTGTGCTTTAGAGCATACCCACCAGGTGTGGAAGTATGTGCCCAGATCCAAACAACCACGGAAACATCGTGCTGAGCAATTCTGTGCATATTTAGCACTTCTGACTGGTACAAGGTACCATCTGGTTAATACTTTGTAATTTGCCTCAACCGCCAAAACATTGGGGGAGTGTAACGTACCTGGTATCAGAGCCCAACTGTAGAAGGAGACCTCTCTTACAGCCCTGGCTCGAGGACCACTGGGGTTGCAACAGTGGTACAGGAGCGCAGCGAGGTAGGAGTGCCTGTATGATCTGTGGTAGCTGATACAGATGAGTAGAGAGGATCCACCTGACGAACTGGACTGGAGAGGCAGTAGCAACAGTGGTAACAGGTGTAGGTCAGCGATCCCTGGATCTAGGCAGAGACTGGATCAGGACTAGACTGAAGCAGGTGAGACAAGCCAGGTCAAACACAGGTAATCAGGTAGTAACAGCAGGCAGAGAGTGGTCAGTAGGCAGGCAGAGGTTTGGCAACAGAAGATCAGCAGGTTCAGAAATAGCAGGGTCAAGGCAGGCGAGGAGAAGGCAGCAGTGGTCAAACGTAGCAGGATCATATAACAACAGCAGGTACAGGATCAGACTCAGGTAAAGCTGCAGATCAGACAGCACTGCACTGGAGCAGCTGCTGTCCTTTTAAAGGATTCCTGCGCACGCGTGCCTTTCGCGTGTCACTGCGCATGTTCAAACGCCACTGCCCAGTGCGGCCCGTTCTCGTTTGGAACATGTGTGCGCACGCGCGCACGTCCGTGTGCCTGTCCTGCCATAGGGAATCCCTGACATTGTCCCCCCCAAGGATGGGTTTTAAACGAGTCAGGTAAAGAAAGTTAATATGATACCTCATTTAACCTCCTCTTCACCGGAAAGGGACCAGTAAATTTGGGTGCCAACTTTTTAGACGGACATTTTAACTTAAGGTTGGTTGTAGAAAGCCATACCTGGTCACCCGGCTGCAGGTTCAGTTCTCCTCTCCTTTTCTTATCAAAAGCCTTCTTGTTGTCGGCTTGTGCTTTGGCCATTGCTTCCTGCAAGATCTTGTTGTTGTGGTTGAGGAAATCCATGGTATCTTGTACTGCCGGAACTGTAGATTCTGAAATGAAATCAGGCAGAAATGATAAATGGAAACCATAATTAGAAAGGGGATTGACCTGTAGCTGAGTGATTGGCGTTGTTGTAGGCAAATTCTGCCAGTGGTAGTAAAGATACCCAATCATCCTGAGTAAAGGAAGTAAAACACCGGATGTACTGTTTGAGCGTTTGATTTGTCCTTTCTGTTTGCCCATTGGTTTGGGGATGGTAAGCTGAGGACAATGCCAACTCAACTCAAGCTTTACATAAAGCTTTCCAGAAACGTGAGGTGAACTGTACAGATGTAATGTTTGCCGGGACCCCATGCAACCTGACAATTTCCTTAATAAACACTCGGGCCGTCTCCATAGCAGATGGGGTACTCTTTAAGGGTAAGAAATGAGCCATCTTGGTTAATCGGTCCACTACTACAAAGATTGCCGTGCATCCCTTGGCCTGTGGAAGTTCTACTATAAAATCCATGGAGATCATCCTCCATAGTTTATCAGGAATGGGTAGAGGTTTCAGCAGGCCCCAGGACTTACTTCTTGCTGTCTTATTCTGAATGCAAACAGAGCATGAGTTCACATATTTCTTACAGAAATTGTCTAGATCAGGCCACCAAAATGTACGTTGTACAAGTTCAAGGGTCTTATGTATGCCAAAATGGCCTGCCAGCAGATGGTCATGGAACATCTTCAAGACCCCTACTCGCACATTCTCAGGAACAAAAATGTTGTTTTCTTTCCAAAGCAGACCATCTCTAGAGGTTAGCATGACTCCGGGGGGGCTGAGCATGTTCCTGGAAGCCTGTTTGATTTGAGACAAGAGATCCGTTTGCAACAGTAGGAAGTTCCCTGTAGGTAGGATGGTATCTGGTGTTGATAAGTCCTTGGGATCATCGTACATACGGGATAGAGCGTCCGGTTTTGCGTTTTTTGATCCAGGTCGGTACGTTATATGGAAGGAAAAACAAGTGAAAAATAGGGCCCATCTAGCTTGTCGTGGCTTCAGTCTTTTGGCAGTTCTTAAATATTCTAAATTTTTATGGTCGGTATATATTAGTATGGGATGGTTAGCGCCCTCCAACAAATATCTCCACTCCTCCAGTGCTGCTTTGATGGCCAGTAGTTCACGATCTCCTACATCGTAATTTCTCTCTGCTGGAGAAAGTTTCCGTGAAAAGAAGGCCACATGGTGCATTAAGGCCTTAACCCCTTGCCGTTGGGAGACAACTGCCCCCACTGCTGTTTCGGAGGCATCCACCTCAAGGATATAGGGTAAGGACGGGTCAGGATGGCTGAGGATAGGAGCCGAGGTGAAAAGCTTTTTTAGCGGTTCGAAGGCGTTCTGCGCCTCGGAGTTCCAGCAGAATCGCAGGTTTTGTTTAGTTAGTTGTGTTATGGGGGTGATTATGGCAGAGAACCCCTTAATGAATTTTCTATAAAAGTTTGCAAAACCTACGAAGCATTGTACCCCCTTCTTGTCTGTGGGTACAGGCCACTCCAGTATGGCGGACACCTTCTGGGGATCCATTTCAACTCCTGCTGTAGAAATTACTAATCCCAAGAACTGGATGCTCTGCCGCTCAAATTCACATTTCTCCGGTTTTGCATATAGTTTGTGTTGGCGGAGTCGGCCTAGCACGATGCTGACATGCTCTCGGTGTTGATCAAGGGACCCAGAGAAGATTAAGATATCGTCCAAGTAGACAATTACGAAGATATCCAGTAAGTCTCGGAACACGTCATTAATGAAATGGCAGGGGCATTGCAAAGCCCAAAGGGCATGACCAGATACTCGAAGTGCCCGAATCTGGTACGAAAGGCCGTCTTCCACTCATCTCCTTTTCGAATGCGTATCAGGTTATAAGCACCTCTCAAGTCCAGTTTAGTAAAAATTAGTGCAGATCTCAGTTTCTGGAACAACTCAGTCATGAGGGGCAGAGGATAGCGGTTCTTTACCGTAATTTTATTTAACTCCCTATAATCCACACAAGGACGGAGAGAGTGATCTTTCTTAGTTACGAAGAATATCCCGGCTCCGGCCGGGAAGGGGGATGGGCGGATGAACCCCTTCATGAGGTTATAATTGACATATTCTTTCAATGCCTCTTGTTCCCATTCTGATAATGGGAATACACATCCAAACGGGATCGCAGCTCCGGGTAAGAGGTCAATAGGACAGTCATATGAGCGGTGAAACGGCAAGGTATCTGCTCCCTGTTTGCTGAAGACATCAAGGTACTGGTGATAGGCTTTAGGTACAGACTGAAGAATATCTTGATCAGAGTCCATGCAGAGTAGGGTTGCTGGTGTGCTTACAGGTTCTGGCAGGCAATGCTTTTGATAATATGATGATGAAAACTTGATCTCCCCGGACACCCAGTTGATCTGGGGGTTATGGGCCTGGAGCCAAGGTAGACCCAGGATGACCGGAAACAAAGGGGAGGTGATAGCATCAAGAGTCAATAGTTCATTATGTTGAGATGAGGAAGTAACAGGCAAAGGAGGTGTTTCTTGGGTTACTGGTCCAGATCTGATACGTGAGCCGTCAGCTAAAAAGACGGATAGTCCATGCGTTTTTGGCAAGGGAATATGTTGCTGAGCGGCAAAGTTTAAATCAACGAAGCAACTACAAGCTCCGGAGTCCACAATAGCGTTAACTGGAATAGTCTTTCATGGAAGCTGGACCGGAAGAGTAAGGTGGTTTGCCTGGGCAGGCAGCATTGTGAGATTAGTGGGAGAGAACCTGCTGAATTTTGCGGGACACCCATGAACATAATGGCCGGCTCTTCCACATTAAAGACAAAGATTCCTCTGCCGGCTGCGTGAACGCACCTCTGGGGATAATGTGTGTCGCATTACTCCGAGTGGCATGGGCCTGGGAGTGGCAGGTGCAGGGTAGACAGAACTTGAATTAGCAGGGAGCTGAAGTGGGATCTTAGGTGTCATCCATACAGGGTGATTCTGCTGGGTGCTTTTCTCTGATTGGCGCTCACGGAGCTGTCGGTCAATCTGAATTACTAGACTGATAAGTCCTTCCAAGGTATCAGGTATTTCCACTCGAGCAAGTTCATCTTTTAACTTCTCAGATAAACCCATGCGGAACTGGTGCCGCAGAGCTGCGTTGTTCCACTGGGTGTCTGCGCTCCAGCATCTAAAGTCTGCAATATAGTCCTCAGCTGCTCTGTGGCCCTGCTGGAGTGCATGGAGCGCGGCTTCTGCCGTGGAAGTGCGTAGTGGATCGTCATACAACAGAGACATAGCATCGAAAAAAGATGACATGGTATGCGTCTGTATGTCGTCTCCTTCCAGCAACCGGTGAGCCCAGGCTTGAGGATCCCCTTGCAGCAGGGAAATTATAAATCCTACTTTGGTGGATTCCAGCGTGAAAGTCTGAGGTTGCAAAGAAAAATGCAGGTGACATGCGTTGCGGAAGGCCCGAAACTTGCTGCGTTCCCCAGAGAACTTCTCAGGAATGGGGACTCTGGGCTCAGATGGGGGTGTAGTGAAGGATACTGGAGCTGAGCTGACAGGAAGTGCCTGAATTTGTCCTTCCAACTTGTGTAAGGGCTGAGAGGTGGCGGCCCACATCCTCCATCTGTGAGGCTCCTTCTGTAGGCTCAGTCATGGCTGTCTGATACTGTAATGTACCTGGTATCAGAGCCCAACTGTAGAAGGAGACCTCTCTTACAGCCCTGGCTCGAGGACCACTGGGGTTGCAACAGTGGTACAGGAGCGCAGCGAGGTAGGAGTGCCTGTATGATCCGTGGTAGCTGATACAGATGAGTAGAGAGGATCCACCTGACGAACTGGACTGGAGAGGCAGTAGCAGCAGTGGTAACAGGTGTAGGTCAGCGATCCCTGGATCTAGGCAGAGACTGGATCAGGACTAGACCGAAGCAGGTGAGACAAGCCGGGTCAAACACAGGTAATCAGGTAGTAACAGCAGGCAGAGAGTGGTCAGTAGGCAGGCAGAGGTTTGGCAACAGAAGATCAGTAGGTTCAAAAATAGCAGGGTCAAGGCAGGCCGGGTAAGGAGAGGAGAAGGCAGCAGTAGTCAAACGTAGCAGGATCAGATAACAACAGCAGGTACAGGATCAGACTCAGGTAAAGCTGCAGATCAGACAGCACTGCACCGGAGCAGCTGCTGTCCTTTTAAAGGGGAACTGGCACCAAGTTGAGTTAGTGCACGCGCACACGCGCCTGTCACGCATTCCTGCGCACGTGTGCCTGTCGAGTGTTACTGCGCACGTTCATGCACCGCTGCCCAGTGCGGCCCGTTCTCGTGGGAACATGTGTGCGCACGCGCGCACGTCCGTGTGCCTGTCCTGCCACAGGGTATCCCTGACAGGGAGATTGCCTTGGTTACTGACCAAATTCGGTTCCAATCCACATTTTCTAATGTTCTCTCCAGGTCCATCTCCCATTTTTGTACATAGGAAGGTTTTTCTAAGTCAGGATGCACTAGTATCTGGGAGTATAATAGTGATATTATACCCCTAGTATGTGGGTAATTTTTACAGATATTTTCAAAGCTAGTGAGTCTATTAAATGGGGTATCAGAATTTAGATATAAAAATGTAAAATGAGAGAAGAGGATTGTGTATTGATTGTAGGCGGTTCCCAATTTTAGTTTTATCCCAAAGAGAAAGAAAATTCTTGGTAATAGGATTACTTAATTCTTTACGATCTTTCGGGGAAATCCAAAGTAAGTTGGATATCGACAGTGGGTCACATTCTGCTGCTTCTATGTGCACCCATAGAAGAATTTCATAATTTGCTTGATATTTGATAAGGCTAGCCAGATGTGCTGCCTTATAGTAGTGTGCAAAATTAGGACATCCCAAACCCCTGTTTAATTTAGGGAGATATAACGTGTATTGTTGTATTCATGGGTTAGAGGAACCCCATACAAACGTCAATGTTCTTTTCAGTATAATTCTCAGAAAATAGGCAGGTACCGGAATTGGTAATACTCTGAATAAGTATAACATTTTGGGAAGAATTGTCATTTTTATTGCATTTATTCTTCCAAACCATGATAGTGGGATGTGATACCAGGATTTTAATAGGTTTGATATAGATTTCAGAATTGGAGGGTAATTTAGTGGAAAACGTTCGATAATGATGCAGTAAGATTGATCCCTAAATATGGGATTGACTTTTCATTCCAATTAAATGGGAGTCCCTGTTTTGCCGAGGTTAGTTCCAACTCTGAAAGGGATATATTCAAAGCTAAGCATTTTTTGGGGTTGATGGATAGGCCAGAGAAAGCAGCAAATTCATTAAGTATTGGAATAAGGTTGGGGCCTGAAACCCGTGGAGAAGAAAGAAATTATAATATATCATCTTCAAAAAGACAGATTTTGTGTTGGTAACCACCTAAATTCAATGCCTCTTATGTATGATTTGATCTTATTGATTGGGCAAGTGGTTCAATTAGAAGTGTAAATAATAAATGGGAAAGTGGGCATCCCTGTCTTGTACCTCTTTCGATGTTAAACAAATCTGACTTATATTCCGCATGTTTCACATATGCTTGTGGTTTGTTATATAATGCCATGATCCAATTTATGTAATAAGGACCAAACATTTTTGTAAGGTGTAGTTCAGATAGGGCCAAGAAATGGAGTCAAAGGCTTTCTTAATGTCTAGCGAAAAAAAAACATGCAGGTATGCAACGCGTTTTTGTAATGTGGGCTAGCAGTGTTGCTCTACGCACGTTGTCTCCTGCTTGACATTTAGGCAGGAAGCCGACTTGGTCTCGATGTATCAGAGATCCAATAATTTTATTTAGACGAGATGCTAGAATTTTTGCTAGAATTTTGATATCGGTGTTTAACATAGAAATAGGACGGTAAATAGAGCAGGAAGTTTCATCCGAATTAGGTTTCGGAATCATACAAGACATCCTTAATGGCATCCTAAGTATGTGCCAGATTTATTTGATTTACCATAAAACACATGTTTGGTACGGTACAATGATTTATCTGCAGAAGTTGTAAGAAATAAATCATATTCCAATCTTGCCTTCTCTAGTTTAATTTTTGTTTTCGGAGTCGGATTGTTATGGAAATTTATAAAAGAGGAGTTGAATTCAGTTTCTAGTTTTCATGCCAAATTCATACGTTCCTGTATGAGTTTTCCCAACTGTTGTTGGATTATTCCTCTTAAAATGGGTTTGTGCGCTTCCCAGAGAGTCAATGGAGAAATGTCTGGGCATGTGTTATTTTTTTAATATTCTTTTAAGGCTAGTTCTATTGATATACGATGAGATGGGTGTTTTAGTAACATTTTTGGGAGGTACCATGTGTGATCATGCGCTTTTGATATGGTAGATGCAATAGAAGTGAAAACTGCATTATGATCGGACAAAGGAATTGGGATTATATTGGACAAAAGTATCCCTGGCACCATTCCTATAGTTAAAAAGATATGATCAATTTGACTGAAAATTTGATGCGGGTGCGAGAAATACATGTATTTTCTTTTGGTAGGATTATTTTCTCTCCATGTATCTGCTAACTTAAATTTAGAGAGGAGCTGAGAGAAAGACTGTTTAGATTGGTTATTGGGAGGAGTGAAAGGGGTTTTGTCCAGAAATGGGAGATTGACCTGGTTGGAATCCCCATATATAATACGTTATCCCATTTTATTAGAATGTATCACTTGAAAAAGATGTGACAAAAAGGTATAGGTTTTTTATTAGGTGCATAGTACGAGACAATAGTTATGGCTGTGTCCATAATAAATCCGGTAAGTATTAGATATCGGCCTTCCGGGTCTTTAATTTCAGCTTGTATTGTAAAAGGAGTGGACCGATGGAAAGCTACAAGTGTACCATGTTGCTTGGTATCAGCTGAAGCTGTGAATACCTGGGGGTATGAAGAATTATAAAATTTGGGTGTTGAATTTTTTGTAAAGTGCGTTTCTTGTAAGCACACAATGTGTGCTTTTTTGGCCTGAAATGTTCTAAAAGCTTTTGTACGTTTTTGCAGAATATTTACATAGAATATTCAATGGTGCCATAGTAGTTGAGTCAGCAGACCATTCTTACCAGTTATTCAAGAGTGTTGGCTTCTTAACCCAATGTCTGCAGAAAAAGATAGAAATAGGAGAAAGAAAGGCCCAGGAAGTTCTGGAATGGGTAAGGAACAAAAGACATGTGAGATTATATAACAAATAGATACAATAAAAATGTTAAAAGATTCAAAGTGTACCGGTGATGTAGGATAAAATCCTCCATCAGGGGAAATGTTGCTAACACTGAATCCCCTCATAATATATCTGGGGATCCGGTGAAGGCGAATTGGGGCGCACGGATCTTTCGTGAGCAGAACACCCGCCTCAAAATATATTAGATATAAACAACATAATGATGTTTGTTATTTATCTATATTGATCTATTGTCACAATGATACGAAAATATAATGGATACGAAAATAAAGCATTTTTGATCAGGGCACTTTTCGCGATTCGGCACTGCGTCGCTTTAACTGAAATTTTTTAACGGTCGTGCGACATTGCACCCAAACAAAATTGACATCCTTTTTTTCCAAAAAATAGAGATTTTTTTTTGGTGGTATTTGCTCACCTTTTTTTTTTTTTTTCCAAGATAAAGTTTATTGAAATTCAAAAGTACAATATACAGAGCTGCATGGCACAACAATGGCATGTATCATACAGGTGAGGAAAAAAAATGGTGTAGATACAACGTATAAAGCAATAGCGTGGCATGGTGCCAGAATGACTTCAGCACAAAAAAAACAATACACTTAGTTTCATAACAAAAACTTTTAAGTATTAAACCATTAAGGGTGGGCAAACGGCCCTAAATATCTGAGAATTAACGAATATGCACTGCGTGCACCATAGTAACAATCAAATATCAATGTATTTGAAATGAACAAAGGGTTCCGGTAGACATCTCTCCAGTGCTAGTTGGGGTAGACTGTATTGGGAATGCGGTCACGGACCACTAGCATTCCCAAGTTTAGGAGAGGAGAGAAAACAGATCATACGCAAACTGTTCTCGGGAGGGCCCATGGATTAAAATGATATAAGGTAAACGTAAGGGTACATATGGACGGGCCTATCGCAGAATGTGGGGGTCAGCCATTCAACCTCTCGCGAGGTGGGGTTCTACTATTCACCTAGAGTGAGTGGAAAAGTGAAAAGGATGGTGTAGCATAGGTTCAGGTTCTTCCTCCTTCAGGTGAGTCTCGTCATATAGGGGAAGATCCGGGGAGGACAAGTGTTTTATATTCAGCCGTCGTTATAAAGTGACGCCAGCAGGCCCAGACATTCCGAAAGTTGGCTGGTGTATCTTTGGATTGGTGGATCAAATCTTCCATGTCCCCGATTCTAGCCACACGTCTGAGCCAGGCCGCGGTTGTAGGGGGTTTGGGTGATTTCCAAACCATGGGGATACATTGTTTCGCTGCATTTAGCATATGAAGGGCAAGGGAGCGATGATAATGTTTAAAGGGAATAGAAGAGTGGTGGAGAAGCATTTGGGCAGGGGAGAATTCTATCTGGTATGTAGTAATGTTGGTGGTAATACGTTGGACTGCTTTCCAGAACGTCTGGAGCAATGGACATGCCCACCATATGTGTAACATGGTGCCTTCGGCGGCAGAGCATC
Source organism: Lithobates sylvaticus (assembly GCA_028564925.1). Classification (NCBI taxonomy): domain Eukaryota; kingdom Metazoa; phylum Chordata; class Amphibia; order Anura; family Ranidae; genus Lithobates; species Lithobates sylvaticus. The sequence goes on along the minus strand of CM053026.1, from coordinate 421,585,088 downwards.
GCCAGCATTTAGGTGAAACGGCAGGGGATATTTTGTGAAGTATAGTGGGGGTCCTGTACCATTTAGAAAGCACTTTATAGCCGTTTTCTTGGGTTGTTACATTCGTTGAGCCCTTGTGTACAAGAGTGTAAATCTTTTCCCAGTCTTCAATCGACAGGTTAATGGAGAGGTCCCTTTCCCAACTGAGGGTAGCCGCATTCGACTTAGCAGTGTGCTTAGAAAATAATAAGGCGTATATTTCCGAGATTGTGTGTCTTTGCGGTTCTAATTTAGTGCATAGGGTCTCGAACGGTGTAAGTTGTCTGGAGAAGTCTAGGCGTTTGTGAGGATCGTTAAGATAGTGTCTGATTTGGAAATATGTCCAGAGCGGGCACGGGTTGTCAGCGTCTTGTGATGGCACACGTGAAAGGAGAAGAAATGAGCCTCCAGAGAAAAAGTGTTGTGCTTGAATGTCCTTGTGCGGCCAGGAATCCCTGAGAAAGGTGTTCGACAAGCCACTTGGAAAGTCTGGGTTATGTCTTAAGGGTGTCAGTGGGCTCTGTGGAGATGAAATCTGGTGGGCACGACATGGAACGTCAGTAAGGTATTGCCTATCAGTGGGAGTTGTTTACAGGTTAGGGGAGTGTGAGATGGCGCGATCCAGGGAAGTTGGCGGATAGGGAGTGGAGAAAATTAGTTTTTGAGTGCAATACAGGCTTTTGAGTGGTTATGGACATTCCAATCTATTATTCTAGTCAATTGACAAGCCCAGTGATATTTGGTGATATCAGGGAGGCCTATTCCTCCCTTTAGTTTGGGCATTGTCAGTCTGTCGTGACTAAGTCTGGGACGGTCTTTGTACCAAAGAAAGTCGCTACAGGCTTTACGGTAGGAGGTGAAGAAGGCTGGGGGTAATTTAATCGGGAACGTTTGTAGGACATATAGTATTCGTGGGAGAATGTTCATCTTGAGTATTGCAGCTCTGCCAAACCAAGAGAAGATACCTGTCGACCAAGCTTTCAAGTCCTTTTGAATGCGCTGAAGTATGGGGATATAATTTTTTGAATAGAGGTTGGATAGGTGGGAGGGAAGGTTAATCCCCAGGTATGTAATGGCGTCCCTATTCCACTTGAATGGGAAATTGGTTTGGCAAAGAGCTTGGGTATCTGGCGGCAGGGATATGTTTAATGCTTCGGATTTAGAAAACTTAATTTGGAGGTTGGAGAGTTTGAAGGTCTGTGAGCAAATTGGGCAGGGTGGTGTGAGGTTCCGTCAAGAAAAGAAGAATATCGTCCGCAAATGCCGAGAGTTTATAAGTTACATCGGAAATAGTGACTCCTCTGATGTTTGGATTGGCCCGTAAATGCTGGAGCAATGGTTCTAGGGTGAGGATAAATATGAGGGGTGACAGGGGACAGCCCTGGCGAGTCCCATTCGATATGGAGAAGGCATCCGACAGGTGGCCGTTGACCCGCACTTGCGCAGTAGGGTAGGAGTAGAGAGCCATGATAAATTGGAGCATGCGATCGCGTATACCAATTTTTCTAAGAACTTCGGACATATAGTCCCAGGCCACTCTGTCGAATGCCTTCTCCGCATCCAGGGAAAGGAAAAAACCGGGTTGTTGGGAGGTGGTCAGCCAGTGATGAACGTTAATAGCTTTAATGGTATTGTCTCTTGCCTCTCTTCCCGGTATAAAGCCTACTTGATCTAGGGCGACTAGGTTAGGGATGAGAGGCAAGAGACGATTGGCCAAAATCTTTGCGTAAATCTTGAGGTCCACGTTTAGCAGGGAGATTGGACGATAATTAGTTATCAGGGAGGCGTCTTTGTTCGGTTTCGGAATTACAGTAATTTTGGCCGTCAAAAGGTCACGGGGTGGAGGGTTGTCTGGAGAAATGGAATTAAAAGCAGAAAGATAGTGGGGCTTTAGAGTGTCCACAAAGGATTTGTAATAAGCTGTCGTTAAACCGTCAGGGCCCGGACTTTTGCCCGGTTTCAATTGTTTGAGTACTGCATCAACCTCGTCAGAGGAGATCGGTCTCTCTAGGTTACTAGCTTCGTCAGCTGGCAGGGTGCGCGTACTGTACTGATCTAGGAAGTCTGTGATCAATTTTTTGCGTGGTCCATCTTCTCGATGGGGGTCTGTGGGCTGTAGGTTATATAAACGGGTATAGTATTGGACAAATCGACGTGCGATATGGTCATTTGATGTAATGTTATGGCCCTGCAAGTCAGTTATGGAGTGTATGGTGATGGAGGCCTTCTTCGTTTTGAGTGCACGAGCTAGGAGTTTACCGGATTTGTTACCGTATTCATAAAAAGTCTTGTGGGAGAGTATGTATTTCCGTCTTATTTGCTTATTCAAGATATCTAATAGTTCATTGCGTGCTGTTATGAGATCTGAGAGGGTGTCCAGGGCTAATGAAGTTTTGTGTGCTCGTTCTAGCAATCTTATTTTATCGGACAATTTAGCAATCTGTGTGTTTCTGTCCCTCTTCCACTTGGCTGAAATGGCAATGAGTTCCCCCCTGATAACACTTTTGTGTGCTTCCCACACCATCATAGGAGAGGTGTCAGAGGAGCAATTTTCTAGGAAGTACAATTTTAAGCTTTTCGATATGTCGGTCGCGATAATGTCATCAGTAAGCAGAGAAGGGTCTAGGCCCCAGATCGGAGATCTTGGGGGGGATAGGGAGAGGTCTAACGACAGAGAGATGGGGTGGTGGTCTGACAAAAACATGGGGAGAATTGTGGCCGAAGACAGAATTGGCAAGTCAGACTGTGAAAGAAAGAGGTAATCTAACCTGGAGTATCTATTGTGTGGTGCTGAAAAGTACGTGAAATCTTTCACATCAGGATTGAGCGTGCGCCATGAGTCATGAACAGATAATTCCTGTAATTGTTTTTTGATTGACCTGAGTGCTCTATACGGCATATTGGATGTGCCTGTGGAGGTAGCATGAGTCGGGTTAAGGGGGACATTAAAGTCTCCTCCAGGTACGAGCATGCCTTCCCGGAACGAGGAGAGGCGGTTTAGAGTGGCAGCGAAGAATGCAACCTGGCCGGAGTTAGGGGCGTACAGATTAGCCAGAGTCAGCGGTTTGCCATAGAGAGTGCCCTTGATGAAGAGGAATCGGGCATCCTCGTCAATGCACGTATCCTTGACTTGAAATGGGCAATTTTTAGCTATCAGTATGGACACGCCTTTGGTTTTTGCATTTTGGTTGGAGGCGTGAAATGAAGTTGGGTAGTGTAGGCTGGAGAGTTTGGGGATGGAGTCCGTCCTAAAATGAGTTTCCTGAAGGAAAGCAATGTCCGCTTTGTGTCTGTAGAGGGAGAGAAGGACTTGGGAACGTTTCTCTGGGGTGTTAAGCCCTCGAACATTGAGGGAGAGAATTGAAGTTTTAGCTTTGGGATGTCCGCGTTTGGTATGCGCCATCCTAAAATGGACCAGTGGAGGTCAGGGGACTGACAGAATTTTATAAAAATGCGGGACCAGAACGAGAGGATGAACCTTGAAGGAGGAAGAACCAGGTGGTTTGTGTATAGGACCTATGCAGTACGCCGAGAAGTCAATAGATAACAGGTAAATGGTAGCAAAGGGGGGAGGGTCTCTAGAGAGGCGGGGGCTGAAGGGTAACCCGTTGGCAGGGAGAGAACAAGGCTAATAAAGCGCGAGTGCCTAAGAGACCTGTATATGATGGCCTATTGGGGGGGGGGGGGTTCGGTGATTCGCAAGAACCTGCTTGCCAATCTGAGGAAACATAGGAACTGTTTCCTATGATCACCAAGAAGATTCAGTGGATGAGCACAAAAAAGTTCGAAACTGACAAGAATAGTCTATCCGTGGGTCCACTGAGTGGGGGTTGGTAGAACTCGGTGAATAAAGGTGTGTGTTGGTATAGAGCAATTATTCGCCGCCTGAGAGCGCTCGTAGAGACTCAAAATAGGGGAGGACAAAGTAGAGGAGAAGGGGGATTTAGCTTGAAGAGGTGTTTGCGAGATGGGGGATCCTTGCTGTGTGGGGGGTTAAATAAATAGGTATAGGTATGGTGGCATTGAGCATGCTAGGGCCCCTGGGGCAGAGGGTTTAGGGAGTGTGTCAAATGAAATAGGTGGGTCTATATGTGGTGGGGTAAATGGTACCAACCAGTATCATCGTTGGGTACCCATCATAGAGTTGTGCCATGTATGGCAGTTGTGAATGGAGCATAGCTCTCCCACTGATGACCCGGCGGTTGCGGACGCCTGGAGGCTTCCATGCATTGTCGGGTGACTCTGACATCAGCATACCTCCTGTGGTCAGAGGGACAGAGAGAAAAAAAAAAGGGGGGGGAGATAACGAGGAGGGTGAGGGTAAATATGCCATGTTAACACTCAATACGAACAGAAGGTAAATGGGCTAGAGGATTGTCAATGAGAGGGGTAGCCCCCATGCATAGAATCAGGGAGGGCCTATATCGTGCTGATCATGTCATCACGTATGTAACTCAGCTACGAGGGGGGTGCATCAGGGGGTGGGTATGCACAGACTGAGTCATGGTTGTAGCCGTCTTGGCAGGGTAAAGCGAGTTTTTGTAAGAAGTCGGGTTTTCTATAGGAAGAGAGATTCTGGGTAACCGTTGGAAGAAAACAAGTGGGGTAGGAATGCATTATCCTGGAGTTCAGTATGTTGGTGATGGTCACAGGAGGCAACTATGCCAAATTCGCCAAGTCAGGGAAAGTGGAGTCTTATCTGGGACAGAGACAAAAAGTGGACCTGCCAGGTAAAGAATGTGTACACCTGGCAAAACGATAAGTGATCACATGTGGTGAATTGAGTTAGTTACCCTTAAGCAGGGTGTCGGGAGGACGAAACGTCATGGGGGCTACAGCTCCAACCCCGTAGGCGTAGGCAAATTATTGCTTGTGGGGGCAGCCTGCCTGTGAACATCACCTCAGCAACAATGAAATATTATTTAAGACATATATTATCCACATATTGATCTGTAGCCTTCATGCAGAGCAAAAAAAAAAAAAGACCATTATACCTGAAGTCCCAGGGAAGAAGAGAGGGTAGGGGGAGCAAGGGGGTAGTTCTCCGGGTGTACCTTCCGGGTGATGTAGGTCGGTCACTCGTATAGCCGAGCGGGAGCTTCTGATCACCCGAATTGTTCAGCGTAGGTCATCTGAGCCGACTGCAGTACGGGGAGTGAAGGCATGCAGACAGAGCAGTCCAGGGTGAGACAGGGAGTCTGTGCGGATTCGGATGATTCTAAGCTGGCGATTCGTACACAGGTAAGTGGGATCGTGGTTGCAATGGCCCCTCACATGTCAGGGGGTGCGCCGGACAGTCTATACCGGTGGTCTTGAGGGGGGGGGGCGGGGGGCGGGGGCACCGGCCAGTTCAACCGATCAAACTGTGGATGACAATATTTCATTGCAATTGTAGGGGGTTTGAAGCTGACTACGAGTGTGGAGCGGGACAGCACGGAGCACTTAGTGCAGTCGGCGGTAACAGGGGAAGTGGTAACGGGTTCGTCTCGGCAGTTAGGGGCTTAGCGGGTAGTCAGTGTCCGTTGTCGTGAAGGGGGGGAAGGGGGGGATCGTCTGTTGACTTATCTGATCAGGCGGAGGTAAGTAAGAGGACTTCTAGAGTTCAGCGGGCTTGTTGATCGCGGCGTGTCCTCCTGGGAAGCGGTGCAGTGGAAGGGCTTGATCCATGTGTGCGGCCTGAAGCCTGGAAAGCCGCTCGCGGGTTGGAAGGAGAGCGCCGTCTTCTGGGGTGTGATTCCTGTGTTTCCATGGGGTCTTCTCCCGGGGCAGCCTTTCTTTTTTTTTAAATTGTTTATTTATAATAATACAACAGTTACAAGGTAGCATATCACGTTTTACATAGAATATGGCGTTTTAACTTTGGATGGTACAATAAGAAGATATAAGGAGTAGAACAAAACCACAAAGAAAAACAAAAACAAAACAGGTGGCATAAGAGTACATGTAAGAGTCTAAAATGGCAAATGTAAGGTTTAATGTCCGCTGTTTCCAAAAGTGGATCATTTGAGTAGAATGTCCATTACATTAACCTATTATCGCGTAATTCAGGGTGGTCAAACAGAGTGCAAGCAATGTATCTATGAGGTAACAGGCTGTTCAAAAGCTGGCACTAGTAGGGATTAGGGGGGGGGGGGGGGGGGGGGGGAGGGAGTGTCTGAATCAAGGGAGTATATTGAGTCGTCCCAATTCTTCCAGATCTTATCAAACAAGGGTAGTTTATCATCAATCATTGCAGTCATATGTTCCATTCTGCGTATTTCTGTGGTAATTGTAAGGAGGTGTTGGAAAGTGGTGGGGGGGGGGGGGGGAGGGAGATAGCCATTGTCTAGGAATGGCTCTCTTTGCTGCCAATAGTATGAAAGATCCGAGTTTTTGTAACGGTTTAGGAATTCCCGGGAAAGGAAGGCCTAGCAGAAAGTGTATAGGGGTTCTCTGTATTGTGCTGGAGAGGAGCGATTGTAGCAGTTTATGAACTTCAGTCCAGTAAGGGTCAAGAATAGAGCAGTCCCAAAAAATATGAATATGGGTACCTACAGACTGTCTACATCTCCAGCATAAGTTGGGGACAGATGGGTTTTGAGCATGGAGTATGTCTGGGGTTCTATACCAAAAAAAATATATTTTGATGGCAGTTTCCTTGTGGGTTACGCATCGTGAGATTTTTGAGGTGGATTCCCATATTTTATCCCAGTCTATCAGTGAGATTGGACGATTCAATGTTCGAGACCATTTCTTCATATAATTATGCGTCGAGTCTGTCAGGGGAGGAGTTTCGTGCAACATCTTATATATAGATGATATTAGTTTGGTTTCATATGGACCATCAGCACATAGCATTTCAAAAGCTGTGGGTTTTTCTAAAGTGAGGGAGGGAGAGCAGGAGAGGAAATAATGTTTAAATTGTAGGTAAGAGTATTCTAGGGAAGTGGGGAGATCGTGTTTCTTTTGTAGTTCCTTGAAGGTGCAGAGTTTACGGGATGCGGGGTGTACCAAGTGTCGCAGCTGAAAAATTCCTGCTTGCGTCCAATGGAAGAGTGCGTATATATGACATTCCATCTGGGATGTCTGGGTTAAATAAGACATTCTGGAGAGGGGAGCATGGTGAGGTTAGGGCAAATCGTTCAGCGCACTTCTTCCAGATGGATAGAGAGAAAAGCATCGGAGCTAGACAGATGGACCTTAATTGGGGCATAAATTTGTTGGAAGCTGGCCATAGTAAATAGCACAGATGTACTGGGGCAGTGATACTCATTTCTATTTCGGCCCATCTGCTGGGAGCTTTTCTAGAGGTCCAGGTGGCCATTGCCCTAAGGTGTGAGGCATAGTAATATTAAATGAGATCTGGAGCAGCTAATCCGCCTTTGGACCTGAGGGCAAAGACCACCGATTTGGCGATTCTATGGGACGCGTTGTTCCAAATAAATTGTAGGAATTTCCTCTGGAGATTTTTCAGCTGCGACATTGGAACTGAGATTGGGAGAGTTTCAAACAGATAAAGCAGTTTGGGAAGTATTGTCATTTTGAGGACATTGATCCTGCCGAGGAGAGATATAGGGATGGAGGACCAAAGATTGAGAAGTCTTGTTATTTCCGAGATCATAGGAGAGAAATTGGCCTGGTAGAGGGAGGTGTATGAGGGGGTTAAATGTATGCCCAGGTATTTCAGTGAGGATGTGCACCATCTATATTTATATGTAGATTGTAGGGAGGAGAGTACATCTGGGGGTATGTTTATAGGAAGGGCTTCCGTTTTTGACTGGTTAATTTTAAATCCTGATATGGAGCTAAAGGAGGATAGTATATCGTGTAGAAGAGGTAAGGAGGAGTCTGGGCGAGTGATAGTTAGCAAGATATCATCAGCGAAAAGTGATAGTTTATAGTCGAGTCCTCGTAGTGGGATCCCTCGTACTTCAGGGTGATCTCTGATAGCTACCGCTAGTGGTTCAAGACTTAATATAAATAGTAGGGGAGATAGGGGGCATCCCTGTCTGGTTCCGTTGCTAAGAGTGAACCTCTGTGATGTGTAAGAGGACAGTTGGACTTGGGATGTAGGAGATGAGTATAAGGCTTGTAAGGCTTGTATAAAGGGACTAGAAAATCCAAACCTTTGTAGGACCGCAAACATGAATGGCCAGCTTAAACGGTCAAATGCTTTTTGGGCATCTAGGCTCAGCACCATGGTGGGTTGTTTGGTCTTATTCACTAAGTCTATTAGGTCAATGGTTCTCCTCGTATTATCACCTGTGTGTCTTGTTGGGACGAATCCTACTTGATCTTTATGGATCAAGGTTTTCAACATGGGGGACAGTCTGTTAGCTAATATTTTAGTGAAGATTTTATAGTCTGAATTTAGTAAGGCTATAGGGCGGTAGTTATCAGGTATGGCTGGGTCCTTACCCGGTTTGGGGATAACTGTTAGATTGGCGTGCATGAATTGTGGGTGTGGAACAGTACCTTTGAGGAGAGAGGTGTATAGGTTTTGAAGATGGGGGTTAAGGATCGGCAGGAAAGTCTTCTTATAGTAGGAGTAGGGAAGACCATCCGGACCTGGGGATTTGTGAGACGGAAGATTTTTAATCACATCAGTTATTTCTGTGGAATCAATTGGGGAGTTGAGTGTGGAAAGCTGTGTAGGGGAGAGGTTAGGTAGTCTAAGAGAGGACATGACGTTTTCGAATTTAGTTTGAGAGAATTGGGCGTTCGGGTCTGAGCTTAAACAGTTATATAATTGGTTATAAAAATTTCCGAACGTTTTGGTCATTGTCATGAGGCAATATGTGGGATTACCGTCTGGCTGTATTAAGTGGTCTGGTATTGATAGGTATGGTCGTGGTTTTAGTCTGTTAACTAGCATGGTGTGGGGTTTGTTAGCAAATTCGTAAAACTTTTGTCTGGCCCATAGCATGGATTTAGAGATTTTATTCATGTCAAGTGTTTTGATCCTATTTCGGAGTGAGGTAACAGTTCTCAACTTTTCCACCGTGGGGGAAGCCATGAGTCTCTTTTCTGCAGAGTAGAGTTGGGCAATGAGGTCGGTTTTTATCTTTGCAGAGTCTCGCTTTAAGCGTGAGCCTGTGGATATACATTCACCTCTAAAAAAGGCCTTGTGGGCTTCCCACAAGGTGGACACCTCAGAGACTGAACCCTCATTTAATTGAAAAAATTCGACTAGTTTTTGTTCCAGGTGCGAATGGGATAGTGGGTTTTTTAGCATGGATTCATTAAGGCGCCAGTGGCAGGATTTCGGGGTAGTGGATGTTAATAGTATATCAAGTTCAATGGGTGCATGGTCCGACCAGGTGATGGGGTTTATCTCGGATGATACAACGTAAGGGAGGAGGGGGGCAGTGACCAGAAAGTGGTCTAGTCTGGAATATAGTTTGTGGGCATGGGAGTAGAAGGAATAGGTCCTTTGGGTGGGGTGTTTGACCCTCCATGTATCAAAAAGGTTATGTGACCTTGTTAGCTGGCGAAAGGATGCTGACAATTTCTGGGAGGTGGGTTGCTGAATATTTTTAAAAAGGGTTTGTCTATCCCTGGTCGGTGACATGCACACATTGAAGTCGTCTCCAAATATCATAAAGGGTTGGGAAAAGGGTTGCAATTTTTCAAAAACTGAGTTCAGAAAGTTGATTTGTCCCACATTGGGGGCGTATATGTTTGCTAAGGAGAAATGTGTGTTCAGATGATCACAATTCAGGAGAATAAAGCGACCGTGAGGGTCTAGGTAAGACGAAAGGACCCGTATAGGGCATGAACGTTTGATTAGAATCGCTACCCCCGCTTTACCGGAAGGATCGGAGGCTATGTAAGCCATCGGAAAATGTTTGGAAGCGAATTTGAAAGTTCCCTCGGATTTAAAGTGTGTCTCCTGAATCATGATCACCTCTGCGTTGGAGGCCCTGAACTCCTTCAAAGCTTGCCATCGTTTCTTGATGGAGTTCAGACCCTTCACATTACATGAATATATCTTAAGAGCCATAATCTATTAGGATTAGATAGTGCCATGGAGAACATTCTGCACAATAACTTGAAGTATATGAACAACCATATATGGTAACATTTGGATATAGAAATAAACCGAAGTTGAGCAAAAAAACAACATTGAACAGTGGTTACCTGAAGTTGGTCAAAAAAAGGGTGACCCATAAATTGTGTTCTCAAAAAGAACGCATGTGTATCAGAGGCAAGATTAATTGCACAAAAACAAAAATAAAACTTGTGGAAAAAATAAAGAAAAAAAAACATGGGATGGGGGGATATATAAAACAAATAAGAAAAAGGCAAGAAAAATAAAAAAATCTAAGAATTTCTGTCGATGAGCCTGAAAGTAAAAAAAATTCAGGCTACCCAGGCAAAAGCCATGGGTCTCAGTGGAACGCATGACGACTTGCGGGAGTCACCAAGTGAAGGGACATGTGTCCCCGTCTCTTCTTAAGAGGACTGCTCGGATTCAGAGCGAAAAAAAGTAGTGCCAACGTGGGTATGTGCAAAAAGAAAACAAGAAAAATCGAGGCAGCGGAACCAAGATGGAACAAAAAGGAGATGAGTTTCCCATCGGTTAGTGGACGATGAAGTTCATCTCAACGGTGTAAGAACGTGGTTCCCAGTCATTTTCAGGGGGAAGAAGGCCGTCTTTCAGTGGGGCCTTGTTCTAGGCCTAAGAACATTTTCTCTGGGGATGTTCCAGAGAGTAAAAAGGTAGAAGAAACCAAAGCCGGTTCCTGGGGAGATGAAGGCCCTCTTCAGGTCGGGAATCTGTGGGGGTTAGGCCTCTGAGGAGTGGAGAAGTTCTTCTGCGAACGTCGCTGGACCGGGGTCCAGATCTTGGCTGGTGTGGTGAGGGGTTTTATGTTAGGGACTGGAGCCTGAATATCTTCTTCGGGTAGTGGTGGGAGCCCGAGGCTGCGGATGAAGGATTCTCCTTCATAGAGGTCCCTCAGGGAGTGTTGGACGCCATCTTTGGTCGCTGACAAGCGAAAGGGGAAGCCCCAACGGTATGGAATCTGGTGGTTTTGCAGGTGTGTGGTAATCGGACGAAAGCTGCGCCTCTTTGCTAGGGTGATTGGGGATAGATCACTGAAGATTTGAATTCTAGATTGCTTGAATTCAATACGTGACTTGTTGCGGGTAGCATTTGTCAGTGCTTCTTTGCTTTCATAAAAGTGGAAACGGACGATGACGTCTCTTGGGTTTGCATTAGGTGGTGGCTTCGGGGCTAATGATCTGTGTGCCCTGTCCAGGTGCCAATCTATGTCTGGTATATGTGGTGCCAGGGTAACGAAGAGGCCTAGGAGGTAGGGGCGGAGGTCTTTGTCACTAACCGTTTCAGAGATCCCTCTGATTCTTAGGTTTTGGCGTCTTTCGCGGTTCTCCAAATCTTCTTGCTGTATTTGAAGTTGAGAGACAGTGTGCTTCATGCTGGCATTATCTTCTTCAAGGGCATGCACATATTGGGTTAGTTCATCAAATTTATTTTTGAGGGTGTCAGTACGTTCCCCTAGTTGGTCGATTTCACCCCTCAGCTCATGTGCAATTTTACCCACTTCTTTAGCAATGCTGTGGGTTAGGTCATGTAAAAGCAGATTGAGCCTTGTGTCCAGTACTGCTATCGTCACTATATCTGTTGGGGTTTCAGATGTATGTGGGGAGTGAGGTTGTGGGGATTGCTGGGGAGGCTGGGAGTTGTTGTCCTCCGCGGCCGGGTTGCGCGGCTCCACATGTGGCCTGGAAGCGTGTGTCGGGCCTAGTGAATCACTCGAGGCCAGGGATTGCGGCCTATACAGAAAGCGCTCCATACCTGAGGTAGGTCGCGATGGGGGCGGCGGAATAAAGCCTCTGTAAACGCTCTTTTGGAAGCCAATCTTCCCCATACGTTGCCTGGGGGGTTCCGGCAGTCAGCGGTGTCGCTCCTGTGTTTAGGGCTGCTCGTGTAGCTGTGTAGGAGCCGCGGGTCGGGAGACGGGGACCGGAGCTCTTCCTTTACACGTCCGCCATCCCGCACGCCGCGCATGCGCCCTTCCGGGGCAGCCTTTCTGGAAGGCGGAGGACGGAATTCCACATACCAGTCTGGTGCAGCCGTGAACGGGATCTCCAGGGTAGAGCAGAAGTGGTGTAGGTCTTCCGGGACTCTAAGGAGAGCAGAGCGACCCTGGGTGGATGCCGATAGGGCGAAGGGGAATTTCCACCTGTATGGGATTTCTCGCTCTCGGAGGACTTCCAGGACGGGGCTCAATTCTCGGCGACGCTGCAGGGTAATGTTGGATAAGTCCTGGAACAAACGGATTTCAGCCCCGTTATGTTGTAGTGGAGTGGGGTAGAGCGGGCCTTACGGAGAATCTCCTCCTTTAGCTGATAGTCTATGAGGCAACAGACTACATCTCGAGGGGGGTCAGAGTCCTTACCCCTGGGGCGCAAAGCACGGTGTATACGTTCCATGCCAATTGGGGTGTCGGGCGGTCTGGTCAGCAGAGTGTTGAAGAGGGAGGAAACTTCCAGCCGTAGATGGTCCGTGTCGATAGATTCAGATAATCCCCGTACGCGGAGGTTATGACGCCTTCCGCGATTATCTAAATCTTCGACGTGTCGGTTGAGATCCCTCAGTTGGAGCGTGTGGGTGTCCAGTTTTTGGCAGGTCCGGCACAATACAGAGGAGTGAGAGGAGACGGCCGTCTCCACTTCTTGGACTCTGCCAGCAATTGTTTGGATATCCACTCGGAGGTCCGAAATGGCTGCCGTGAGGGCCGCTGTCAAGGTGTCCTTAATATCGGTAGCCACCGATCTCAGGTCATGGAGGCTGGGCTGCTGTGTCGGCGTGAGCAGAATCTTATCATTCGGAGGTGAGGACCGCGGGCTGGATCCGTGTGAAAGTCCTGTAGGCCGCGAAGTGCCTCGTGTCGGCGCCATGTTGCCGGCATGGGACCTGAACATCTCCGGGATATTCTGTGTCAGTCTGCCGGCGGGTTCCCTCGGGGATCTCGATCGTGAGGCAGAAGAGCCGCGGGAAGAGGTTCCCATGTTGGTAGGGTGTATAGCTGATAAAAGTCCTCCGTTTTAGGCAGGTTGTAGTCTCAGGCGGCGGTAGCTCACAGATTAAGCTGCCATTCTTCACCGAGGTCAGGCCACGCCCCCCCATAATGATGTTTGTTAATAAACCCTTTCAATATTTTATTATTTTTAAGCATTGTGTCAGACTTCAGGGGCTTGACAGGTGAGCCCGATATAGCAGGGGGAAGGCCTCCCGTACGTGTCTGGTTCTCGGCCCCCTGGAAGTGGGGACAGGAGGCACGAGAGCGCAGAGTGGTATGAGAGCCTGGCCCCAGAGACTTGCTGGAGTGGGGTCAGAGGTTCCCCGACAGTAGAAGGTAGGCAGCAGGTATGGAGCAGGGGCTGACAGGACACTTCCACACACAGGCACGGTACAGAGGAGAGGCAGGTTCAAGTCCGGGTCACAGGCAGAGTTGGCAACAGGCGGGCAGCGCAGTACAAAAGGAGCAGGCAGAAGCAGAGTCAGGGACAGGCCGAGGTCAACAGGCGGGCAGCAGACAGGCAGGTACAGGATCAAGCCGGGAATCAGGAAGTCAGGAGGTGTTCAGGCAACAGGTATCAGGATGCAGGAAGCTGACGATCGGACGGCACCGAGCGCCCAGTGAGATCAGCCTAAATAGGCCGATTGGCGCCAAACGGCATGCGCGCGTGCCAACGCGCACCGGTGCACATGCACCCGCACGCGCAGGCACGCGCACAGGCGCACAATCATGCGCACCCGCATGCACCCGCACACTAGCGTGCACAGGTGCGCGCCCACGAGCGCCAGCGCGCACCGGCGCACACCGGCGCACCCCAGGGCGCCCTGCACCAAGTCCGCTCAGAGGCTCTTCCTGACAGTGCCCCCTCCTTAATGGCAGCCTCCGGATGCCCATCTGGTCCAATCTGTCCGCATGGGTGTTTTTAAAGGCGCTCAGGAGTTCCTCCGCGTGTAGGTTGCCTTCTGGCTCCCAGGAGTTGTCCTCCGGTCCATACCCCCTCCACTTGATCAAATACTGGGCTTGGTTGCCCCTTTTCCTGCAGTCCAATATTGCTTCCACCTCAAATTCTTCCTCATCATCTATGATTACAGGTTCAGGTGGGCCTGTGTTACGTCCGGTAAAGGGGTTAGGGTTAACGGGTTTTAGCAGAGACACATGGAAGACTGGATGAATCTTCAGCGAACCGGGTAAGTCAAGCTCGTAAGTCACCTCATTAATTTTTCTTTTGACCGGGAAAGGGCCCAAGAATCTGGGGCCTAACTTTCTCGAGGGGCAAGCCATCTTCAGGTTAGTGGTTGAGAGCCAGACTTGGTTACCGGGTACCAGGATGAGCTCACCTCGCCTCCTCCTATCGAACATTTTTTTATTGTACTCCTGGGTTCGGGTCATAGTTTCCTGTAATGCCTTGTTGTTGGTCCGGAAAATATCCATTATTTCGGACACTGCAGGGATGGAACACTCGGGTACAGAGCCAGGCAGGAAGGTTGGGTGGTAGCCATAGTTTGCAAAGAAGGGTGTTTGCTTGATCGCGGAATGCAGGGAGTTGTTATAAGCAAACTCGGCAATAGGTAATAGCGAGGCCCAATCGTCCTGGGAGAAGGCAGAGAAGCAGCGGAGATACTACTCCAGGGTTTGGTTAGTTCTCTCCGTCTGCCCGTTCGTCTGAGGGTGATAGGCGGATGAAAATGCCAGCTCGATCTCCAGAGAACTGCAGAGGGCTTTCCAGAACCTGGAGGTAAATTGAACACCGCGATCAGACACGATGCTCGAGGGGACCCCATGCAGCCTCACTATCTCTTTGATGAAGATCTTCGCCGTTTCCATGGCCGAAGGAGTGCCCTTCATGGGTAAAAAATTAGCCATTTTAGACAACCTGTCAACCACAACGAAGATGGTAGAATAGCCTTCTGCTAAAGGGAGTTCCACAATGAAATCCATTGATATCATCTTCCAAGGTCTTCCCGGGACAGGCAGGGGCCTTAGTAAACCCCAAGTCTTGGCTCGGCACGTCTTGCTTCGGGCACAGGTGGTACAGGTTTCCACATAGGTCTTGCAGTCTTTAGTCAGCTGCGGCCACCAGAACGCACGCTGCACCAATTCCGTCGTCTTCAGGGTACCGAAATGTCCGGCCAACCTATGGTCGTGACAAAGTCCCATAACCTCCACTCTCAGACCTTCAGGGACCAGAATTTTGTCCCTGTACCAGAACACACCGTCCAGCATCTTTATCTCATTTCCAACAGGTGGAACCCATTCCACCGAAGCTTGCTTTAAGCGGGAAATTTCCGGCCGGCAGGATGGTATCTGGGGGTAATGGTTCTTCAGCCTCATGAAACATGCGGGATAGAGCATCAGGTTTAGTATTCTTGGAGCCGGGTCTGTAGGTGATATGGAACAAAAATTTGGAAAAGAACAAATCCCATCTTGCCTGCCGTGGCCTCAGCCTTTTAGCTGTCCTCAGATATTCCAGGTTTTTGTGGTCAGTGTAGACCAGGATAGGGTGTGCAGCGCCCTCCAGCAAGTAGCGCCACTCTTCCAAGGCGGCCTTGATGGCCAGGAGCTCCCGGTCCCCAACGTCGTAAATTCTCTCCGCCGTAGAGAGTTTGCGGGAGAAGAAGGCCACTGGAAACAGGAGAGCCTTGGCACCTTGTTGCTGGGAGAGCACGGCCCCCACAGCGATTTCTGACGCGTCCACTTCGAGGACGAAGGGTAGCACAGGATCAGGGTGCTTCAGGATGGACGCAGAAGTAAACAGTTCTTTCAATTTTTCAAAAGCCACTTGCGCACTGGGGGACCAACAGAACCGATTTCCTTGCTTGGTGAGTTCAGTGATGGGGAAGATGATTGCAGAGAAGTTTCTAATAAATTTCCGATAAAAATTAGCAAAGCCTATGAAGCGTTGGACTCCCTTTTTATCGATCAGAGCAGGCCACTCCAGGATGGCGGACACCTTTTGGGGGTCCATCTTGATACCATCAACGGATATGACTAAGCCAAGAAACTCTGGTTTGCAATTCAAATTCGCACTTTTCCAATTTGGCGTAAAGCCCGTGCTGCCTGAGTCGAAAGAGGACATTTCGTACGTGCCTGCGGTGGTCGGGAACTGATGAAGAGAAGATCAGGATGTCATCCAGGTAGACTATGACGTATAGGTCCAACAGATCACGGAAAATGTCATTAACAAAATGCTGAAAAGTTGCAGGTGCGTTGCACAGACCAAAGGGCATGACGAGATACTCAAAGTGCCCGAAACGAGTACGGAAGACAGTTTTCCACTCATCCCCCTCTCTGATACGAATCAAGTTATAGGCCCCGCGGAGGTCAAGCTTGGTAAAGACCACCACGGACCCCAGTCTTTGGAAGAGCTCAGGCACCAGAGGCAGCGGGTAACGATTTTTAATCCTTATCTTGTTGAGTTCCCGGTAGTCGATACAAGGCCGTAGGGAATGGTCTTTCGGCCGGAGAGGTGGACGGGCGGATGAACCCCTTGGTGAGGTTTTCTTCGATGTAGATCTTCAGAGTTGCCAACTCCTGCTCTGTGAGTGGGAAGATTTTCCCGAAGGGGACTTCGGTCCCGGGCAGAAGCTCTATCGGGCAGTCATAGGGCCTGTGCGGTGGCAAGATCTCTGCCCCCTCCTTGCTAAAGACATCCAGGAAGTCCCGGTAGGGTGCCGGGATTGCTTGTTGCAACTCAACATCAGTGTCCAGATACAGAAGTGGGGAAGACTTTGCGGGCAACTTGTGTAGGCAGTGCTGCTGACAGTATCCAGAGATAAACTTGATCTCTCCCGTGGCCCAGTTGATGCTGGGGTTGTGGGCCTGTAACCAAGGCATTCCCAGTATGATGGGAAAGAGAGGAGATGAAATTGCATCCAAGCATAGGAGTTCCTGATGAGCCGGGCCCATGGTGGCCAGTAGAGGAACGGTTTCCTGTGTAACGGGACCAGAACTGAGGGTGGTGCCATCTGCCAGATGTACTGCGAGGCTCTGTGTCTTCAATCAGAGGGGGATGTGATGGTTAGTGGCGAAGGTAAGGTCGATAAAGCAGCTGCAGGCTCCAGAGTCAATTATGACTGGTACTGGGATATCCTTGTCGGGAAGCTGTAGGACAACAGAGAGAGCAAAGTGAGATGCAAGTTTAGGCAGGGTAGGTGCAGACTTGGAAGAAACTGGAGGTGACTTACGTGTCTTATTGGGGCAAGACCTCACATAGTGCCCCGGTTCGCCACAGTACATGCACAAGTTGTTGATCCTTCGGCATTGCCGCTCCTCCGAGGTGAGTGAAGGACGGATGAGCCCAAGCTGCATGGGTTCAGAAGTATCGGGTACCGGAGCAGAAGGAGCAAAGGAGGTTGGGCGGAAGGAGCCGGAAGCACTGGGGACCTTGGGGAGGACCCAGGTGGGCCGGTATTGACTGGTGGCCCTCTCTGAACGGCGTTCCCTGAGACGCCGGTCTATCTGGATAGACAAGTTGATCAGATCTTCCAGGGACTGCGGAACGCCAACCCGTGCCAGTTCCTCCTTTAAGGAATCCGACAGTCCCATGCGGAACTGGTAGCACAAGGCCGTGTCGTTCCATTCCGTGTCAGAACCCCAGTGCCTGAACTCCGCCACATAGTCCTCGACGGCCCTACGCCCCTGCTGCAGGGCGTGTAAAGCGGCCTCAGCGGTCGCTTTTAGTTGGGGGTCCTCGTAGAGCTGTGCCATGGTGGAGAAGAAGGTATCCAGATTATCCAGAGAGGTAGACTTTTGCCGCATGAGGCGGTGGGCCCAGGTTTGTGGCTCCCCGGACAGGAGGGAGATTACGAAGCCCACCTTGGTCGCTTCCAATGAAAAGGTGCGTGGTTGCAACGCAAAGTAGAGCTCGCAGGCACTGCAGAATTACCAGAACTTCCTACGGTCTCCAGAGAACCTCTCAGGAACTGGTACTTTAGGTTCTGGGGGTAGCATGACTACTGAAGGTGCAGGTCCGGCAACGGGAGCGGCTTGGTGGTGTGCAGGGGATGAGAGGACCTGGACCTGTCCTTCCAATCTGTTGTAGCCCTCCTGAAGGCTCTTCACGGCTTGTGTGAGACCCGCCAGGTGTCTACACAACTCCTCCATGGGAGAGGCCCCCTGCTCGGACTCAGACATGGCTGTCCGATACTGTCAGACTTCAGGTGCCCGACAGGTGAGCCCGATATAGCAGGGGGAAGGCCTCCCGTACGTGTCTGGTTCTCGGCCCCCTGGAAGTGGGGACAGGAGGCACGAGAGCGCAGAGTGGTATGAGAGCCTGGTGGGTCGTTGCTGGGGAGATGGCCCCAGAGACTTGCTGGAGTGGGGTCAGAGGTTCCCCGACAGTAGAAGGTAGGCCGCAGGTATGGAGCAGGAGCTGACAGGACACTTCCACACACAGGCACGGTACAGAGGAGAGGCAGGTTCAAGTCCGGGTCACAGGCAGAGTTGGCAACAGGCGGGCAGCGCAGTACAAAAGGAGCAGGCAGAAGCAGAGTCAGGGACAGGCCGAGGTCAACAGGCGGGCAGCAGACAGGCAGGTACAGGATCAAGCCGGGAATCAGGAAGTCAGGAGGTGTTCAGGCAACAGGTATCAGGATGCAGGGAGCTGACGATCGGACAGCACTGAGCGCCCAGTGAGATCAGTCTAAATAGGCCGATTGGCGCCAAACGCCATGCGCACGCGCAGGCACGCACACAGGCACACAATCATGCGCACCCGCACGCACCCGCACACTAGCGTGCACAGGCGCGCGCCCACAAGCGCCAGCGCGCACCGGCGCACACCGGCGCACCCCAGGGCGCCCTGCACCAGGTCCGCTCAGAGGCTCTTCCTGACACATTGACTAAATTTGTTTTCCCGAAAAGGATAAATTGATAAGAGATAGATTTATCGAATAATAGTATTGGAATGAGGAATACGAATAAGTAAAGGGAGAAAGAGACTAATCTTTAAACTATAAAGTCTTGTTTATCCTGTGAATTCAAGCTATTTGGTTAATACAAAAAGAAAAAATAAATAAAACTTGCAACCCATTGGATGAAACCTATCCATGGTAACTAAAAATCAGTGTTATTGTATAGTCACACCAATATGAAGCAAAACGACCTTATAGGTCAAATTGGAAAAAAAAAAAAAAAATGAAAATAAAAATAAATATGAAAATGAAAAATAATGGTCCATTAGCTATTGGGAGTAGGTTCCTCTGCCAATGATGATGGATTTCTTCATAGACTCTCTTCTGTTAAGGGATTATATTTGCGATTTTCATTCCATATTATCTTCTTGTTCTTGAGGTGGGGATGCATGTCGACTTCTCTTGTGTAGGTGTTGATTTTAATTTTTCTCCACAAATTGGGATGGATTTCTTAGTGAGGAAGTAGATGCTGTTCTTCTTCTCCAGGTAGATGTAGTATGTGAATTCAACCAGTTTTAGATCTTGTAGCTCTTGTTTGAGTTCTTCAGGTTATCTGCAAGTGTGTCTGGTACCTTGGTAGGTAAATCGTAAGGAAAATGGAAAACCCCATTGGTAGGTGATATTATTACGTTGCAATTCCATTAATTGTGGCTTCATTGCATGTCTTTTGGAGATAGTTAGCTGGGAAAGGTCTGCAAACAATTGATAATTATGTCCCTGAAAGACTAAGTTAGTCTTTTCTCTAGCAGCAATTAAGAGTTGTTCCTTTGTTCTGAAAAAGTGGAATTTAGCTATAATGTCCCTTGGGGGGGCTGTCTGCGTTTTTGGGCATAAGAGCCCGGTGCACTCTGTCCGTCTTCAATGGTATTCCTGGTAGTAATTCTTGACATAAAGCAGTTACTGAGGATTGTACATTTATTACAGTATCTGGTATCCCTTTGATACGCAGATTTGATCTTCTAGCTCTGTTTTCATAATCCTCTAATTTGTTCTGTAGTGTAATATTTTTTTCTTTAACCAGTTACTGACCGCCCGCCGTCATATGACGGCGGGACGGTGCAGCTCTCGTGGCGGGCCGCCGTCATATGACGGCGGCCAAAAAACACGGCCTTACGCGCGATCGCGGGCGCGCAGCCGTGCTCTGTCGGTGCCGGCGTGTCCCGGAGACACACCGCGTCACCGACAGGGGTGAACAGCCATTGGACATGGCTGTTCACCATGTGATCAGCCGCGATTACGTCACGGCTGATCACATTGGGGAAGTCCCGACTTTAGACAGCGCATGCGCGCGATCGGGAGCGCGCAGCGCGGTCATGTCGGTGGCGGCGTGTTCCCAGGAACACTGCTCGTCACCGACAAGGGTAATCAGCCAATGACTGATGGCTGATTACCACGTGATCGGCTGTGATCCATTCACAGTCGACCACTAAATGTAAACAAAGACCGGTTACTAGCTGTTACCGGCTATTCTCTCCTCACACACCGTTACCAGTGTGAGGAGAGAACAGCCAGGAGCAGTGAGTTACCGATCTTTGTCTGTACTGTACTGTAGTGCACCAAACACAGCTAAAGAGAACCTGTCACATCGCCCCCCCCCATTACAGCTGTCACCCAACAGTCACCACAAAAGTGTCCACAAAAGTGCACCTGTCACCCGTCAGTGTCCACAAAGTGCACCTGTCACCCGTCAGTGTCCACAAAGTGCACCTGTCACCCGTCAGTGTCCACAAAGTGCACCTGTCACCCGTCAGTGCCCACAAAGTGCACCTGTCACCCATCAGTGCCACTGTCACCCATCAGTGACCATCGGCAGTGACCGTCATCAGTGACCGCCATCAGTGACCGTCATAAGTGACCGTCATCAGTGACCCAGATCTGTCACCCATCAGTGCCCACAAAGTGCACCTGTCACCCATCAGTGACCATCGCCAGTGACCGTCATAAGTGACCGCCATCAGTGACCGTCATAAGTGACCGCCATCAGTGACCCAGATCTGTCACCTATCAGTGCCCACAAAGTGCACCTGTCACTGTCCAGAGACTGCCGTCAGTGGTTCACCCGTCACCCACCAGTGACGTCACACGTCACCCGTCACCCACCAGTGAAGTCATTCGTCACCTGTCACCTGTCGCCCATCACTGACCGTCATTTGTCACCAGTCGCACAGCCCATCACAAAGCATGTCCAAAAGATTATATACAAGTGAGGAGGCATTCCAGATCCTCGCCATGACTGATGAGAGCAGCGGGGAGTTCTCATCAGATTCAAATGCCAATTCCGATCGTTCAAATTCAGCATTTGAACCGATCGAAAGTAGTATATCGGCAAATGAATCGGAGGAAGAATGGATCCCTCCTAAACGAGCACGGCGTTCTGGAAACCAGGCAGCCACCAGCAATATATCCCAGGATCAAATTCCCAGGCCCAGTACCAGTGCTGCCACCAGCGAAAGGCCACAAGAAATGCCCAGCCCCAGTACCAGCACTGCCGCATCATCACGCCCAAATGCCAGCACAGGAACAAATCCCCCAACTACCAGCACTGGAGTGCCACGTCCCCCAAGAGCCAGGGCCGCTACATACCTCCCAGATGGTCTTGCCAATCCAACATGGCTGCCTTCCAACTCAGGATCAGCAAGAATCCCCCCTTTCACTGCACAGCCAGGTGTGCAGGCCAATACCCAAAATTTTTCCCCAATTGATTGTTTTCATTTATTTTTGCCCGACACTTTGCTGCAACTCATCGTGGACCAGACCAATTTATATGCCCAGCAGTATATAGCCAACAACCCCGAATCATCTTACGCCCGTCCATTTGAGTGGAGAAGCTTGACTCTGGAGGAGTTCAAAGTGTTTATGGGCCTCACCATAAACATGGGGCTTACCAAAAAAAATGAAGGACATGCCTATTGGTCCACCGACCCCATCCACCATATGCCCATTTATTCTTCCGTTATGTCCAGGTCCCGATACAGGATGATAATGCGCTTTTTCCATTTCAGGGACAACAGCCAGTGCCCTCCCCGCAATCATCCAAATCATGACAAATTATATAAAATTCGCCCACTCATTAATTTCTTTTCCCAACGATTTTCAGAACTCTATGTCCCCGAAAAGCACATATGTGTCGATGAGTCCCTGGTACCCTTTTCAGGCCGGCTAGGAATAAGACAATACATTCCTAGCAAAAGGGCCAAATACGGAGTGAAGTTTTATAAGCTTTGCGAGAGAGCCACGGGATATTTGTATGCTTTCCGCATATACGAAGGAAAAGATTCCCAGCTCCAGCCCCCTGAGTGCCCGGCCTACATGGGCACAACTGGTAAAATCGTATGGGACCTGGCATACCCACTGCTGAGGAAAGGTTACCACATATACCTGGATAACTTCTACACCAGCCTGCCCCTTTTCAAACACCTATACCTCGCAGAAACCCTGGCCTGTGGAACCTCCAGAAAGAATAGGAAGGGCTTCCCACAAGCCATAGTAAACAAGAAATTGCGAAGGGGAGAAAGAGCAACCTTGCGATGCGACGAAGTGCTGGCTTTGAGGTGGAAGGATACCAGGAATGTGTACATGATTTCCACCATCCATGATGACACTACAGTGGAAGTTCAGAGACGACAAGGTCCCATCGTAAAGCCAAAATGTGTACACGATTACAATCTGTACATGGGGGGGGGGGGGGGGGGGGTGGATTTCAACGACCAAATGCTTCAGCCCTATTTAGCAATTAGGAGGTCCCGTTTCTGGTACAAGAAGGTAGCACTCTATTTAATTCATTTGGCCATTTATAATGCCTTCATAGTTCACACCAAATCCACAGAAAGCCCTGCCCACTTCCTAAAATTTATAGAAAACGTTGTCAGGTCCCTCATCTACGGTCAAAGACCCCCCCAGAAAACCTTCGCTCTGATGCCGTTAGCCGACTTCACGAACGCCACTTCCCGGACCACATTCCACCATCTGAAGCGGGCCGAAGACGCCAAAAAAGATGTCGAGTATGCAGCAAAAATGCATTTAGAACTGATACCAGCTACCACTGTGTCGACTGTCCCTCCGAACCCGGCCTTTGCATTGGTATATGCTTCAGACTATATCACACATCCCTACATTTTTAGCCCATATTCTTAACCATTTCCCCATTTTCAACATCTGTGCTGACCATTCCCCATGCTTCCTCAAATATCCACTGCCTTCCACGTGAACTGACCCTGGCCTGTTTTTTGACTATGCCTCTGCCAACCGTTTGGACTGCTTCCACGTGAAATGACCCTGGCCTGTTTTATCAACTACGCTTCTGCCTACTGCTTGGACTGCTTACATGTGAACTGACCCTGGCCTGTTTTATCAACTACGCTTTGGCCTACCGCTTGGACTGCTTGAACATGAACTGACCCTGGCCTATTTTATGGACTATGCTTTTGCCTACCGCTTGGACTGATCTGTTGCCCTGCTACTGTAGTACACAGGGGTCTCACATGTGAGGGGCTCCAGAAATGTTTTTCCGGATGGAGAAAACAATTTTTTTGTTGTCTCCGGGTTTCTTAATTTCCGGATTAGGGTCTGGAGCCCGGAGGCTTCATAGAGATTTGGGTGGGTCGAAGCCTCTACCCCTGTGGCCCTGTGCACAGGTCTTACCCGATTGCGGCCCTCAGCCTGCTGCTGACTTACTGCCACTATCTCCCTGCCTGCAGCATAAACTGACCACACCTGGACACATTTTCTAAAGGACAAATGCTTTGGCTGTGCTGACGATATCCTTGTGCTGACTATAGACAATATTCCTACCTGCTGCCTGGATAATTATTATTGTTGCTAAGCACATCCCTGTCTGCTGCCTGCTGCCTGCTGTCTGCTGCCTGCTGCCTGCTGCATGCTGCCTGCTGCCTGGACCAAATCCCTCTTCTGGGGACACTACAAAAACCACAGGTAATACTTTTTTTTTTTTTACCCTTTGCTCAATAGAATTTATTTTGGAGTGTATTTTTTGGTATGTAAATGCTATCTGTTAGAAATATAAGGGCCTTCAAAAATAATAGGTTGTCAGGAAATTAGAAGTGCAATTTATGCTTGTAGAACGCCTGAAGGTGCTACTTCACTGGCGGGCCTCTGTATGTGGCCAGGCTGTGTAAAAGTCTCACACATGTGGTATCGCCATACTCAGGAGGAGTAGCAGAATGTATTTTGGGGTGTCATTTTTGCTATGTACATGCTATGTGTTGGAAATATCTTAAAAATGGACAACTTTGTGGAAAAAAAATGCGTTTTCTTTTTTTTTCCACATATTCCAAAAACTTCTGGAAAAAAATGAACAGTTTAAAAGACTCATAATGCCTCATAGATTATACGTTGGGGTGTCTACTTTCCAAAATGGGGTCATTTTGTGGGCGTTTCCATTGTCCTGGGGCTCCAGGGCCTTCAAAACTGTAATAGGTGATTGAGAAATGAGATGTGTAATTTATGCTTGTAGAACGCCTGAAGGTGCTACTTCACTGGCGGGCCTCTGTATGTGGCCAGGCTGTGTAAAAGTCTCACACATGTGGTATCACCATACTCAGGAGGAGTAGCAGAATGTATTTTGGGGTGTCATTTTTGCTATGTACATGCTATGTGTTGGAAATATCTTAAAAATGGACAACTTTGTGGAAAAAAAATGCGTTTTCTTTTTTTTTCCACATATTCCAAAAACTTCTGGAAAAAAATGAACAGTTCAAAAGACTCATAATGCCTCATAGATTATACGTTGGGGTGTCTACTTTCCAAAATGGGGTCATTTTGTGGGCGTTTCCATTGTCCTGGGGCTCCAGGGCCTTCAAAACTGTAATAGGTGATTGAGAAATGAGATGTGTAATTTATGCTTGTAGAACGCCTGAAGGTGCTACTTCACTGGCGGGCCTCTGTATGTGGCCAGGCTGTGTAAAAGTCTCACACATGTGGTATCACCATACTCAGGAGGAGTAGCAGAATGTATTTTGGGGTGTCATTTTTGCTATGTACATGCTATGTGTTGGAAATATCTTAAAAATGGACAACTTTGTGGAAAAAAAATGCGTTTTCTTTTTTTTTTCCACATATTCCAAAAACTTCTGGAAAAAAATGAACAGTTTAAAAGACTCATAATGCCTCATAGATTATACGTTGGGGTGTCTACTTTCCAAAATGGGGTCATTTTGTGGGCGTTTCCATTGTCCTGGGGCTCCAGGGCCTTCAAAACTGTAATAGGTGATTGAGAAATGAGATGTGTAATTTATGCTTGTAGAACGCCTGAAGGTGCTACTTCACTGGCGGGCCTCTGTATGTGGCCAGGCTGTGTAAAAGTCTCATACATGTGGTATCGCCATACTCAGGAGGAGTAGCAGAATGTATTTTGGGGTGTCATTTTTGCTATGTACATGCTATGTGTTGGAAATATCTTAAAAATGGACAACTTTGTGGGAAAAAAAATGCGTTTTCATTTTTTTTCCACATATTCCAAAAACTTCTGGAAAAAAATGAACAGTTCAAAAGACTCATAATGCCTCATAGATTATACGTTGGGGTGTCTGCTATCCAAAATGGGGTCATTTTGTGGGTATTTGTACTTTCCTGGCTTGTTAGTGTCTCAAGAAACGAGATAGGTCTTCAGTACATCAGGTGTGATCAGGTGTGATCAATTTTCAATGATTTGCACCATAGCTTGTAGACTCTATAACTTTCACAAAAACTAAATAATATACACTAATTAGGGTTATTTTTACCAAAGATATGTAGCCATATACATTTTGGCCAAAATTTATGAAGAAATATTACTAATTTGTAAAATTTTATGACAGAAACAAAGAAAAAGGCATTTTTTCACCAAATTTTCAGTCTTTTTTAATTTATAGCACAAAAAATAAAAAACCCAGTAGTGATTAAATACCACCAAAAGAAATCTCTATTTGTGTGAAAAAAAGGACGCAAATTTCATTTGGGTACAGTGTTGCATGACTGAGTAATTGTCATTCAAAGTGCTGAATGCTGAAAATTGATCTGGTCAGGAAGGGGGTGAAAGTGCACTGTAGGCAAGTGGTTAAGTACATCCATTTCAGTCATGAGTTTGTGAGTTGAATTTTCATTATCTTCCACTTTAATCTCAAGTGCTGCTGTGCGGTGTCCCAATTCCCTAGTCTAATCTGAGATTTTCAGTGATTTGTTCTGAAGTTTTAGCGCCTTGTGTAGCATTTTTTTCAAATTGCTTTAAAATGCTTTGAGGAGAAGTAGAATCTTGTGCGGCTGAATGAGACACAGGTAATTCATTGTCTGAGTCTCCTGAGGAAACAGGCTGTATTAAGTTCAGTTTCAATTTTTGTTTAGTACAGCGCACTGAGGTGTTTGAGGCTGCTTCACCTATATTCACCTATATGTTAACCCCTTGCTCTTCAAGTGTTCCAGCAGGGGTTTCAATAATCTCCTTCTTTCTTTTTGTCTGTCTGCTTAAATACGAAAACACTTCAAATTCCTGCTTTTCAGTACCCATCCCATTTTTCTGCCATGATGCTTTCATTATCTCTTCTTTTATTTTATAGAAATGAATCCTACATAAGACATCCCTTGGATTTTTCTGCTCAGCATTACGTATTGTGGGAATTCTATGTATTCTGTCTATTTCAATCTCAGTGTCTAGTTGGTTATTCAACAATTTATTAAAGATACGCGTCACTGCTTGTTTTAAACTTTCATTCTTCACAAGCTCAGGAATACCTTTTATCCGAATATTATTCCTTCTATTCTTATTCTCATTTTCTTCTAGTTGTAATTGCAGGGTCAGAATTTGTTGCTGTTGTTTTTCTAATTTTGTGTTTAGTTCTACCAACTGTGTATTTGATTGTTTTTCCATTGTTTCATAGCCATTCATCTTCTGACCAATTATTTCCAAACCGGATTTCATTTCATTTATTTCTGTTTTAATTGGTCCCAGAATGTCTGCCATAAGCCTTTGAATGTCAGTTTTTGAGGGAAGAGCTTGAATTAACTGTCTAAGCTCTTGTATGGTCCCTCCCTCTACACCAGCCATCTCCGCTTGAATCTGTGCAGTAACTGCCCTCTTTTGTATTGCTTCAGGTGGTGTAAGAAAGATATCAGTCTGACCTGGTGTTTGTAAGTTTGACCTCTTCACACATACAGCCGGGGATACAGCCAAGGCTAATAATGTCTCTGTAGTATTCCACACGCGTTCACTCTGAGTAATATGTTTAGAAATCTTCTTACCCTGCTGAGTGTCAGGTCCCACCGTTTCCACGCTCTGTGTGCAGTCCGTTTCCTCTCTGTTAGCAGCGCCTTGTGGCGTCTCTTCCTTCACACGGAAGCTGTGATTGTGCTGTAGTCTCTCGCGGTACCTCTCGCGATACCGCGTTGTATAGTAATGAGAGGGCGGAGGGGAGGGGAATCTCGCTTCTCCCCTCGTATACTCACTGACCGGCATAAACCGTTGTTTTACGCCGCTGTAGTTATGCTCTGCTATAATGCATTGGATTGCTCCACTCTGGAGGACACAGTCTGCTTAGTCAGCTCTCACCACATCACTCCTCCATGCTCTGGCCCACCCCCCCGGAAGCACAAATCAAGATTTTTTTAAGGCCTATCAACAGGGTATCATTGATATTAACACATGGAATTATTATTAACACATCAGTCAAAAAAAAAAACATAATAAATACATTTCTTTTGACTGATGGATTAAATCAGTCAATTGATTGAGAGTCATCCCAGATGTATACAGCACTAATCTAGGTAAATTATCTGAAGTTTTCCATATGAGTGTAATCTTATCATAGACATGAATTTTAAAATATATATATGGATACAGATGAGGGGATACAACCAGCTTCTCTAGTGGTTGATGAAACTAGCCCTTTCACTACATGAATGGATTATATAAATGTAATGTATTATTTAAAGCATATTGCGAGTGGAGCACAATAGTGTATTGGGCATAAAGATTAGGCGCTATATAATCTATTGCAAATTGGTTTTGTATTCAGCGGCTGATCTTGTTTGATTTTCCTACTGTTATTCATTATTTATATATACTTAATAATTGTTTTAGCTTGTTGTCTAATTGTGCTTCGAATTGCAATGATGGTATGCTGCATTTATTTGCTATTATCACTCATTGATGCACGAAGCATTGCTTCATTAGCATTAAGATGTAAAGGCTGGTGCATTGAGGGAATGGGGACACAGGGAATGCGCCTGTGTGGGAGTCGCTCTCCGCCCATAGGCAGAGATTTTGGGAATAAAAGAAAGTTCGCCTTGCCAAGTAGCCAATCCCATGAATAAGTCAATTCTATGACGAAACATGTCGGGGCGTGGCTACTTGGCGAACGTTTGAGGCAGACACGGGACGCTGGACATCTTACACCGATCGGTGCATATCGGGGACAAGGAGCGGTGAGATAACATCTGATAGTCTCGCATACCCTGGGTCCGCCGTGACCATCCATGTTCCAGCAACAGATGCATGGAGTGATGTGAAATTTAACCTTTGGCGTGTGTTTTAGCTTTCACATGTGAGTGCAATGCAGTGAGATTTTATGTGTGATTAAAAAGTTTTTGACTTTATTACGCTATTGGAAGCAATCACTTTTTTTGCATGGGGAGCGCTTTTTGTGAACAGCCAAGGAAGTTACACCTGTCTTTTTAGCTGGAACCTAGAGATCTCCCATTTAACCCCTACAAAGAGGGTAAAAGCACTTATAGCCAAACACGAAAGTGTAAGGCACATTCAGCTGGTGAGTTTAAACACATAAGGGGAGTGAAGTCACAGACACTGCGGTGTGGTGGAGGAACGTGCTTGCAAGATTGTATTATCCAAGAGGCACTGATCATCTTTTATTGCTCATCTGTTATAAAGTTTATTTTTTTCTATATATATTTTTTTCACTGTGATGGACTTTTTTTTTGAATAAGAGATGGACAATTTATCATATATTTTGAAATAATTATTTATTTAATACAGTGTCAGTTTTTGATATTCACTGAGCTTCACAGGGTGATCCTTTATATAGAGGTTGTTACTTTTTATTTGTCACAATTTATTTTGTTACAATTTATTTTGTTACAATTTATTTGGTATTATTCTTTCACAGTACATTATTTGATAGTCACTGGGTACACATTGATTTTTCACTAATCTTTGCAGTACTACGCAATTATTGGTGTGTATTTACACTATATTCAGAGCCGCTTGTTCCACATCTTGCAAAGGGAATATTGTACACACTATGGCGGTATGCGAGGTGAGATACACGATCATAGGTACATTTCATCTCGCATTCATTATGTTGTAAGGGACTAAAGCAGAATCCGGCCCGGGTTTTCCAGCCTCTGTGGCAGCCTGGGTTCCGGTCCGGATGTTCTGGTCCACTGGAGTCCACAGTCACCTGGATGTTAAATAACCAGGAAGAGAGCACAGCAGGGCTCTGGTGTTGGGACTCAGGAAGGAACCTGAATGAGAGGAGCTCTGTATATTGGATTGAAAAGGTTTGCTTTACCTCATGTTTTGTGGGTGAAGGGGACTAGCCCTGCACTGTATAGAGAGGAGATTATTTGTTTAGTTAGCGCCGGACGGCAAGGATTTAATTTACTGTTTTGTTTTATTTTGCAAACCTACTATAAATAAACCTGGCATCCGCCAAATTTTTAAGAAAGTGCTCGGTGGCTGACTGTCATTCAGAAAAGGTGATCCCCACAAGCTAATTCCCCCACAACACTTAATAACTATAATTTGAAATTTACAATGGACTGTAGTCAATCAAGGATTAATTTCCTTGACCTACAGATCCATGTCGATGATGAGGGGATCCTTCATTCTTCACTTTACCATAAGCCGTCCTCCGGCAACACTATTTTGCATGCCAGCAGTGCACACCCACAGCTAATGCTGAACAGCATTCCCTACAGTAAATTTTTATGACTTAAAGTAAACTGTATACTGGAAGCTGATTTCCATCTTGCTGCTAAAGATCTGTACTCTAGACTACACCAACGAGGGTATAGTAAATAGAAAAAGGCATTCAATAAAGTAGTGAAATTAAATAGGAAGGATCTGATTCATTCGAAGAGATCCTCATCTATTGATCATTCAGTCCGAATCATTACTCAATTCTCTCGACAGCATATCCAGATGAAAGACATTTTGGCTAAATACTGACCTTTACTTACGGCCGGCAGTACTATCAGGAAATACATCAAACCTTATCTACTAATTACGTATCGATGGTCACCAACTATGGGGGATAGCCTCGTAACCAGTCACTTTATGCCTAGAAATGTCGACAACTCTATTACACGAGGCACATTTCCATGTGGGAGATGTGACATTTGTTCTTTTATTTCCAATTATAAAGATGTTCTCCTTCCTAATGGCCATGTATACACAGTTAAATATAGAGTTACTTGTAAAACTATGGGAGTTGTCCATCTGGCTACTTGCCAATCTGGATGCTTTTACATTGGTAAAACGAAACGCCCCTTTTTTAAGAGTGTTAGAGATCACATTACGCCTATGTACTATGGCTTTGAACAGACTATCGGTCATCAACACGATTTTGACTCAAGCATGGTCTGTTTCTCTGCGCTGGAAAATGTACCTGTACATGCTCGAGGCGGAGCAATTAACATTACCCTGCTGCAGTTAGAAACAAAGTGGATACATACCTTAGATGCCACCAAATACCCTGGCTTGAACAAATATATTAGTTTTAAATCGTTCCTTTAAGCTTGGAGGTGTTCGTACATACCATGCTAGTTCAACTATTATTCTTTCCAGGAACTCTTGGGTCCTTTTCTTAAAATAATGTATATAAGTGTAACTATTTAGTAATTGGATGTACGTTTTGTTTGCCATCTTTTGGTGTCTGAGAATTTTAGGCTATCATTCCATCTTCTTGGGCGATCCCCTCCCCCCCCCCCCCTCTTTCCCCACCTCTTCCTCCTTTTTTTTTTTTTCCTCCCCTGTCCCCCTTGTTTCCCTCCCCCCTATTCCCTTCTATTCCTCTGATGTATTTCTCCTCTTGTTCTCTTCTCCCTTTTCCCCTATACCCCTGTCTTGGTGACCCACTGTTTATGGCTTTAGACCCTTTTATCATCTTCAGGTCCATATATGCAATATTCAGGTCTTATGTCTGCAATTGTTTTATTATAACTTTATATGAATTTTGCTTATGGTTATATTTGTACATGTATGTCTTTCTTAAGTACATTATATTCATTATGTAATCCTTAGTTTCGTTATTTATTTCCTACTTGCCAGTTTAATGCAATCTTTAGTTATGTCCTTGTTTCTGTTACATATTATTTTCACTTCTATTCCCCTTTAACATGCTGCTGGAATTTGGGGTGATCATCTGTATGATTGGGCACAGTATATGCATTGTTTAAAAGGGAAAAATCTGCGCTAACCAGTGATGATTGATTAACGAGGTACAAATGACCTCAAATAAACACAATGTGCAACAACGTACAAGGGTTTGTGGAAAAAAAATAATAATAATTTATATGGAATATATAAACTCCACCTAAAAAAAAAAACCTAAACTCCACCTAAAAAAAAAAAACACTCAAAGGTGATAAAACATTGCCAGGTGCTGCAACTAAAAAAAAACTGAATATAGGGTTAAGTGTATGTGAAAAAGAGCTTCAATTGCGCAACCTAGGTGAGGTTTGGTTGAATGATATGAATAAATAAACCATCAAATGTTACCAACAAATCAATAAATAATATAAGTGACAAATAGTGTCATTCATCCCCTAAGGGGAAAAAATATTTTTCCCCTTAGGGAATGAATGACACTATTTGTCACTTATATTATGTATTGATTTGTTGGTAACATTTGATGGTCTATTTATTCATATCATTCAACCAAACCTCACCTAGGTTGCACGGTATATGCATTGCATTGGAGCCTTGCATATGCAGTTCTTTGTCCCTCAGATCGTCTCTCTTCTTCCCCTTTTATACCTATCCCCACTCCCTTGTCCCTATCTCCCTGCGCAGCCCCTGTTTCCCTGCTGTCTCTGATGTGTCCAGTTCGCCTGTTCAGGTGGCCATATCCACACTACCCGCGGCTGTATGGACACCCAAGGACTTCTGTCTGTGGAGACTAAGCCCGCCCTTTCGACCACCCATTCACTTTCTATCCATTTTGTACCACCTGCCTATGTTTACATCAGCCCCTATTGGTGCCCATTTAATTCCCTCCTTCTATCCTTTTGGTGATTAGTCTGACGTTTCCGCCCATGTCCTTTTGCGCTGTTTGCTTGGGGCGCAGGATGCGATTTACGTCACACTCTGGGCATTGTAGGCCTTGTTTGTGGATATTGCGCATGCGCGTGGCCGTTTTTCGTCCGCTTCTGGATCGGTGACGTCAACACGCTGATCGGGTGGGAGGCTTATAAGCCGACCAGAGCCAGGGGACGCTGCTACGGTCGTTATGTTATTCCAAGGTCAGTATACAGGTTGGGGAGGCTTTGCTTCACATTTCCCTTCCTTACTGTGCCTTTTCCCTCTTTAATCGTATTGGGTTTTCTTTCACTGTAGGATATTTGTGGTTGGACTCTCCATGACAGCGTCACTTTCAGTTCAGGCACCCTTTTTCTTGTTGTCTTGCCTGTAATCATCTGTGCCATTAGTGAGCTTTTGCTATACGCTTTACCTTTGTTAGGTAAGTTATAATTTCCACCACCTTTCGCTGCATTATTTAGTTATTATTCAATATTTCCTTGTTGGTGGTTTCATTCTTATTATATTTTCTGTTATATTATTCCAGTTATTATACCTCTACCTTTGGAGTACTCAAGTTACTTTTTACTTCATTGAATCAACATTCATCCTTTCAGCGCCCCTGTTCTAAACTCGTTTTACATATTGATTGGGTAGGTACTGAGGCCATGTTGGCCCACTCCCCAGGGATAATTATTGGCCGTTGAGCCAAATGTGTCTATGTTAATAACATTTTTTGTGTTTTTATAGCTTTATTGGCCGCTTTTTGCCCCCTGCAGCCACACTACGGTGGTGTTGGGGTGCCACCCTTAGAGCGGACACCGTGCTCATCATACCACTGGGTATATCGGGGTAGGTACCTGGATTTATGGAACTATGGGGTGTGTTTCATCTACGGGTGGTGTGGGAACCTGAGAGTAGATCTGTTTGACTCATGTCGCCTCATAATACCATGCAGCATGTCATTTTTCTCTTGTTAGGCTTGTGTGGAAATGCTTAAAATATGTTATGTTTTTTAATGTTTATTTTTTCTGTTCTACAGAGCTCTCTATCAAATATTGGTCATGTCCTATTCCCCTGAGGAAGCCAATGATTTGGCGAAAAATGTAGGGAAGACCTGACCCGAAATTGTATCAAGGCCTTTTACCAGTCTGGCCCTATATTGATTGCGACGTGCTCCCTAATATTTTACTATCACTATTTGTTTTAAAATGTGTATTTTTGATATGATGTAATAAAGTAAATATTTTTCTTAAACTTGCTTTCTATCTGAGTCGTTTGGCACCGCAATTATCCCTATGTTTTATACCCCCCACTTTCTGAGTTATGAGGAAAGGTTGCAAGCACTGAACTTATTCTCTCTAGAGAAGAGACGCTTGAGAGGGGATATGATTTCAATATACAAATACCATACTGGTGAAAACTTTTTCGCGGAAGGGAGTTTAACAAGACTCGTGGCCACTCATTAAAATTGGAAGAAAAAGAGGTTTAACCTTAAACTACGTAGAGGGTTCTTTACTGTAAGAGCAGCAAGGATGTGGAATTCCCTTCCACAGGTGGTGATGTCAGTGGGGGGCATTGAAAAGAAACTATTAGATAAGCAACTGAACGACCGCAACATACAGGGATATACAATGTAATACTGACATATAATCACACACATAGATTGGACTTGATGGTCTTTTTTCAACCTCACCTACTATGTAACTATGTAAAATAAAATAGTCCCATACTGCCAATTTGGATTTTCTCTTGTTCTTTCCATAAAGGGATGATGGTGCCAAAATAATATATCAGTGTTTTGATCACTCTAATCCATCATATGAAATATCTCCCTCACATTTGTATCTAACTATTTGTCTCATGTTTTAGTCTTCTCATTGTTTGTATGTAGCAATATGTTAGAACCCACCGTAGCGGCCCTCCGTTGTAGTTTTGTAGGAACTTGAAACGAATGCCCCGTACACACGGTCCGAAAGTTTGATGGGAGCTTTTTTGTGTATAGGCTCCATCGGACAGTTTCCATCGGAATTTCCGTCACACAAAATTTGAGATCTGGTTCTCAAAATCCATTCGCGGAAATTCTGATCGTGTGTACACAATTACGATGTACAAAGTGCCACGCATGCTCAGAATAAATTACGAGACAGAAGCGAACGGTCTGGTAAAACTAGCGTTCGTAATGGAGATAGCACATTAGTCACGCTGCAATTTTCCTTGTTAAAAGATTTTATTGCATGTACAGATAACGTACAAGTTAGATAAAATAATGATTATACAATCAAGATGATAAAGTTTACTCACATAGATCTAAAAGTATTATTGTCAGTATCTGAATTCATTAAAGGTATAAATGGTAAGTTATTAATAAATCCTTAACTAATAAACAAACAATATTATAAAGAATTAGAAAATCAAGGATCTTGCAGAATTAGATGTGATCATCGGAACTCTAATTAAGTAGAAACAACTTGTATATATATTTTATAATGACATGTGGGTATGAGTATAATGAAAGAAAGGAAGAGAAGAGAGAAAAGAAAAGATGTAAATAGAAGAAAGAAAAATAAGTGAAGAAAGAGGGGAAGGAATCCGCAGAATTGAGTCGAGAGCCACCACTATTTCTGAAATAAATACATACATTCAGGATGATATCAACTACCATGGCAAAAGCACTTGTAAGTCAAATGTTGGGGATAAAAAGTTTTCTATCCATGGCTGCCATATTTTTTCAAATTTAGGAATCATATTCGTTTCAAGAGCTATCGATTTAGCATAAGAAATAGTATTGTTCATTCTATTCAATGCTTCGTTAATCACCAAGTCCGGAGTTCTCCAGGCTTTTGCCAGTGTTTGTTTGGCTGCTGTGAAAAGTTGAACCAGCAGGTTAAATTGGTATGTGTTAAGTATTCCGTTTTTAAAGTAAGGAGAGCCATTACAGGATCAACAGGGATTTCCGTTTTAAATAATTTAGAGGCTATATTAAATATTTCCTTCCAAACGGTTTGTGCTTTAGAGCATACCCACCAGGTGTGGAAGTATGTGCCCAGATCCAAACAACCACGGAAACATCGTGCTGAGCAATTCTGTGCATATTTAGCACTTCTGACTGGTACAAGGTACCATCTGGTTAATGAAAGGAAATAAATCAAGATTAGGGGTATTCTCTGCTTTGCTTTGCTGTGCCATGCAATCCGATACCAGATCTGGGAGATTTGCCCTTTGAGATAAAGAAACATATACACAGCAAGTTTCTTTC
This sequence comes from Lithobates sylvaticus, assembly GCA_028564925.1. NCBI lineage: Eukaryota > Metazoa > Chordata > Amphibia > Anura > Ranidae > Lithobates > Lithobates sylvaticus. The sequence goes on along the minus strand of CM053026.1, from coordinate 421,549,625 downwards.
CGAGCAAATCTAATCCTTTATTCTTGGGTGTGAATATAAGAGGGGGCTTTCAGAAAGTACCGCCCTTTAACAGATTATCCAATCATATACAGAGACGCACAAGTACAGTCTGACGCCCACAGTGAAACTAATTATTTCTAAAATATCACGTGCTTTACAAGAACATGAAACTCAACAGAAGATTACAGTATTATGGAACAACGAAACTAGAATAGCAGGACTTGAGCATATTTCACAAAATGGATGTTAGAGACACACAAAATGGAAGCTGACTATAATACAAAGAAGTAGTTAAACTAAATATCCCTTCAATCCCCTCTTAGATCATATAAGATGATCTCTACATTCTATGTTGTGCTTTAATACTTCTTTGGGGCTGTGGCATAGATTGCCTGATGACTCTTCATGTATGTCATGTGAGATAGAACCTTATCAGGAGATCGAAGGTGCGCAATTATGTAAGTGCAACATTTAAAACAGAAGTAAAGAATCAGAGCAAGGATAAATACCATAACAAGGACAATGTCTTTTAACCATAAAATATACCTCCAAGCTCAAATCCTGCATTGGCAAATGGGCTCCATGTTTTAGCAATGTCCCTAGCTTCCTGCTGGAGCTGGCCTCTAGTGGATGTCCCCTTTTATAAACCCCTACCATTCCCATGACAGATAACAAGGATACAAGGTAACACCATCCCTTAACATGGAGGGGCACCCAGGGATAACACACTTTCCTACAACATACATGGATACTTTGTCCCAGTGCAAAAGGTCTCTTAGCGACAAACTCATGAGTGCACTTGTCCTGTGTTGCAATTTTATAAATTAGTGTAATATAACACCTACATTTTTAGAGAAAAAGAAAAAGTTATGCAAAGTACAGTTTAACCCTGGGTCAGTTACTTGAAACAGTGAGCAGGCAGGGGCAGAGACTCCGGATTCGCACATGGAGATATTAAATATTGACCTGCTGCAGAAAGAGGGGTTAGTCTGTGTCTCATTCCCTAAATTAAAACACCAAACAGGGGAATGACTTCTACCTGCTATTGGAAAGGTAACAATGTTGTTTATGTACAGAGTGGATATGTTAGTCAAGATCAAGAGGAGTCTCATTGAGAAAGGAGGAAACATTTAAAGGTACAGCCAAAAGGGCAATTCGGGCAGGGCTAGGATGTAATATTATCATTATTATTATTATTATACAGGATTTATATAACAGTCCGTGCAGCGCTTAATATGCTACATATTCAACATTCTTCATACCCTGATTTTTTTAGCATAAGCATACTTAAATTTTAGCAAAAGCATCTTATCAGTAAAACTATCTCCAATCTCTCTCTTGGTTCTAGCTTGTGTCAATATAATGTTCTTGTGTGTGTGTGTGTGTGTGTGTGTGTTTGTGTTCCCGCAGATACTTTTAATTGCACCCAAATCTTTAGGGTGGTAGATACAGTTAGTGGTGATCCAGGTGGGTAGGAACACTGTCAGAGAGATCAGGATTAGTGGGCAGAATGCCTTGTCAGAAGTCTGTGGTGAAGTAAGCAAGGTCATCTTCTCTGGCCGGACCTGCTTTCCCAGGAACTCCTTCATCTGCTTGGACTTCTGCTTGAGGGCCTCCTGTTTCCAAGATCTCCTTCTTGCTCTTGGGGCTTTGGGCAACCTTTTTTACTCTGTTGGCATGGATCCAGGACTGGCACATTTTTCCACTAGGATGGCTGTTCTGGTCACTGCAACCACTGTGGTAGGAGGTCCAAAGGATACTCTTGCTTCTTATTTCTGTTCAGCTGATGGACCACCACGGTGTCTCCCAATTTGAAGGGGCGAGTAGTTTCCTGTGAAGAAAAAGAAAAGGTGCGAGCAACATTTCTCTCAACTGTTTACAATGTTTCAACCAATTACCTTACATATTCTTCCTGTAATAAGTCTAAATCTCCCTTTTCTATCATTAAATGTGCTCTGGCCCATGGGGTGGGGAAAAATCAACCCATCAAGACATCAAAAGGTGAATACACTGTTGTCTTGGAAGGGTCATTCTTATTTCTGCCAGGACTGCTGGGAGGACCTTCTTCCAGTTGGCAAAGGTTCCTCCTGTGGCCTTTCTTATTTTGTCTTTTTATTTGTTCTGTTTATTCGTTCTACTATCCCTGAGCTTTGAGTGTGTTAGGGAATGTGAAACTTCCGTTCTATCTTGAGAGTTTTTACCCAGTCCTGGCAGACCCTTGATACAAATGTAGGTCCATTGTCTGTCTGAGTTTATAAGAAGTGGGCATCCCCATTGAGGAATGATTTCCTGAACGAGGATCCCCACTACTGTTTGTGCATCTTCTTTTGTGGTGACAAAAAGTTCAACTCAACTTGAGAACTTGTCCACAATTTCCAAAAAATATTCCTGTCTTTTGCCTAGTTTGGGCATGTGTGTGAAGTCAATCTGCAAATGTGTAAAAGGAATTGTTGGATATATCAGGTGTTCATGTTCGGCCTTGTGTGGGTTGTTCCTGATACATGTGATGCATCTTGCTACACAAAATTGGCCAGGAAAGTTCTGTAATGTAAAAGTCTTTCTCCAATAGTTCACACGTGGCTTTCCAGCCTCTGTGACCTATTCCATGGAAATGGGAAATAAAAATGATGCATAAAAAGTGATGCACTAGCTACAAAAAGTGATGCACTAGCTACTGGTATACATGGCTTCCCCTCTTTGCAGAGAAATCCAGTCTTTGGATCTTTCTGCACACCTATTTTGTCCCAACCTCTGAGATCAGCTTCGTTTGCACATACCTGCAAATCTGAAAGAACCTGATCAAAAAACAAAAACAAAAAGAAAACAACAATTCTGGTACTAGCATGGGCATTTGGATCTGTGCATTTTGTGAAGTAGCAGCTTATTTAGCAGCTAATCAGCCAGAGCATTTCCCTTGGCTATCTGTTTGTTGGCCTGTGTATGCTCTGCAGTGTTGTGGAAGATACATCAGACCTGGGTGATGTGTCTTGGTGAATGAGGTCTATGCAATCATGTTGTGGCACAACCTCATTCTGCTCTCCTTTTATTCCTAAAAGGGCATTTGTATTGGTGCTGGTCCTGAAGTGGGAGAAGCATATTTGATGTGCAATTTTTGATTGGACATCAAGATCAACTCATAGCCGCTCAACCTTTTGAGCAGACATGTGCTGTGTATGTACATTTTTCATACATTGTGGGTGGTGTGAAGTGTAGTGTCGTGCCCCAGAGTGAAAGAAGTGGCCATCTCAAAACCATCATCGAATAGGATGCCTCTGAGACACACAGGCATGCCTTGAACCTGCACCGGAACCATCTTTGAAAAAAAAATAATAGGGCGCAACTTGTCTCCAGGCTCCTGAGCGAGGACACCTGACACGTCCTTACAATTTTCCCTTGCAAACAAATGAAACATTTTTTCTGCAAACAAATTAAACATTTTTCCTAGTTAGGGAGGCCGAGCCCTGGAGCCATTACCATAGCATTTTTCAAATACACAAAAGCATTGCACATTTCATTTGACCATTTTATACAATCTGGCATGTGTAAACCTGTGGCTTGTCTCAGGAGATTGTAGTAGGAACAGTCAGGTACTCATTGGCGGCAGTAACCAATCATAATTACCAAGAAAGGTGAACATGTCTTTCTTAGCAAGTGGGCGGGGCAGACCCACAAGAGCCATAGCTCTTCTGTGATTGACTTTCCTTTCTCCTTTTGAGAGTACAAAACAAAAATATTCAACCTTTTCTGACACCATTGCAATTTTTCTTTGACACTTTGTGACCACTTTCAAAAATACATTTCAAAAGATCCCTCCCATCCTCCAGGGCGGCCACCCGAGTAGAACTGCAGACGAGGAATTCATCCACATACTGCAGCAGGGATGAACAATATCCTGGTATCCAAGCTCTGAGAGTAGTTTGGAATAGGCTACAAGGGAGTCTATATAGCCCTTGGGCATTCTGCACCATGTTAGTTGGCGGTTTTAAAAAAAACATAAAGCAAAGATTGGTTGTGCCTCCTCATCCACAGGGACGGAAATAAAAATGCGTTCAATAAATCAATCACAGTAAAATACTCTGCATCGTAATGTATGGCGGTAAATATTGATGGCACATCAGGCACTTTTGGGGCAATCGGTACCACTAGGCTATTGATGGCCCTTAGGTCTTGTACAATCCTATAGTCACAATTGCCTTCTTTACTTTTCTTACCTTGTCTTTTGTTAATATAGAACAAGGTAATTTCCCTTTAAGATCCCTTTTGTTTCAAACTCAAACTCATTCTGCTTTTCTCTGTGTCCTTGCTGCTCTGTGCTGCTCTGTTATCTGGGTTATGGAATGTAAGGGGGGGAGGAAGCGGGCGCCTGATAAAGGCATGGAGAAAGTTAATTTAACCTCTAAATTCACCATTCCATGGCTCTGCTAACCTATCTTGGGCAGCTTTTGGGCTTCACTTTTCTTATTATTTACAACCAAACAAATTTTTTTTTTTTTTAACAGATTATCCAATCATATACAGAGACGCACAAGTACAGTCTGACGCCCACAGTGAAACTAATTATTTCTAAAATATCACGTGCTTTACAAGAACATGAAACTCAACAGAAGATTACAGTATTATGGAAAAACGAAACTAGAATAGCAGGACTTGAGCATATTTCACAAAATGGATGTTAGAGACACACAAAATGGAAGCTGACTATAATACAAAGAAGTAGTTAAACTAAATATCCCTTCAGTTAATACTTTGTAATTTGCCTAAACCGCCAAAACATTGGGGGAGTGTAACGTACCTGGTATCAGAGCCCAACTGTAGAAGGAGACCTCTCTTACAGCTCTGGCTCGAGGACCACTGGGGTTGCAACAGTGGTACAGGAGCGCAGCGAGGTAGGAGTGCCTGTATGATCCGTGGTAGCTGATACAGATGAGTAGAGAGGATCCACCTGACGAACTGGACTGGAGAGGCAGTAGCAGCAGTGGTAACAGGTGTAGGTCAGCGATCCCTGGATCTAGGCAGAGACTGGATCAGGACTAGACCGAAGCAGGTGAGACAAGCCAGGTCAAACACAGGTAATCAGGTAGTAACAGCAGGCAGAGAGTGGTCAGTAGGCAGGCAGAGGTTTGGCAACAGAAGATCAGCAGGTTCAGAAATAGCAGGGTCAAGGCAGGCCGGGTCAGGAGAGGAGAAGGCAGCAGTGGTCAAACGTAGCAGGATCATATAACAACAGCAGGTACAGGATCAGACTCAGGTAAAGCTGCAGATCAGACAGCACTGCACTGGAGCAGCTGCTGTCCTTTTAAAGGGGAACTGGCACCAAGTTAAGTTAGTGCGCGCGCACACGCGCCTGTCGCACATTCCTGCGCACGCGTGCCTGTCGCGTGTCACTGCGCACGTTCATGCGCCGCTGCCCAGTGCGGCCCGTTCTCGTGGGAACATGTGTGCACACGCGCGCACGTCCGTGTGCCTGTCCTGCCACAGGGTATCCCTGACAGGGAGATTGCCTTGGTTACTGACCAAATTCGGTTCCAATCCACATTTTCTAATGTTCTCTCCAGGTCCATCCCCCATTTTTGTACATAGGAAGGTTTTTCTAAGTCAGGATGCACTAGTATCTGGGAGCATAATAGTGATATTATACCCCTAGTATGTGGGTCATTTTTACAGATATTTTCAAAGCTAGTGAGTCGATTAAATGGGGTATCAGAATTTAGATATAAGAATGTAAAATGAGAGAAGAGGATTGTGTATTGATTGTAGGCGGTTCCCAATTTTAGTTTTATCTTAAAGAGAAAGAAAATGCTTGGTAATAGGATTACTTAATTCTTTACGATCTTTCGGGGAAATCCAAAGTAAGTTGGATATTGACAGTGGGTCACATTCTGCTGCTTCTATGTGCACCCATAGAGGAATTTCATAATTTGCTTGATATTTGATAAGGCTAGCCAGATGTGCTGCCTTATAGTAGTGTGCAAGATTAGGGCATCCCAAACCCCTGTTTAATTTAGGGAGATATAACGTGTATTGTTGTATTCATGGTTTAGAGGAACCCCATACAAACGTCAATGTTCTTTTCTGTATAATTCTCAGAAAATAGGCAGGTACCGGAATTGGTAATACTCTGAATAAGTATAACATTTTGGGAAGTATTGTCATTTTGATTGCATTTATTCTTCCAAACCATGATAGTGGGATGTGATACCAGGATTTTAATAGGTTTGATATAGATTTCAGAATTGGAGGGTAATTTAGTGGAAAACGATCGATAATGATGCAGTAAGATTGATCCCTAAATATGGGATTGACTTTTCATTCCAATTAAATGGGAGTCCCTGTTTTGCCGAGGTTAGTTCCAACTCTGAAAGGGATATATTCAAAGCTAAGCATTTTTTGGGGTTGATGGATAGGCCAGAGAAAGCAGCAAATTCATTAAGTATTGGAATAAGGTTGGGGCCTGAAACCCGTGGAGAAGAAAGAAATTATAATATATCATCTTCAAAAAGACAGATTTTGTGTTGGTAACCACCTAAATTCAATGCCTCTTATGTATGATTTGATCTTATTGATTGGGCAAGTGGTTCAATTAGAAGTGCAAATTATAAATGGGAAAGTGGGCATCCCTGTCTTGTACCTCTTTCAATGTTAAACAAATCTGACTTATATTCCGCATGTTTCACATATGCTTGTGGTTTGTTATATAATGCCATGATCCAATTTATGTAATAAGGACCAAAGCCCCATTTTTGTAAGGTGTAGTTCAGATAGGGCCAAGAAATGGAGTCAAAGGCTTTCTTAATGTCTAGCGAAAAAAAAACATGCAGGTATGCAACGCGTTTTTGTAATGTGGGCTAGCAGTGTTGCTCTACACACGTTGTCTCCTGCTTGACATTTAGGCATGAAGCCGACTTGGTCTCGATGTATTAGAGATCCAATAATTTTATTTAGACGAGATGCTAGAATTTTTGCTAGAATTTTTATATCGGTGTTTAACATAGAAATAGGACGGTAAATAGAGCAGGAAGTTTCATCCGAATTAGGTTTCGGAATCATACAAGACATCCTTAATGGCATCCTAAGTACGTGCCAGATTTATTTGATTTACCATAAAACACATGTTTGGTACGGTACCATGATTTATCTGCAGAAGTTGTAAGAAATAAATCATATTCCAATCTTGCCTTCTCTAGTTTAATTTTTGTTTTCGGAGTCGGATTGTTATGGAAATTTATAAAAGAGGAGTTGAATTCAGTTTCTAGTTTTCATGCCAAATTCATACGTTCCTGTATGAGTTTTCCCAACTGTTGTTGGATTATTCCTCTTAAAACGGGTTTGTGCGCTTCCCAGAGAGTCAATGGAGAAATGTCTGGGCATGTGTTATTTTTTTAATATTCTTTTAAGGCTAGTTCTATTGATATACGATGAGATGGGTGTTTTAGTAACATTTTTGGGAGGTACCATGTGTGATCATGCGCTTTTGATATGGTTGATGCAATAGAAGTGAAAACTGCATTATGATCGGACCAAGGAATTGGGATTATATTGGACAAAAGTATCCCTGGCACCATTCCTATAGTTAAAAAGATATGATCAATTCGACTGAAAATTTGATGCGGGTGCGAGAAATGTATTTTCTTATGGTAGGATTATTTTCTCTCCATGAATCTGCTAACTTAAATTTAGAGAGGAGCTGAGAGAAAGACTGTTTAGATTGGTTATTGGGAGGAGTGAAAGGGGTTTTGTCCAGAAATGGGAGATTGACCTGGTTGGAATCCCCATATATAATACATTATCCCATTTTATTAGAATGTATCACTTGAAAAAGATGTGACAAAAAGGTATAGGTTTTTTATTAGGTGCATAGTACGAGACAATAGTTATGGCTGTGTCCATAATAAATCCGGTAAGTATTAAGCCCCATACACACGGTCGGACAATCCGCGGACCAGGTCCGTCGGACCATGTCCGTCATACTTTGTCCGATGTTGGTTTTGCGTACACACGGTCGGACAAAGTTGTCGGAAAATCCGATCATTCTGAACGTGGTGACGTTTGTTGCCTACGACGGGACTACGTAGAGGCTAGTAGCCAATAGCTTTGGTCTTGTAATGTGATCTGAGCATGCGTAGCACTTTGTCCGGTCGGACAACCGTACACACGATCGGATTTGGTGTGATCGGACCGGGTTGACGGGAAATCTTTCCAGCAGGAGATAAGACTTTGTCCGACGGACAAACCGACGAACACTGTCCGATGGTGCATACACACGGTCTGATTTTTCAACAACCTTGTCCGATCGGACCAAATTGATGAAAAAGTCCGACCGTGTGTATGGGGCTTTAGATATCGGCCTTCCGGGTCTTTAATTTCAGCTTGTATTGTAAAAGGAGTGGACCGATGGAAAGCTACAAGTGTACCATGTTGCTTGGTATCAGCTGAAGCTGTGAATACCTGGGGGTATGAAGAATTATAAAATTTGGGTGTTGAATTGTGTGCTTTTTTGGCCTGAAATGTTCTAAAAGCTTTTGTACGTTTTTGCAGAATATTTGCATAGAATATTCAATGGTGCCATAGTAGTTGAGTCAGCAGACCATTCTTACCAGTTATTCCAGAGTGTTGGCTTCTTAACCCAATGTCTGCAGAAAAATATAGAAATAGGAGAAAGAAAGGCCCAGGAAGTTCTGGAATGGGTAAGGAACAAAAGACATGTGAGATTATATAACAAATAGATACAATAAAAATGTTAAAAGATTCAAAGTGTACCGGTGATGTAGGATAAAATCCTCCATCAGGGGAAATGTTGCTAACACTGAATCCCCTCATAATATATCTGGCCATCCGGTGAAGGCGAATTGGGGCGCACGGATCTTTCGTGAGCAGAACACCCGCCTCAAAATATATTAGATATAAACAACATAATGATGTGTGTTATTTATCTATATTGATCTATTGTCACAACGATACGAAAATATAATGGATACGAAAATAAAGCATTTTTGATCAGGGCACTTTTCGCGATTCGGCACTGCGTCGCTTTAACTGAAAATTGCACGGTCGTGCGACATTGCACCCAAACAAAATTGACATCCTTTTTTTCCAAAAAATAGAGATTTTTTTTGGTGGTATTTGCTCACCTTTTTTTTTTTTTTTTTCCAAGATAAAGTTTATTGAAATTCAAAAGTACAATATACAGAGCTGCATGGCACAACAATGGCATGTATCATACAGGTGAGGAAAAAAAATGGTGTAGATACAACGTATAAAACAATAGCGTGGCATGGTGCCAGAATGACTTCAGCACAAAAAAAACAATACACTTAGTTTCATAACAAAAACTTTTAAGTATTAAACCATTAAGGGTGGGCAAACGGCCCTAAATACCTGAGAATTAACGAATATGCACTGCGTGCACCATAGTAACAATCAAATATCAATTTATTTGAAATGAACAAAGGGTTCAGGTAGACATCTCTCCAGTGCTAGTTGGGGTAGACTGTATTGGGAATGCGGTCATGGACCACTAGCATTCCCAAGTTTAGGAGAGGAGAGAAAACTAATCATACGCAAACTGTTCACGGGAGGGCCCATGGTTTAAAAGGATATAAGGTAAACGTAAGGGTACATATGGACGGGCCTATCGCAGAATGTGGGGGTCAGCCATTCAACCTCTCGTGAGGTGGGGTTCTACTATTCACCTAGAGTGAGTGGAAAAGTGAAAAGGATGGTGTAGCATAGGTTCAGGTTCTTCCTCCTTCAGGTGAGTCTCGTCATATAGGGGAAGATCCCGGGAGGACAAGTGTTTTATATTCAGCCATCGTTATAAAGTGACGCCAGCAGGCCCAGACATTCCGAAAGTTGGCTGGTGTATCTTTGGATTGGTGGATCAAATCTTCCATTTCCCCGATTCTAGCCACACGTCTGAGCCAGGCCGTGGTTGTAGGGGATTTGGGTGATTTCCAAACCATGGGGATACATTGTTTCACTGCATTTAGCATATGAAGGGCAAGGGAGCGATGATAATGTTTAAAGGGAATAGAAGAGTGGTGGAGAAGCATTTGGGCAGGGGAGAATACTATCTGGTATGTAGTAATGTTGGTGGTAATACGTTGGACTGCTTTCCAGAACGTCTGGAGCAATGGACATGCCCACCATATGTGTAACATGGTGCCTTCGGGGGCAGAGCATCGCCAGCATTTAGGTGAAACGGCAGGGGATATTTTGTGAAGTCTAGTGGGGGTCCTGTACCATTTAGAAAGCACTTTATAGCCGTTTTCTTGGGTTGTTACATTCGTTGAGCCCTTGTGTACAAGAGTGTAAATCTTTTCCCAGTCTTCAATCGACAGGTTATTGGAGAGGTCCCTTTCCCAACTGAGGGTAGCCGCATTCAACTTAGCAGTGTGCTTAGAAAATAATAAGGCGTATATTTCCGAGATTGTGTGTCTTTGCGGTTCTAATTTAGTGCATAGGGTCTCGAACGGTGTAAGTTGTCTGGAGAAGTCTAGGCGTTTGTGAGGATCGTTAAGATAGTGTCTGATTTGGAAATATGTCCAGAGCGGGCACGGGTGGTCAGCGTCTTGTGATGGCACACGTGAAAGGAGAAGAAATGAGCCTCCAGAGAAAAAGTGTTGTGCTTGAATGTCCTTGTGCGGCCAGGAATCCCTGAGAAAGGTGTTCGACAAGCCACTTGGAAAGTCTGGGTTATGTCTTAAGGGTGTCAGTGGGCTCTGTGGAGATGAAATCTGGTGGGCACGACATGCTTTCTGGAACGTCAGTAAGGTATTGCCTATCAGTGGGTGTTGTTTACAGGTTAGGGGAGTGTGAGATGGCGCGATCCAGGGAAGTTGGCAGATTGGGAGTGGAGAAAATTAGTTTTCGAGTGCAATCCAGGCTTTTGAGTGGTTATGGACATTCCAATCTATTATTCTAGTCAATTGACAAGCCCAGTGATATTTGGTGATATCAGGGAGGCCTATTCCTCCCTTTAGTTTGGGCATTGTCAGTCTGTCGTGACTAAGTCTGGGACGGTCTTTGTACCAAAGAAAGTCGCTACAGACTTTACGGTAGGAGGTGAAAAAGGCTGGGGGTAATTTAATCGGGAACGTTTGTAGGACATATAGTATTCGTGGGAGAATGTTCATCTTGAGTATTGCAGCTCTGCCAAACCAAGAGAAGATACCTGTCGACCAAGCTTTCAAGTCCTTTTGAATACGCTGAAGTATGGGGATATAATTTTTTGAATAGAGGTTGGATAGGCGGGAGGGAAGGTTAATCCCCAGGTATGTAATGGCATCCCTATTCCACTTGAATGGGAAATTGGTTTGGCAAAGAGCTTGGGTATCTGGCGGCAGGGATATGTTTAATGCTTCGGATTTAGAAAAATTAATTTGGAGGTTGGAGAGTTTGAAGGTCTGTGAGCAAATTGGGCAGGGTGGTGTGAGGTTCCGTCAAGAAAAGAAGAATATCGTCCGCAAATGCCGAGAGTTTATGTTACATCGGAAATAGTGACTCCTCTGATGTTTGGATTGGCCCGTAAACGCTGGAGCAATGGTTCTAGGGTGAGGATAAATATGAGGGGTGACAGGGGACAGCCCTGGCGAGTCCCATTCGATATGGAGAAGGCATCCGACAGGTGGCCGTTGACCCGCACTTGCGCAGTAGGGTAGGAGTAGAGAGCCATGATAAATTGGAGCATGCGATCGCGTATACCAATTTTTCTAAGAACTTCGGACATATAGTCCCAGGTCACTCTGTCGAATGCCTTCTCCGCATCCAGGGAAAGGAAAAAAACGGGGTGTTGGGAGGTGGTAAGCCAGTGATGAACGTTAATAGCTTTAATGGTATTGTCTCTTGCCTCTCTTCCCGGTATAAAGCCTACTTGATCTAGGGCGACTAGGTTAGGGATGAGAGGCAAGAGACGATTGGCCAAAATCTTTGCGTAAATCTTAAGGTCCACGTTTAGCAGGGAGATTGGACAATAATTAGTTATCAGGGAGGCGTCTTTGTTCGGTTTCGGAATTACAGTAATGTGGGCCGTCAAAAGGTCACGGGGTGGAGGGTTGTCTGGAGAAATGGAATTAAAAGCAGAAAGATAGTGGGGCTTCAGAGTGTCCACAAAGGATTTGTAATAAGCTGTCGTTAAACCATCAGGGCCCGGACTTTTGCCCTGTTTCAATTGTTTGAGTACTGCGTCAACCTCGTCAGAGGAGATCGGTCTCTCTAGGTTGCTAGCTTCGTCAGCTGGCAGGGTGCGCGTACTGTACTGATCTAGGAAGTCTGTGATCAATTTTTTGTGTGGTCCGTCTTCTCGATGGGGGTCTGTGGGCTGTAGGTTATATAAACGGGTATAGTATTGGACAAATCGACGTGCGATATGGTCATTTGACGTAATGTTATGGCCCTGCGAGTCAGTTATGGAGTGTATGGTCATGGAGGCCTTCTTCGTTTTGAGTGCACGAGCTAGGAGTTTACCGGATTTGTTACCGTATTCATAAAAAGTCTTGTGGGAGAGTATGTATTTCCGTCTTATTTGCTTATTCAAGATATCTAATAGTTCATTGCATGCTGTTATGAGATCTGAGAGGGTGTCCAGGGCTAATGAAGTTTTGTGTGCTCGTTCTAGCAATCTTATTTTATCAGACAATTTAGCAATCTGTGTGTTTCTGTCCCTCTTCTGCTTGGCTGAAATGGCAATGAGTTCCCCCCTGATAACACTTTTTGGTGTGCTTCCCACACCATCATAGGAGAGGTGTCAGAGGAGCAATTTTCTAGGAAGTACAATTTTAAGCTTTTCGATATGTCGGTCACGATAATGTCATCAGTAAGCAGAGAAGGGTCTAGGCGCCAGATTGGAGATCTTGGGGGGGATAGGGAGAGGTCTAACGACAGAGAGATGGGGTGGTGGTCTGACAAAAACATGGGGAGAATTGTGGCCGAAGACAGAATTGGCAAGTCAGACTGTGAAAGAAAGAGGTAATCTAACCTGGAGTATCTATTGTGTGGTGCTGAAAAGTACGTGAAATCTTTCACATCAGGATTGAGCGTGCGCCATGAGTCATGAACAGATAATTCCTGTAATTGTTTTTTGATTGACCTGAGTGCTCTATACGGCATATTGGATGTGCCTGTGGAGGTATCATGAGTCGGGTTAAGGGGGACATTAAAGTCTCCTCCAAGTACGAGCATGCCTTCCCGGAATGAGGAGAGGCGGTTCAGAGTGGCAGCGAAGAATGCAACTTGGCCGGAGTTAGGGGCGTACAGATTAGCCAGAGTCAGCGGTTTGCCATAGAGAGTGCCCTTGATGAAGAGGAATCGGGCATCCTCGTCAATGCACGTATCCTTGACTTAAAATGGGTAATTTTTAGCTATCAGTATAGACACGCCTTTGGTTTTCGCATTTTGGTTGGAGGCGTGAAATGAAGTTGGGTAGTGTAGGCTGGAGAGTTTGGGGATGGAGTCCGTCCTAAAATGAGTTTCCTGAAGGAAAGCAATGTCCGCTTTGTGTCTGTAGAGGGAGAGAAGGACTTGGGAACGTTTCTCTGGGGTGTTAAGCCCTCGAACATTGAGGGAGAGAATTGAAGTTTTAGCTTTGGGATGTTTGGTATGCGCCATCTTATAATGGACCAGTGGAGGTCAGGGGACTGACAGAATTTTATAAAAATGCGGGACCAGAACGAGAGGATGAACCTTGAAGGAGGAAGAACCAGGTGGTTCGTGTATAGGACCTATGCAGTACGCCGAGAAGTCAATAGATAACAGGTAAATGGTAGCAAAGGGGGGAGGGTCTCTAGAGAGGCGGGGGCTGAAGGGTAACCCGTTGGCAGGGAGAGCACAAGGCTAATAAAGCGCGAGTGCCTAAGAGACCTGTATATGATGGCCTATTGGGGGGGGGGGGGGGTTCGGTGATTCGCAAGAACCTGCTTGCTAATCTGAGGAAACATAGGAACTGTTTCCTATGATCACCAAGAAGATTCAGTGGATGAGCACAAAAAAGTTTGAAACTGACAAGAATAGTCTATCCGTGGGTCCACTGAGTGGGGGTTGGTAGAACTCGGTGAATAAAGGTGTGTGTTGGTATAGAGCAATTATTCGCCGCCTGAGAGCGCTCGTAGAGACTCAAAATAGGGGAGGACAAAGTAGAGGAGAAGGGGGATTTAGCTTGAAGAGGTGTTTGTGAGATGGGGGATCCTTGCTGTGTGGGAGGTTAAATAAATAGGTATAGGTATGGTGGCATTGAGCATGCTAGGGCCCCTGGGGCAGAGGGTTTAGGGAGTGTGTCTATATGTGGTGGGGTAAATGGTACCAACCAGTATCATCGTTGGGTACCCATCATAGAGTTGTGCCATGTATGGCAGTTGTGAATGGAGCATAGCTCTCCCACTGATGACCCGGCGGTTGCGGACGCCTGGAGGCTCCCATGCATTGTCGGGTGATTCTGACATCAGCATACCTCCTGTGGTCAGAGGGACAGAGAGAAAAAAAAAAGGGGGGAGATAATGAGGAGGGTGAGGGTAAATATGCCATGTTAACACTCAATACGAACAGAAGGTAAATGGGCTAGAGGATTGTCAATGAGAGGGGTAGCCCCCATGCATAGAATCGGGAGGGCCTATATCGTGCTGATCATGTCATCACGTATGTAACTCAGCTACAAGGGGGGTGCATCAGGGGGTGGGCATGCACAGACTGAGTCATGGTTGTAGCCGTCTTGGCAGGGTAAAGCTAGTTTTTGTAAGAAGTCGGGTTTTCTATAGGAAGAGAGATTCTGGGTAACCGTTGGAAGAAAACAAGTGGGGTAGGAATGCATTATCCTGGAGTTCAGTATGTTGGTGATGGTCACAGGAGGCAACTATGCCAAATTCGCCAAGTCAGTGAAAGTGGAGTCTTATCTGGGACAGAGACAAAAAGTGGACCTGCCAGGTAAAGAATGTGTACACCTGGCAAAACGATAAGTGATCACATGTGGTGAATTGAGTTAGTTACCCTTAAGCAGGGTGTCGGGAGGACGCAACGTCATGGGGGCTAAAGCTCCAACCCCGTAGGCGTAGGCAAATTATTGCTTGTGGGGGCAGCCTGCCTGTGACCATCACCTCAGCAACAATGACATATTATTTAAGACATATATGATCCACATATTGATCTGTAGCCTTCATGCAGAGCAAAAAAAAAAAAAAAAGACCATTATACCTGAAGTCCCAGGGAAGAAGAGAGGGTAGGGGGAGCAAGGGGGTAGTTCTCCGGGTGTACCTTCCGGGTGATGTAGGTCGGTCATTCGTATAGCCGAGCGGGAGCTTCTGATCACACGAATTGTTCAGCGTAGGTCATCTGAGCCGACTGCAGTACGGGGAGTGAAGGCATGCAGACAGAGCACTCCAGGGTGAGACAGGGAGTCTGTGCGGATCCGGATGATTCTAAGCTGGCGATTCGTACACAGGTAAGTGGGATTGTGGTTCCAATGGCCCCTCACATGTCAGGGGGTGCACCGGACAGTCTATACAGGTGGTCTTGAGGGGGGGCGGGGGCACCGGCCAGTTCAACCGATCAAACTGTGGATGACAATATTTCATTGCAATTGTAGGGGGTTTAAAGCTGACTACGAGTGTGGAGCGGGACAGCACGGAGCACTTAGTGCAGTCGGCGGTAGCAGGGGAAGTGGTAACGGGTTCGTCTCGGCAGTTAGGGGCTTAACGGGGAGTCAAGTGTCCGTTGTCGTGAAGGGGGGGAAGGGGGGGATCGTCTGTTGACTTATCTGATCAGGCGGTGGTAAGTAAGAGGACTTCTAGAGTTCAGCGGGCTTGTTGATCGCGGCATGTCCTCCTGGGAAGCGGTGCAGTGGAAGGGCTCGATCCATGTGTGCGGCCTGAAGCCTGGAAAGCCGCTCGTGGGTTGGAAGGAGAGCGCCGTCTTCTGGGGTGTGATTCCTGTGTTTCCATGGGGTCTTCTCCCGGGGCAGCTTTTCTGGAAGGCGGAGGACAGAATTCCGCATACCAGTCTGGTGCAGCCGTGAACGGGATCTCCAGGGTAGAGCAGAAGTGGTGTCTTCCGGGACTCTAAGGAGAGCAGAGCGACCCTGGGTGGATGCCGATAGGGCGAAAGGGAATTTCCACCTGTATGTGATTTCTCGCTCTCGGAGGACTTCCAGGACGGGGCGCAATTCTCGGCGACGCTGCAGGGTAATGTTGGATAAGTCCTGGAACAAACGGATTTCAGCCCCGTTATGTTGTAGTGGAGTGGGGTAGAGCGGGCCTTACGGAGAATCTCCTCCTTTAGCGGGGGGTCAGAGTCCTTACCCCTGGGGCGCAAAGCGCGGTGTATATGTTCCATGCCAATTGGGGTGTCGGGCGGTCTGGTCAGCAGAGTGTTGAAGAGGGAGGAAACTTCCAGCCGTAGATGGTCCGCGTCGATAGATTCAGATAATCCCCGTACGCTGAGGTTATGACGCCTTCTGCGATTATCTAAATCTTCGACGTGTCGGTTGAGATCCCTCAGTTGGAGCGTGTGGGTGTCCAGTTTTTGGCAGGTCCGGCGCAATACAGAGGAGTGAGAGGAGACGGCCGTCTCCACTTCTTGGACTCTGCCAGCAATTGTTTGGATATCCACTCGGAGGTCCGAAATGGCTGCCGTGAGGGCCGCTGTCAAGGTGTCCTTAATATAGGTAGCCACCGATCTCAGGTCATGGAGGCTGGGCTGCTGTGTCGGCGTGAGCAGAATCTCATCATTCGGAGGTGAGGACCGCGGGCTGGATCCGTGTGAAAGTCCTGTAGGCCTGGGATCTGAACATCTCCGGGATATTCTGTGTCAGTCTGCTGGCGGGTTGTCTGGGGAGGATGTCTGTGCGTGAGTGAGAGTGCAGGTCTCTCCTCTCCATTCCCTATACCTCCGATGGCTGATAGCTGGTAGCTGAGGAACCCACTATGAACATTGCGAGCACCGACTGGCTAATTTAAAGGAGTAGTTTTTGGCACGTCCCCACCATCTCCTCTCCTTTCTTTTGAAGCACATTTGCCCTCTGGAAGACGCTGTGGGGCTTTGCAAACCTAGGTGGAGCCGCGGATGAGTGGCGTCTCCTTTCCCACTCCCCCCTGTGTGTGCTGACGTTCCGGAAGTAACTAGAACCGACCGGACCTGGCGTGGTGTGTCGGAAGCGCGCCCGAGGAATCCGCAATCCACAACACACAGACAGACAGCAAAGCCCGCAGCCTGCAGAGAAGCGACGGTGAGGAGCGGTGAGGTGCGGGACGGCGTGCGGTGAGTGCGGCTTTCCCCTAAGGGGGCTGACAGGTGTATGTGGGAAGCGTAACGACGGGAATTTGCAAGTACCCACCTGGCCAGCCCGATCCCCCTCTTTACACTCGCTTACACCCACCGGATCCCTGTACTGTAAATCGCATCAGAAATTGAGAGTAAGGGGAGAAAAGTGTGTGTTTTGGACACTATTAAGGCCCACTTAAACGAGTTGGTGTATTCCCCAGAAGGAAAAGAAAGTGACTCTATATACATTTGTGGGTGCCTGGCTCTAATATATATAGGGGAGCATAGGTGTCTACCTAATTGAACTATCGCATTCCCCCAGTATCTATTGGTTACCTCGGCAGTTACCTATTGGACTATGATCTGTGCTGGGGAGAAGCGGTAGGGGTGAGAGTCCATACCTAATACCTAATACACCCCCCTATATCTAAAGGTGAATTATTGTGTGGGACTGTGACTTTAAAGCGACCAGCAGAGACGCAAGAACTAGTTGTACATGCTCACGGCTTACACCTGGTGGAACGAGACTTCTTTCCTTTTTTACATCTTACCCCGCTGATTTTTAAAAACAAGCTGGAGGAAACCTATGTGTCACTTGGAGAGCCCATTCTGTTTGATCCTGTCACAAACCGGATAATATAGGATCAAGGCTGGAAATTGACGGGGGGTATTGTTGCGAGTTTGCATGTGTTTGCCCAATTATCGCCCTATATATGTCTGACACCAAGCTTCAATCAACTGACTGAAGTTATAGCCCACAAGGACTACCGAGGAGCCCCCCTTTCCCCCTTTTTTTACTCATTTTTTTCCCCCCCCTCCTAGAGGGCCTATGTGACTATTTAGGGGAACATCTGTGTAGGTGGGAAGGGGGACTATCGGGGAGGGTAACTGTGAATTGTGAATAGGGGGAGACCAGGTAAATGTAAATGTGATCGTTGGTACATTTAATTAACTACTGCATACTTTTGTCATACTGTCTTGCCCTATACTACCTCGCTACTCCCCCTGAGAGCTTTGTCCCCCTCCCTGGCTCTTTTCTCCCTCTCCCCCCCCTTTTTTTATTTATTTTTTGTTTGGTGGGGGTGGGGGAAGTAAGGGGTAGTTTTGTTTAATAGGTTCCCGCAAAGATAGAACATGCCGACCCAACGTACCACCAAGGCCAGCCAGGCAGCAAGTCAAGCAAGCCAGGCGGCTGCTAAGCTTGAAAAATTTGCTCATATCCCTGGCCAGAACCTTCAGACCCCTCCTAGAAACAACCAACAGATGCAACAAGGCCAACCTAAGGTGGGGACATCGGGGATAAGAAGGAGCCAGGGAAAGGGCCAGAGTCAGTCTGCAGGGCAAAATCATCCCCCAGTAGTGGTGGAAGCGGTGGAAGTGGGGGTCGTAGGACAAGAACAGAGGCACGAAGGGGCACAGGGGCTACCAGTAGGGGGGGAGACCCACTACACACTGAGCCATCACTAAAGGAAGTCCTACAGGCGGTTAACCTGTGTAGAGTGTCTCTAACCGAAATGACGGTTCAGCTAAATTCAATCCAGGCGGATCTCCTATTAGTTAGACACGATATACAAACAATTCAGGAAAGAACTGCAGCTCTGGAGACACGAGTCGCTCTAATTGAAGATGACGTAGACCCCCTAAAAAGTGAAATAGCAGCTATGAGAGGACAATTAAGCAAACAGGAAACCAAGATAGATGATATGGAAAATAGGATAAGGAGAAAAAATGTACGAATTCTTGGGTTCCCTGAACATAGTGAGGGCACAGATCCAGTAACTTTCCTTGAAAAGTGGCTCCAAGATACAATGGGCGTGGAGGTGCTCTCGCCCTTTTTTTCGATAGAACGAGCACACAGAATTCCGGCAAGACCCCCCCCAGCCCGGCTCATCTCCTAGACCCCTGATAGTCAAACTACTACACTTTCAGGACAAGGTGACTATTATGCGCAGAGCAAGGGAGTTGGGTGAAATGAGATATAATGGCTCTAGGGTCTCTATATATCCGGATTTTTCACTGGAACTCCAGAGGAGAAGAGCTAGATTTACTGAAATTAAACGTAAATTACGCCAGGCACACATTACATACGCATTGCTATACCCGGCTAGATTACGGCTGACAGGCAGTGGGGGGACTAAATTCTTTGACACACCTGAAGGGGTGAGCGAGTGGCTGGCTACCTGTAATGAAGTAACATAAAGGAAGGGTTTACGAGAGAGACTGCCCTCCTCCTGGGCTTTGAGGGCAGACCCTCTTCTCTTTCCCCCCCCCTTTTTTTTTTTTTTTTTCTTTCTTTTATTTCTTGGGTTGTGCTTCGGCAATCGCTCAGGGGTGCAGCCTATAAACATACAATATATAATGTGGGAGGACTCAATCCTCGGTGCTTTATTTAGAGGGGGAGGGGAAGGGGAGGAGGGATGTGGGGTATGTAAGGATGGGAGCAAAGTGCAAGATGCCCCTCTTTGCTTTTGACAAGAGGGGTGCGGCAAAATGTTCTCAGATTGTTTATGTTGTATTTCTGTGTTTTTTCTTTGGTGGAGGTGGGGGGGAAATGGGTGGGAGGGAGGGAGGGTTAAGGGAGAGGGTGGAATGTTGAATATATGGGGAGAGGGTGGAATGTTTGTATCAAGTCTGTGGTATGGAAGGATAGGTCACAATAGGAAGCCCCTGGGTAGGCCTAGGAAGGCAGAGAGGAAGGAGCAGATGGAAGGAAGATGGTATGTATGGCTTCGATGGTGGGTGGATATAGAAGCAAGGTGTGTATGCGCAATAGATAGGGATGACTGGAAGGAACGTGTCTCTAAGTGGAAAGCTATGCGTTTAATACAATGGCTCACTAAAATATTTAGATTTGAGTGGGTGAATAGATATCGAAGGTGGAGGTGGGTTAACAATAGGACTCGCTTGAGCAATAGATATTATTTTTATTTAAATCACACGATAATCGCATCAAAGGAATTAGGACTTAATGTAAAAGCACCACAAAACAAAATTAGGGTTCACACTGTTATAATTAAAAAACACTTTCACGTATATGGCTAACAACACACGGTTAAAAAGGAACGTTATCACAATTTGTTCATGGAATGTAAGGGGACTAGGGGATTTAGGTAAAAGAGTGGCAGTCTTGAACACAGCAAATGCGCATGGGGTTTCCATTTTGTGTCTACAAGAAACCCATTTCACAAACACTTCTATACCTCAATTGGGGTGGAGGGATTTTCAATTTTAATACCACTCTACTCACACGTTCTATTCAAGGGGGGTCAGTATTTTTGTTAAGAAGGGGGTAGCATTCAATTGCTTCCAGAATAAGACTGATGAATGTGGGAGATACGTTTTTCTCCACTGCAAGATAGAGCATAAGACCTTTGTCCTTGCTAGTGTGTACATACCACCACCCTTCAAGTTGGATATTTTTTATGAACTAGCGGAGTTTGTACTGGATAAGCCTGACAGTCCGATCCTCATGATGGGAGACTTCAATATGGTCATAGACCAGGACCTCGATAGATTCCCACAACCAATTCAAGGGAGAGGGCTAGCGGATAAAAGATTAGCGCAAATAATGGGGGAAATGGGTCTGAGGGACCTATGGAGACTGCACAATCCGGAAGACCGGGCTTACTCATGCTTTTCTAGTACACATTCTACACTTTCCCGAATTGATATGGCACTGGGGAACGACGAGGCAATCATTATATCTGGTACCCCCAAATATTTACCGAGGGGTCTCTCCGACCACTCCCCAATGACAATATCCTTCGAGACTGGTGGGGAGAATCAGCCTCGGGAATGGAAAATTAGTCCAGTTTGGCTGGAACTCATTGGGGAGCCCCAGGAAGTTAAGAGGGCTCTGACAGAGTTTATAGATGTAAACACTGGAACAGCACCACAGGGGGTCATTTGGGACACTTTAAAGGCATTCCTTAGGGGTCTTTTGATCCAGCAGATCTCAAGAATCAAGAGGGAGTCCAATAGGAAGGAGGTGGAGGCAGCACAAAGCGTGATACAATTAGAAGAACAATATATTAAATATCCATCAGTAGGGAATCTGGGGGCATGGACAGAGGCACAGCGAATCTATCGTTGGATAATGATGGGGAAAGCGGAAAAAAGATATATATTCCAAAAGCAAGTTAGTTTTGGGGAAGGGGAATGTGTAGGTCGGATGCTTTCACAATTGGTGAAACTTAATTCACCCTCGTCATTGGTGCCAATGATCAACACGACCACAAGGGGAACATCTTCTAACACCCCAGAAATTGCTGACTGCTTTAAAGAGTACTATGAAAATATCTATAGCTCCAATCAAGAAGATATGAGTGATCTAATGGCAAACTTTTTTAAGGACCTGGTCATCCCCCGCCTCTCTGAGGATAATGGGAACAAACTTGATGCTCCCATTACACTAGAAGAGATACAGTACACGGTTCAGGCAATGGCGACCCGGAAGTCTCCCGGGCCGGATGGCCTACCAGTCGAGGTTTATCGCCATTTTGGAGGTGTCCTTCTCCCCGAATTATTGAAGACATTTAATTGGGCGCTGGCTAAAGGGGAACTCCCTCTCTCCATGAGGGAGTCAACCATAATAGTCATACCAAAAGAAAATAAGGATCCATTGGACCCTGCATCGTACAGACCTATCTCCCTACTTAATCTGGACGTCAAGATTTTGGCTAAGATCTTGGCGTCCAGATTGAACGGTGTGATAGAGGATCTTGTCCACCCTGACCAATCAGGATTTATACCTGTCAGGTCAACTAATATAAATATTAGACGTGTACATCTAAATTTACAAATTCCAACTGATGACGAGGGACACAGAGCCATTCTTTCTCTAGACGCCGCTAAGGCTTTCAACACCATAGAGTGGGAATACTTGTGGAGGATTTTGAGAGAGTTCCAAATATGGCCAACGTTCTCTAATTGGGTAAGAATGATGTACAAATCACCAGTGGCAAGAGTGAGGGTTAACAATGAACATTCTGCAAGGTTCCAGTTGCTAAGGGGGACGAGACAGGGATGTCCTCTGTCCCCCCTTTTGTTTGCCCTCGCAATCGAACCCCTGGCCATATCTCTTCGATCCTGTAAAGAGATTAGGGGCTTTAAAAGAGGTCTAGAGGAGGAAAAAGTGGTCTTATTTGCAGACGACCTACTCATACTCCTTGGGGATGTACAGAACTCCTTAAAACAAACTATGGGTAAAATCAGCAAATTCGGCAAATTTTCTGGGTTAAAGATCAATTGGGGAAAATCTACCCTACTCCCAATTGACCCTCTAGATAGTTTACTACCTCAAGAAGCTAGACGATTACAGATAGTATCTCAGATGAAGTATCTTGGTGTAATTATTACGAGAGACCCCAAAGCATATATAGCAAATAATTTGTCCCCACTGCTATCCAGGTTTAAAGAGAAAACTAGGATCTGGAGGAGGTTTCCACTATCCTCGATGGGCTGCTGTAACCTAATCAAAATGATTTTTCTGCCACAAGCCCTGTACATCCTAGCTAACTCCCCAGTTTGGATCTACAAAAAATGGTTCTCTAGGTTTGATACTATATTTAGAGAACTGATATGGAAGGGTAAATCGGCGCGTATTAGTCTAAAAATTCTCCAACTTCCGACTAATGAAGGGGGAGCGGCAATCCCACACCTGTTTAGATACTTTTTAGCATCTCAACTACAATATATGAGGAACGCTGGGGCGGGTGGAGATCTTCTCCGGATACTCCTAAAAAGACAAACCGTTGAAATCGTCGAGGCAGGTACGGCGATACGGGGAATTCCCACCCTGGATCTAATGAACAAAGTATGGATAGCGGCCAAGGAAATATTGGGGTATAGAGGATATACGGAACATTCACCACTATGGGAAAATAACAATCTAAGCGAGGTACAAAAAATAGGACCGATCAGGGAGTGGGAACGAAGAGATATAAAATATCTACACCAGCTTTATACTAACGGGCAATTAAAAAACGTTTCAAGAGCTTAGAGAGGAGTTTATAATACCAAGGAAATCTTTCTTCCGATATCTCCAACTTAGGCATGCACTTGCAGTACAGTTTGAGGACTCACCACTAGAATGGTGTAATATTTCGACATTAGTGAGATTAATGGAAACAGAGTCAACCAAAGGGCTCACGTCAGGGTTATACTCGACTCTACACAAAGACGCCAAGGGCTGCCAGTACACTTCCGTCTTTAGAGATAAATGGGTAAGGGATGGAAGCAACATTACAAGTACAGAATGGGATAGGATTCTTGAGCTAGCACCATGGGTTTCTCTCTCTCCACCTCAAAGGATGTCGCACCTGTTTCTTTTATATAGAGCTTACTTCACCCCTAAAAAACTATTTAGCTTTGGATGCAGAATAGACTCCTCTTGCCCTAGATGTGGAAGGACAGAAGGAGATATGATACACATGCTTTGGAGATGCCCTAAGTTACATCGCTACTGGATGGAGGTAGTGGAAATAATCTCGCAAATTTTTGAAGTCTCTATTGAGACAGAACCCAAGATCTGCATACTAGGTTGGGTAGATGGAAAGGGAAGGCCCAAAGATACCAATGTGGCAGTCTTGAGATGCCTATTCCAGGCGCGCAAACTTATAGCCCAGAGATGGCAGTCGCCCACCCCTCCATCTAGTAGGGAATGGGAGCAAGGCGTGAATACTATGATACTAAAGGAAAAAACACTTTATATAAGACAGGGATGCACTAAGAAATTTGAAAAGATGTGGAAAATTTGGTGTGAAAAGAAGAATATAGACACATTATAAACTTTTGAATAAGGATGGATGAACTAAAGAGACACGTGGGAAGGTAGATGTGTGAATGATTAAGATATGATAGTGCATGAATGTGGGAATTATACTAACCAGCTGGGAATATAGGGGAAGAGAGAGGGAGTATACTTTTAGAGGCACTAACCGTGTCCTCCGTTCCTTCACTAAACTGTGTTTGCTTCTCCTTTGTACTCTTTCCCTTTTTTGTACTATGTACCCATTTTTAATGAAAATGTCTAGATGTAAGAATGTGATGTTTATGTTGTTAAACTGAAAAATGATCAATAAAAATATAAAGTTAAAAAAAGTATGCCTGTGAAGTGGCATGTGTTTCCCGTGTTTAGAACTGTCCCTGCACAAAATGACATTTGTAAATGAAAAAAAGAAGCCATTTAAAACCACTTGTGGCTTTAAAGTCACGTCTTTTCCTGGCCATATGGCTGAAAATCCTTGCGAAAAATGGCATGGCTATCCCATCACCCCCCCCCCCCCCCCACCCCAGCCCCTTTGGGTCTTGTATGGATATTAAGGGGGACCCCGCACCCAAAATAAAACCCTATACCTACAACCCTATATACTCTGAACAGCAGTATACAGGCGGTGCAAACAAGTCAGGGACTGTAGGTTTGTTCTTAAGTAGAATCTGAACAGGTACATTATGAAGTGTAGCTCCATCCCCAAAAAATCTATTTTTAAGCCTTTTGGAGAACATAGGGAGGGGTTGTCACCCCTGTAACATTTGCTGTCTTTGCACATCTGTTCAGAACATTTCACCTCACTTTCCGTCCCAATGACAAATGTTTTTGGAAAAGTGGGGTTTTAATTGAAACAAGGATTGGTGATAAAGCATCAGTAGAGAGGGGATACCTTTTTCCCAAATTAAATCTAACAGGATCGAATTTCCCTTCCTAGGGGTAGATTTCCTCTCACTTCCTGTTTTCTCTTTCCGTTTGCAAGTAGGAGTCGTTTGTAAGTTGGATGTTTGAAAGTAGGGCCCTGCCGTATATACTCTGCAGAAATTTGCCCCATTAGATGTTGGTGTAGCCACAAGACTGTAAGCCCTCACAGTTACTCTTGGTGGGCACAGGAATGGGCCCTGCTGTGAGTTATTAGATCAAGATTTGTAATTGCATGCACCTGTTGAACAGGGCAGAAAAATTGGGCCTTTGGTGGTGGTGGTGGACGGTGTTGCCACAAGACTGTAAGCCCTCACAGTTACTCTTGGTGGGCGCAGGAATGGGCCCTGCTGTGAGTTATTAGATCAAGATTTGTAATTGCATGCACCTGTTGAACAGGGCAGAAAAATTGGGCCTTGGTGGTGGTGGTGGTGGACGGTGTTGCCACAGGACTGTAAGCCCTCACAGTTACTCTTGGTGGGCGCAGGAATGGGCCCTGCTGTGAGTTATTAGATCAAGATTTTTAATTGCATGCACCTGTTGAACAGGGCAGAAAAATTGGGCCTTTGGTGGTGGTGGTGGTGGACGGGGTTGCCACAAGACTGTAAGCCCTCACAGTTACTCTTGGTGGGCACAGGAATGGACCCTGCTGTGAGTTATTAGATCAAGATTTGTAATTGCATGCACCTGTTGAACAGGGCAGAAAAATTGGGCCTTTGGTGGTGGTGGTGGTGGTGGACGGTGTTGCCACAAGACTGTAAGCCCTCACAGTTACCCTTGGTGGGCGCAGGAATGGGCCCTGCTGTGAGTTATTAGATCAAGATTTGTAATTGCATGCACCTGTTGAACAGGGCAGAAAAATTGGGTCTTTGGTGGTGGTGGTGGTGGACGGTGTTGCCACAAGACTGTAAGCCCTCACAGTTACTCTTGGTGGGCACAGGAATGGACCCTGCTGTGAGTTATTAGATCAAGATTTGTAATTGCATGCACCTGTTGAACAGGGCAGAAAAATTGGGCCTTTGGTGGTGGTGGTGGTGGACGGTGTTGCCACAAGACTGTAAGCCCTCACAGTTACTCTTGGTGGGCACAGGAATGGACCCTGCTGTGAGTTATTAGATCAAGATTTGTAATTGCATGCACCTGTTGAACAGGGCAGAAAAATTGGGCCTTTGGTGGTGGTGGTGGTGGTGGACGGTGTTGCCACAGGACTGTAAGCCTTCACAGTTACCCTTGGTGGGCGCAGGAATGGGCCCTGCTGTGAGTTATTAGATCAAGATTTGTAATTGCATGCACCTGTTGAACAGGGCAGAAAAATTGGGCCTTTGGTGGTGGTGGTGGTGGACGGTGTTGCCACAAGACTGTAAGCCCTCACAGTTACTCTTGGTGGGCACAGGAATGGACCCTGCTGTGAGTTATTAGATCAAGATTTGTAATTGCATGCACCTGTTGAACAGGGCAGAAAAATTGGGCCTTTGGTGGTGGTGGTGGATGGTGTTGCCACAAGACTGTAAGCCCTCACAGTTACTCTTGGTGGGCACAGGAATGGACCCTGCTGTGAGTTATTAGATTAAGATTTGTAATTGCATGCACCTGCTGAACAGGGCTGAAAATTTGTGCCTTAGGCACTGGTGCTGATGCCACAACACTGCAACCCCTCACAGATACTGTACTTGGAGCACAGCAGTCAGACGTGTTGCGAAGCATTGCTTAAAAAATTGTAATTACACGCCCCTGTTAAACAGGGGCTGAAAAATTGTGCCTTAGGCATTGGTGCTGGTGCCACAACACTGCAACCCCTCACAGATACTGTACTCTGAGCACAGCAATGAGAACTGTTGAAAAGCATTGACTAAAAATTGTAATTACACGCCCCAACAGGGGCTGAAAAATTGTGCCTTAGGCACTGGTGCTGGTGCCACAACACTGCAACCCCTCACAGATACTGTACTTGGAGCACAGCAGTCAGACATGTTGCGAAACATTGCTTAAAAAATTGTAATTACACGCCGCTGTTAAACAGGGACTGAAAAATTGTGCCTTAGGCACTGGTGCTGGTGCCACAACACTGCAACCCCTCACAGATACTGTACTTGGAGCACAGCAGTCAGACATGTTGCGAAGCATTGCTTAAAAAATTTTAATTACACGCCCCTGTTATACAGGGGCTGAAAAATTGTGCCTTAGGCACTGGTGTGGTGGCACCCAGAAACAAAAATGTTCTTCCAAGCTATCAAGGAATGGATCATTGAGGAGGAGGAGTAGGATAGTCAGTAAACATAACAGGACAGTCACTCAGCATCAGCATAGGCAGTCTTGAAGGGATGTGACATTATAAATTATTCAGTTATATCCGCTTCAGGTGCCTGGTAGCTGGTGGTGATCCAAGACTGATTCATTTTTATGAAGGTCAGTCGATCAACCGAGTCGGTGGACAGGCGCACCCTGTGATCAGTGACAAATCCTCCAGCAGCACTGAATGCGCGTTCGGAAAGAACGCTGGATGCAGGACAGGCCAGTAGCTCAATTGCATACTGTGCAAGCTCTGGCCAGTGATCCATCCTCAAGACCCAGTAAGCCAGAGGATTTTCGGTGGGAAAGGTGTCCAAGTCTGACCTTGCCCCTAGGTATTCCTGCACCATGTATATCAGACGCTGGCAATGGTTGCTGGAACCGATCATACCTTGGGGCTGCGGACTAAAAAATTGTCTGAACGCATCGGTCAGACGTCCACCTTCCCCACCGCTCCTTCTGCTACTGACCGAAGCCTCAGCAACTCGTCGTCCAGGACCAGGAGTTTGTAACCTCCCAGTTTCTGGGAACACGTTGCACAGACCTTTCTGCAAGGCCTCCCTGAGATGTCTCATCCTCTGCTCCCTCTGCGACGGCAAGATAAGGTCCGCAACCTTACCCTTGTACCGTGGATCAAGGAGAGTGGCCAGCCAGTAATGGTCCCTCTCCTTGATCCGAAGAATACGAGGATCCTTCCGCAGGCTTTGCAGGATCAGGGAGGCCATGCAACGTAGGTTAGCTGAGGCATTCGGTCCGGAGTCTTCTGGGTCACTGAGGACGACATGATCGCCAGCCACCTCCTCCCAGCCACGTACAAGTCCACTGGTTTGTTGGGACTGTACATCATCCCTAAAAGACTGCTGCTGCTGATGCTGATGCTGAGTGCCAGGCTCCACCTCCATGCTCACACAATCCTCCTCCTCTTCCTCATCCTCTTCCTGTGTGATGGGTGGGACAGAAGGAACACTGTCTGGATAAAGGGGGCCTTGAGAGGCAAGGAAGTCCTCCTCTTCCTGCCTCTGTTCTGCCTCAAGTGCCCTGTCCATTATCCCACGCAGCGTATGCTCCAACAGGTGGACAAGAGGTACAGTGTCACTGATGCATGCACTGTCACTGCTCACCATCCTCGTGGCCTCCTCAAATGGTGAGAGGACAGTGCATGCATCCCTGATCATGCTCCACTGGCGTGGGGAAAAAAAGCCAAGCTCCCCTGACCCTGTCCTGGTGCCGTAGTCGCAAAGGTACTCATTGATGGCCCTCTGCTGCGTGTGCAGTCGCTGCAGCATGGCCAACGTTGAGTTCCACCTGGTGGGTATGTCACATATTAGGCGGTTCTTGGGCAGGTTCAGCTCCTTTTGCAGCTCAGCCAGCCGAGCACTGGCATTATAAGATCGTCGGAAATGCACACAGACTTTCCTGGCCTGCCTCAGGACATCCTGTAAGCCTGGGTACCTGCCCAAGAACCGCTGCACCACCAGGTTGAGGACGTGAGCCATACAGGGCACATGGGTGAGCTGCCCCTGTCGCAAGGCGTAGAGAATGTTGGTGCCATTGTCAGAAACCACCATTCCTGGCTTAAGCTGGCGTGGCGTCAACCACCTCTTGGCCTGCCCCTGCAGAGCTGCCAGAACCTCTGCCCCTGTGTGGCTCCTGTCCCCCAAACACACCAGCGCAAGCACGGCATGGCATCTTTTTGCCTGCGTACTCGCGTAGCCCCTTGTACGCCTACGGAGCACCGCTGGTTCCGAGGACAGAGCACTCGAAGAGGCCATGGAGGAAGAAGAAGAGGAGGGGGTGGAGGAGAGAGGTGTGTCACAACCAGTAGTAGCATTTTGGAGGCGTGGTGGCGGAACAACCTCCAACACTACTGCACCTTGTCCTGCATCCCTCCCAGCTGCCAATAGAGTGACCCAATGGACCATGAAAGAAAGATAACGTCCCTGTCCATGCCTGCTGGACCATGAGTCAGCGGTAATATGCACCTTACCGCTGACCGCCCTGTCCAGCGAGGCATGGACATTGCCTTCCACATGCCGGTAGAGAGCCGGAATCGCCTTCCGTGAGAAAAAGTGGCGTTTGGGAACCTGCTACTGAGGAACCGCACATTGAACAAACTCACGGAAGGGGGCCGAGTCTACCAACTGAAAAGGCAGCAGTTGAAGTGCTAGCAATTTAGCCAAGCTAGCATTCAACCGCTGGGCATGTGGATGGCTGGGAGTATACTTCTTTCGACGGTCCAGCAACTGGGGCAGGGAAATTTGCCTGCTACAATCGGACGTCAGTGTACTGCAAGTACTTGGTTGTGACACACCTAATTCTACACCTTCAGTCCTCTCAGAGCACCTTTCAGAGAGGACTGAAGATATAGTGGGGATGGAGATCCCAGCTGATGAGGAGCAAGGAGAGGTCTGCTTTGTTCTTTGGTGTGGGTCTTTTATGTGTGCTTGCCAACGAGCTGCATGGCAGGTCGACATATGTCTGCTCATGCTTGTGGTGCCCAAGCGGCTGATGTTTTGGCCACGCGAGATACGCTTGAGACAAATATTGCAAATAGCAGTGGTGCGATCTGATGCACTCGTCTCAAAAAAGGCCCACACCAAAGAACTTTTGTGATAACGTGCAGAGGCAGCGCCCTGCACAGGCGGAGCTCTGCGGTGGGATACAGTTGGTGTGCTGGCCTCTAGCTGGCCTCCAGGGGGCATCCTGCCTCGTTGGACATGTGCCGCCGCATCCTCCTCCTCCTCCTCCTCTCTCCCTTCAGGCACCCACGTGGAGTCAGTGACCTCATCATCCCCTCCCTCTTCACCACTAGAGCAAACCTGGCAGTAAGCTGCAGCTGGTGGAACATTACTGCCAGATTGCTGTCCTTCAGCATCCCCTCTCTCTGCGC
Organism: Lithobates sylvaticus; assembly: GCA_028564925.1. Taxonomy (NCBI): domain Eukaryota; kingdom Metazoa; phylum Chordata; class Amphibia; order Anura; family Ranidae; genus Lithobates; species Lithobates sylvaticus. The sequence continues at coordinate 421,519,515 of CM053026.1, read as the reverse complement.
GCACACTACTGCCTTCCTCAAGCTTGGTATCATCATCCGAGCCTTCGAATCGTTGGGCATCCTCCTGGAGCATGTACCCAACACTGTGCTCAAACAGTTCGGGGGACTCCTCAGGAGGACATGGTGGGTCTAGGGAAGGGCTGGCTGATGATGCCACTAAGTACGCGTTGGCAGCTGCTCTGCCAGTACCCTGAGCCTGGGTGAGAGAGGATGAGGAGGGCTTGGTCATCCATTCTACCAAGCCTTCGGCATGATGCGGCTCAACATGTCCAGCTGCCGAAAACAAAGACAAGCGTGTCCCATGGCCACATGCTGATGACGATGCACGACCACGTTCACGACCAGCACTGTTGTCTCTAGAAACAGAGCCTGCTTGCCCTGTGTTCTTGCCTTGGGACGGTCTGCCTCTCCTTGGCGGTCTTCCAGCCATTGTAGTCGGTAGTGTATATTGTATAAAAAATAGAGCTCCTATGTGCTCCCACTGTAGGTCCTATGAGTGCTGACACAAACACACTATAGGTACTATGTGTGCTGCTGAAAATGAAATATAGGACCTATGTGTGCTGCCACAAACACACTATAAGTCCTATGGGTGCTGACACAAACACACTATAGGTACTATGTGTGCTGCTGACAAGAAAATATAGGACCTATGTGTGCTGCCACAAACACACTATAAGTCCTATGGGTGCTGACACAAACACACTATAGGTACTATATGTGCTGCTGACAAGAAAATACAGGACCTATGTATGCTGCCACAAACACACTATAAGTCCTATGGGTGCTGACACAAACACACTATAGGTACTATGTGTGCTGCTGAAAAGTAAATATAGGACCTATGGGTGCTGACACAAACACACTATAGGTACTATGTGTGCTGCTGACAAGAAAATATAGGACCTATGTGTGCTGCCACAAACACACTATAAGTCCTATGGGTGCTGACACAAACACACTATAGGTACTATGTGTGCTGCTGACAAGGAAATATAGGACCTATGTGTGCTGCCACAAACACACTATAAGTCCTATGGGTGCTGACAAAAAAAACACACTATAGGTACTATGTGTGCTGCTGAAAAGTAAATATAGGACCTATGTGTGCTGCCACAAACACACTATAAGTCCTATGGGTGCTGACACAAACACACTATAGGTACTATGTGTGCTGCTGACAAGGAAATATAGGACCTATGTGTGCTGCCACAAACACACTATAAGTCCTATGGGTGCTGACAAAAAAACACACTATAGGTACTATGTGTGCTGCTGAAAAGGAAATATAGGACCTATGTGTGCTGCCACAAACACACTATAAGTCCTATGGGTGCTGACACAAACACACTATAGGTACTATGTGTGCTGCTGACTAGGGATGAGCCGAACACCCCCCCCCGTTCGGCTCGCACCAGAACCCGCGAACGGACCTAAAGTCCGTGCGAGCTTTAGAACCCTATTAGTTATAATGGATGCGAACGTTCGAAATCAAAAGTGCTAAGTGCAAAAACACACTATAGGTACTATGTGTGCTGCTGAAAAGTAAATATAGGACCTATGTGTGCTGCCACAAACACACTATAAGTCCTATGGGTGCTGACACAAACACACTATAGGTACTATGTGTGCTGCTGACAAGGAAATATAGGACCTATGTGTGCTGCCACAAACACACTATAAGTCCTATGGGTGCTGACACAAACACACTATAGGTACTATGTGTCCTGCTGACAAGAAAATATAGGACCTATGTGTGCACCCACAAACACACTATAAGTCCTATGGGTGCTGACACAAACACACTATAGGTACTATGTGTGCTGCTGACAAGGAAATATAGGACCTATGTGTGCTGCCACAAACACTCTATAAGTCCTATGGGTGCTGACAAAAAAACACACTATAGGTACTATGTGTGCTGCTGAAAAGGAAATATAGGACCTATGTGTGCTGCCACAAACACACTATACGTCCTATGGGTGCTGACACAAACACACTATAGGTACTATGTGTGCTGCTGACAAGAAAATATAGGACCTATGTGTGCTGCCACAAACACACTATAAGTCCTATGGGTGCTGACACAAACACACTATAGGTACTATGTGTGCTGCTGACAAGAAAATATAGGACCTATGTGTGCTGCCACAAACACACTATAAGTCCTATGGGTGCTGACACAAACACACTATAGGTACTATGTGTGCTGCTGAAAAGGAAATATAGGACCTATATGTGCTGCCACAAACACACTATACGTCCTATGTGTGCTGACACAAAAACACTATAGTTACTATGTGTGCTCCTGACAAGAAAATATAGGACCTATGTGTGCTGCCACAAACACAATATGGCTCCTATAAATCCCTGCCTGGGATGGGACAGAAGGTTGGGACAGAAGTTGGGGTGCAATGCTGTTCTAACAGCACTGCGATTGGTGCTACTGCTATGCTGTACTAACAGCACGCACACACCAGACTAATCCCCAGCAGCAGCTAATATCACACTCACTGTGAAATCAGCAGCAATGAATGATCAGGAATGATGATAATAGTATTGGAATGAGGAATCCTAATACGAATAAGTAAAGGGAGAAAGAGACTAATCTTTAAACTATAAAGTCTTGTTTATCCTGTGAATTCAAGCTATTTGGTTAATACAAAAAGAAAAAATAAATAAAACTTGCAACCCATTGGATGAAACCTATCCATGGTAACTAAAAATCTGTGTTATTGTATAGTCACACCAATATGAAGCAAAACGACCTTATAGGTCAAATTGGAAAAAAAAAATGAAAATAAAAATAAATATGAAAATGAAAAATAATGGTCCATTAGCTATTGGGAGTAGGTTCCTCTGCCAATGATGATGGATTTCTTCATAGACTCTCTTCTGTTAAGGGATTATATTTGCGATTTTCATTTCATATTATCTTCTTGTTCTTGAGGTGGGGATGCATGTCGACTTCTCTTGTGTAGGTGTTGATTTTCATTTTTCTCCACAAATTGGGATGGATTCTTAGTGAGGAAGTAGATGCTGTTCTTCTTCTCCAGGTAGATGTAGTATGTGGAAATTCAACCAGTTTTAGATCGTGTAGCTCTTGTTTGAGTTCTTCAGGTTATCTGCAAGTGTGTCTGGTACCTTGGTAAGTAAATCGTAAGGAAAACGGAAAACCACATTGGTAGGTGATATTATTACGTTGCAATTCCATTAATTGTGGCTTCATTGCATGTCTTTTGGAGATAGTTAGTTGGGAAAGGTCTGCAAACAATTGATAATTATGTCCCTGAAAGACTAACTTAGTCTTTTCTCTAGCAGCAATTAAGAGTTGTTCCTTTGTTCTGAAAAAGTGGAATTTAGCTATAATGTCCCTTGGGGGGGCTGTCTGCGTTTTTGGGCATAAGAGCCCGGTGCACTCTTTCCGTCTTCAATGGTATTCCTGGTAGTAGTTCTTGACATAAAGCAGTTACTGAGGATTGTACATTTATTACAGTATCTGGTATCCCTCTGATACGCAGATTTGATCTTCTAGCTCTGTTTTCATAATCCTCTAATTTGTTCTGTAGTGTAATATTTTCTTCTTTAAGTACATCCATTTCAGTCATGAGTTTGTGAGTTGAATTTTCAATATCTTCCACTTTAATCTCAAGTGCTGCTGTGCGGTGTCCCAATTCCCTAGTCTAATCTGAGATTTTCAGTGATTTGTTCTGAAGTTTTAGCGCCTTGTGTAGCATTTTTTTCAAATTGCTTTAAAATGCTTTCAGGAGAAGTAGAATCTTGTGCGGCTGAATGAGACACAGGTAATTCATTGTCTGATTCTCCTAAGGAAACAGGCTGTATTAAGTTCAGTTTCAATTTTTGTTTAGTACAGCGCACTGAGGTGTTTGAGGCTGCTTCTGAGGTAATTTGCACCATTTTAGATGACACCCTCGCTTGTGTGCCTCCTAACTTGTTTTTTGGCTTAATGCGGGCTCCTCCAAGCACCATTCTTATATTAATATGTCCCTTTCACCTCTCTGGTATATGGGACAATATGTCCGCTATTTAAATGTCCACCGGGTTACCTCTATTTTGCGGGTAATCTCCTCACTTAGCGGAGCTCTAGCTGAACATGACCGTCCCGCTAGACTCCGCGCATGCGCCCTCACGCTGCAATTTTTTAAATAGTTTAATGCAGTGCATTCTCTTCTTTATAATGCTAGAAGAATGAAGTTGTTTTGCTGCTGATATTCACACAGAGTTCTGACAACCTGATTTCTTTATTATTTCTCGTGATCTCATGAATAATATTAATTTAGTTTTTTGTCAGATCTCCATAATAATGTTTCTATTTTTTTTTGTTTTTTCTTTCTTTTATCAAGATCTACATTTTTTTTTTTTAGTGCTCTCCATAATATTATTTCTCGTTTTGTGTGTCAAGTTACCACAACACCATTATTATCTTGTATCTTTTAACCTCAAGGAGGTTGGTTTGTGTTGGTGTCCCTTGTTAATTTGACATTGTATTTTTGAAATGTAATAGAGGTAATGGTATTTCCGCGCTAATATGGGGTGGGTATATGAATAAACAAAATGGTTTGCAGCAACACCGAAAGGTCAAACAGTACCAAGGAAAGAATGTAATAAATCAATATATGGTGTTGCGCTCCCAGGGACTGTACCAGATAGTTGGACTATGTGTTGCGTTTGTTAAAATATGATTTTTTATACATCAGACCTAACATTACATGGGAGAAATTACAAGTTTAGTTGATCAGATTCTCTGGTTTGAGTAGAATTCTCAAACAAATGCTGTTTTCATACAATGGTGTTAGATAGCATTAAGCGGCTATTGTCTCGTTAGCTACAGCAAACAGGTTGAGAGTGTCTGTCAGACTGAAAAGAATGACTGTTATATTGATGACAGGATTTGGTTTGAGTAAAGAATGGGTAGCTAGCAACAGTCCATTGTCTCGTCAGCTACAGTAAACAGGTTTGGAGGGTCTCTCAACCTGAAAAAACAATGACTGTTATATTGATGACAGGATTTCGTTTGAGGAGACAATGGTTAGTTAGCCCATTGTCTCGTCAGCTACAGTAAACAGGTTTGGAGAGTCTCTCAACCTGAAAAGAATGATTGTTAGTGGGTTGTTAGCTTTGGTCAACAAACAGGGGTATAAAATGGATGGGTAGAGACACAGAAATGGAAATCATCATGCTGTAACATCAGGACACACATCATCATGCTTTGAAGATCAGAAGAAGCCGCTCATGATACAAGAACAGAACCTGATCTCTCAGAAGAAATATTGCCAATTGGAGATCATGAACATTCAGTAACAGAAGTTAAGTAACCCTTTTTAAATGTATTTGTACTGTTAGACTTTAGACTGTTCTATTTTTCTAGGCATTTTGCTTGTTATAGATATCTGTCAGTCTTGTATTGTATTCCTAAGATTGTAATAGTTTTATACAACAGCTTTGTATAGTAAAAAGCACATTTATACACTGCAGAAGTCTCAGCTTCCTTGTTATACCACAGAGTAACCTTGCTAGATAGACGCAAGCGATACATTTGGGGGCTCGTCCGGGATTGTGCTATAGTTCAATTGAAGCAGAGCTGTTTTTTCTGTAGTGTGTAGCTTGTGCTAGGTAAAATGCTGCGTAAGCTGTTTAGGAAAAGCAAGGCTGTAGAGGGTTCTGGTGACCAGAAGGAAGTGTGCAGCTTACCTATCTGGGCCAGAGACAATGAGTGGGAGCCTCTTGCTAAAGAAATTGTGAAGTATGCTTCTCCCTTGAAGCTGACTTGGGGTGATAAAGTCTCAGATCATTTTGTAGATTTTAGCCTTAAGGGGTTGGATTTAAGTAAAAAAGAGAAGAGAACGGTGTCCAAATTCGGATGGTATTTTCTTCACGCATTTTACATCGAATCACATAGAAGGGAGAAGGCAGAGGCAGAAGTTAAGGTATTAAAAGACCAGCTAGCAGTTGCTTCAGAGTGTGTACGTTCAACTGCTAGTCGGGCTGATGATTTGCAAGAGCGGTGTGCAGCCCTCATGACCAAATCAATTAATGCCTTAAGGAAAAGGAAGGGCCGTAAACCTGTTAGTAAAGCCAGGGTGCGTGCCATTGTCACATCCCAAAATTGGGACTGTGAGGATGTGCTCTCCTCAAATGATAGTGAGGATGAGGAGATAGAGTTTGATGTTTCGCATGATGATCTGCTAGTGCGAAAGAAAAAGTATGCCAGACCTCTCATTACTAAGCATAGGAAACGGCAACATGATAGAGAGGATATGGCAGATGGGGAGGTGCATTATCGCAACCCCAGAGATGTTGAATTTGAAGAAGTACGGGAGTTTACACAAACTGAACTCCATGAGCTGGCAAAACAATACAAACAAAGGTCTGGGGAGCCTCTAGTGAGTTGGCTCCTACGCTTATGGGATGAAGGGGCAGACAGTGTTGTTTTGTCAGGTAAGGAAGCAGTGACTATGGGAGTGTTAACCCATGATCCACAATTGCGTCAGGCAATGCGAAAAGCCAGAGAGTTTAGCGTGAATTTTTCACTGTTAGACCTCGTGAGAGATGGAATAGTCCGAGTATACTCTAGTCCTACTGACCTGGAAAATACCTACTCCTGGAGATCAATAGCAGAAGGTATTTCCAGGTTACGTGAGATGGGTTGTATAACCGGATTAAATACGTTTCCAGAATGGATGGGTCCAGATATGGAACCCTTCACGTCTGCTCTGCGCTCTAAGCTGATGAAGTCTGCGCCATTTAATCTCAGGGCTCCCTTATTGTCCTTGTTGGGAGGCCTGGGATTAAACAGCAAGATTCATGAAGCTACAACCCTTTTAAGCCAGTTGGGGGAGCTAGAGGAGACTAAAACAAAACCTGTCAGGGCAGTAGATAAGGTCAAGGCCAGACAGGAAGAATACAAGCAGAAAAGAACAGAGAAGAAAGGGAATGGGGTAGAGAAGACAGGAGGTGAAGAGAAAACCAGGCTAGTTATTTCTAGGAAAGAAATGTGGGTGGACCTATTAAAGGCAGGAGTACCTAAAGATGAGATAGATGGCATTTCTACTGCAGAAATGCTGAAGAGGTGGAAAGATTTAGTAGGTAAAACTGTCAGGGTTAGAAACACTACTCCTAGTGAAGATAACATCAGCCTAGACTTAGAGGAAACAGAACAGACACCTCCTGTTAGCCCCAAACCAATTCCCAAAACTGAACGTGAACACAAACCCAAATCCCTTTATCCTGGGGAGGAGTTAGAGAGAATCAGAAAAGGGGATTGGGAGGTTCCTTATCCTTTATGAAGGGAAGGTGAGTCTCCTGTAATAGCCGTGAGGGCAGTGACAGCAGGAGACCAACGCCCATATGCACCTGTCACTGTATGGTGGGGAAAGTCATCTTCTCCCACACATGTAATGGCTTTAGTTGATAGCGGAGCCGAAGTTACACTTTTGCAAGGAAATCCTTCCCATCGCAAAGGAGAATTGATTTATGTAGAAGGTTTGGGAGGGCAAACTACACCAGCAGTTAGGATACGGGTGAAATTGGCTATTGGCAAGGGATCAGGATTTATGACAAATGTTTTGGTTTCAGAGTTACCCGAAAATATTCTTGGGATGGATGTACTTCAAGGTCAGTCAATTCAGACTGAAAGAGGTACATTCACATTCGGGTATCCTGATAAAGCGTATCTGGTAAGGGCGGTGAAGGCTGTGGTCAGAGGTCATGCAAAATGGACCCCTGTCTACATTCCTCCACCAGAGAACCCAGTCTGTCTCAAGCAGTACAGACTTCCTGGAGGCCACAAAGAAATTGGGGAGACTATTCAAGAACTGTTGAGAGTAGGGATCCTTAGACCTGCTGTAAGTCCTTTCTCGTCTCCGGTGTTCCCAGTAAAAAAGCCTGATGGGACATATAGAATGACTGTGGATTACAGAGGTCTAAACAAAGTGGCACCTCCATTGAAGTCAGCTGTACCAGATATGATCTCAATCGTTGAAAAAATTGCTAAAGATGCAGGAGAATATCATGCTGTGATAGACCTGGCTAATGCTTTCTTTTCGATTTTAATAGACCCAGGGTGTCAAGACCAGTTTGCTATGGTGTGGGACGGCCGCCAGTACACTTTCACTGTCCTTCCGCAAGGCTATCTTCATTCTCCAACGATTTGTCATGGACTGATTGCCCGCGATTTAAGCACCCTGAATTTGAAAGTCGCTGTGTTTCACTACATTGATGACATCATGATCTCTGGAACAAAAGAAGATGTGACTGAAGCACTACACCTGCTGATACATCACATGGAGAACAGAGGGTGGGCTATCAACAGAGACAAAGTCCAAGGACCTATCACCGAGGTGAAATTTCTAGGAATGATGTGGACTGGGCAACAGAGGAAAATTCCAGAGACAGTTGTGCAAACTATCCAGGCGCTGTCGCCCCCTACTACCAAAAAGGAGGCACAGAAGTTCATTGGAGTTGTGGGGTTCTGGAGATCGTTCATCCCACATCTTGGACTGATTCTGAGGCCTATATATAATGTCACCCGGAAAAAGACTGAGTTCTCATGGGGTTCAGAGCAGCGGACTGCATTCCTGGCTGCTAAAGAAGCTATTTTGCAGCATCAGGGATTAGGACCCGTGAGACAAGGAGTACCATTTCAGCTGGATGTAGTGGAGCAGAATGGTACCATATCTTGGAGTCTGTGGCAGCCAAATGAAAAGAAAGGACTAAGAGCAATACCCATTGGATTTTGGTCCAAACAACTGACAGGGGCACAGAAGAGATACACGCCCCTAGAGAAGTACCTGTTTGGGGCCTACACAGCACTTCAACATGTAGAGAACATTACAGGAAAGGACACCGTCACCATCCATACTGCACTGCCAATAGCAGGATGGGTGAGAGATAATGGACTGATCACTAGAGCAGCTGTAGCCCAGAACCAGACACTGATGAAATGGAAGTGGTACCTTCAAGAAAGAGGGGGTATTGCAGCTGGGGATGTTAGAGACATTTCAAAACAGTTGGCAGGGCTTGTTACTTTTACCAGCACCCAGCCAGAAGAAGAAATTCCTGTGCTGCAGTCATCCCCCATTCAAGAGGCTCCACCCTTTGAGTCTCTGTCAGAAGACATGAAGCAGTCAGCATGGTTCACTGATGGTTCAGCCATAGTCGCCTCGTCTGGGCGTAAATGGACAGCAGCAGCCTACAACCCAAGTACAGACACAGTCCTGCAGGAGACCGGAATTGGAGGGTCCAGCCAGTATGCAGAGTTGAAAGCTGTAGTGATGACTCTTCAGGAGGATCCTTCTTCCCATGTCACTATCTACACTGACAGCTGGGCGGTTTTTAAAGGACTGACAACTTGGATGCCCACGTGGAAGTCCAATGAATGGATGATTCATGGAAAGGTGGTGTGGGGAGGCAAGGAAGTCTGGGACTACATCTGGAAGGAAGCTCACTCGCGCACCATAAAAGTGGGGCATGTTGATGCACATGTGCCCCTAGTCCCAGACTTTGAGAACTATAACAGAGTTGCAGATGAAATCGCCAAAGTGAAGGCAGTTGTGCCAATTGATCCTGTCTTGATGAACTTGGCTAACTGGGCCCACAAGCAATCTGGACATTTGGGGCAGAAAGCAACATATAAATGGGCACAGCAGAGAGGCTTGCCTATATCCATGGACATGATAAAGACTGTAATAGGGAACTGTACAGTGTGTGGAGAAGTGCGACAATGGCCATTACAAAAGTACTCCACCGGGTCGATTAAGAGGGGTGAGAGGCCTGCAGAAATATGGCAGATTGACTTCATCGGTCCCCTGCCCCGGGGAAACAATGGACTGAGATATTGTTGCACTGCAGTGGACACCTATTCAGGACTTATGCTTGTTCATTCTTGCAAACGTGCAGATCAAGCCGCAACGCTTCAACTGCTACAGAAACTTGTCGTTGCTTATGGTTGTCCCAAGCAAGTCCAAAGTGATAACGGCTCACACTTCACCGGATCAACAGTACAGCAGTGGGCCAAAGATTCTGGAGTGTACTGGTTGTGCCACATCCCATACCATCCACAGGCAGCTGGTTTGATTGAAAGATACAACGGGCTATTGAAGGACCAGATACGCAAACTTACACCCACACATACACTAAGGGGGTGGGATCGGGTCCTCACACACGCAGTCATGTTGTTAAATTCTAGGCCAATAGCCAAAAGCACACCATATGAGAGGATGGTAGGGGCTGGGGCACAGATTCCACAGCTGGAGTGCAGAGTTCAGTATTTATGTAAGGTTCCCGAAAAAACAGGGCTTAACAGATACCATGTTACTGCTTCCCATGACATAGAAACCAAGAGTGACGTATCTGAAGCTGAAGCCTATCTAGGAATGAGAGGGAATCTGGCAGGAAGGTTTGAAGTTATATTTGCATTGGCAGATGAGCTTCAAGACAGTGGCTGGGACTCTGACTGGTTAGTGGATACTTCTCAGCAAGAGTGGAAAGTGAGGCTACATAACATAAAACCTTCCAAAATAAACAGCAGTGATCTTCTGGGAAATATCAGTATATTTCCTCTCCTCCCTATTGATGTTCTTTGGGAGGGTCAGAAGTGGGTACAGGCAGGGGGCAAAGTGTTAGTCAGATATCCAGGCAAGAAGCCATTTAGAGGAGAGATCGTAGCTGAAGGGCCTGGATCTACTGTTTATGTATTATTAGAGGGAACAGATAATCCGCTTTGTTTTCCACTCCACAGGCTGTCTCCGATTTGATCCATAGGAAGACCAGAGAAAAGTGATTACAAGATGGAAAGAATGAAGAAAGATCGCAAGAGCTGTGGAGAGCAAGGCCTTTGATGTATTACATACCTGAACTTGTTTCTACAGAACTTTATGGACTGCAGACATAGTACAGTCCCTAGGATGGACTTTCTAATGAACTTTTTTTTAAAGTTAAAAGACTGAAACATCTTCTCAATGACAGAAATTGGAGGGGTTGCATTCAAGGAAAATTAATGTTTAGAATGAGTTTTATTAGTAATGATATGGAGTCTGAAAGAAAAAAAAAAATCTAGGGCGGAATGTGTTGCGTTTGTTAAAATATGATTTTTTATACATCAGACCTAACATTACATGGGAGAAATTACAAGTTTAGTTGATCAGATTCTCTGGTTTGAGTAGAATTCTCAAACAAATGCTGTTTTCATACAATGGTGTTAGATAGCATTAAGCGGCTATTGTCTCGTTAGCTACAGCAAACAGGTTGAGAGTGTCTGTCAGACTGAAAAGAATGACTGTTATATTGATGACAGGATTTGGTTTGAGTAAAGAATGGGTAGCTAGCAACAGTCCATTGTCTCGTCAGCTACAGTAAACAGGTTTGGAGGGTCTCTCAACCTGAAAAAAACAATGACTGTTATATTGATGACAGGATTTCGTTTGAGGAGACAATGGTTAGTTAGCCCATTGTCTCGTCAGCTACAGTAAACAGGTTTGGAGAGTCTCTCAACCTGAAAAGAATGATTGTTAGTGGGTTGTTAGCTTTGGTCAACAAACAGGGGTATAAAATGGATGGGTAGAGACACAGAAATGGAAATCATCATGCTGTAACATCAGGACACACATCATCATGCTTTGAAGATCAGAAGAAGCCGCTCATGATACAAGAACAGAACCTGATCTCTCAGAAGAAATATTGCCAATTGGAGATCATGAACATTCAGTAACAGAAGTTAAGTAACCCTTTTTAAATGTATTTGTACTGTTAGACTTTAGACTGTTCTATTTTTCTAGGCATTTTGCTTGTTATAGATATCTGTCAGTCTTGTATTGTATTCCTAAGATTGTAATAGTTTTATACAGCAGTTTTTGTTAGTAAAACGCACATCTATACACTGCAGAAGTCTCAGCTTCCTTGTTATACCACAGAGTAACCTTGCTAGATAGACGCAAGCGATACAGACTATTAATGGTATACAGCATAGAAAAATATATATATAATAGCACAATCAATAGATACACATGGATATATATATAAAATATAAAAATAGTGACATCAAGTTGTGACTAAAGTGGCTAAAATCATGTGAAAAAATTAGATAGTGATAAATTGTGCAGGTTGCTAAATGATCAAATGGATTATGCAAAGTTGCTAGAAAATCGCATGCACACTAAGCAGTGTTGCAAGTGAAAAGTGAAAAGGAAAAATGAATAAAATTATAAAGTGCATAGAAATTGCAGAGTGACATTAGTATAATTGCATGTTTACAAATAAACGCATTCAAAGCTCATAGTTGCATCAGAGTTCTTAATCGCATGAAAGTTCACAGTCACATAAATGTTCATAAAACGCAAAAGCGTGAGATGACGTGACGGGGGAGAGAAAAATAAATGGAATAGTGGTGCTACAATAATATTAGCTCTGCGACTCGCACTGGTGCAAATGCAGTGTGAAAAAGGAAGAGAGTTGGTGAATCTTGAATAGGTGACACTGTAGGTAAGAGGTGCTTTGTGCTCCTGTTCTTCGGTGATCTTGGACACCCGAGGGTGTCCTAGATAATTACCTTACAGCTGTAAGGTAAACAGCCTTGAGCAAACAACCAGGGGAACCAGGGAGATGTATGGCCACTCCAGGGGGATGGGGTCTGGTCAACAGGGCTCTTCCTTCTCTGGTACTGGGGCTGGATGTCACTTCAAAGACCGGGTCCACTCAGCAGGCATCACCCATAATAGTATAGGTATAAAAACAGAAGAGGGCTATCTGCTGTAGTATTTTCTTAAAAAGCTATTTATTTTGCAGTAGCATAAACAAATCAAACTCACATTTACAATGAGAATCCAGTTAGGGTAGGAAAACGAGCGGCGCGCTCGTGTCTGACGTCACTTCCGGTGTCCGTATGTCCTACGCGTGTCGTCACCGTCACGTGACTTCATCGGGGATATCCCCGATGAAGTCACGTGACGGTGACGACACGCGTAGGACATACGGACACCGGAAGTGACGTCAGACACGAGCGCGCCGCTCGTTTTCCTACCCTAACTGGATTCTCATTGTAAATGTGAGTTTGATTTGTTTATGCTACTGCAAAATAAATAGCTTTTTAAGAAAATACTACACCAGATAGCCCTCTTCTGTTTTTATACCTATACTATTATGGGTGATGCCTGCTGAGTGGACCCGGTCTTTGAAGTGACATCCAGCCCCAGTACCAGAGAAGGAAGAGCCCTGTTGACCAGACCCCATCCCCCTGGAGTGGCCATACATCTCCCTGGTTCCCCTGGTTGTTTGCTCAAGGCTGTTTACCTTACAGCTGTAAGGTAATTATCTAGGACACCCTCGGGTGTCCAAGATCACCGAAGAACAGGAGCACAAAGCACCTCTTACCTACAGTGTCACCTATTCAAGATTCACCAACTCTCTTCCTTTTTCACACTGCATTTGCACCAGTGCGAGTCGCAGAGCTAATATTATTGTAGCACCACTATTCCATTTATTTTTCTCTCCCCCGTCACGTCATCTCACGCTTTTGCGTTTTATGAACATTTATGTGACTGTGAACTTTCATGCGATTAAGAACTCTGATGCGACTATGAGCTTTGAATGCTGTTATTTGTAAACATGCGATTATACTAATGTCACTCTGCAATTTCTATGCACTTTATAATTTTATTCATTTTTCCTTTTCACTTTTCACTTGCAACACTGCTTAGTGTGCATGCGATTTTCTAGCAACTTTGCATAATCCATTTGATCATTTAGCAACCTGCACAATTTATCACTATCTAATTTTTACACATGATTTTAGCCACTTTAGTCACAACTTGATGTCACTATTTTTATATTTTATATATATATCCATGTGTATCTATTGATTGTGCTATTATATATATTTTTCTATGCTGTATACCATTAATAGTCCAACTATCTGGTACAGTCCCTGGGAGCGCAACACCATATATTGATTTATTACATTTTTGAAATGTACCTGCCTACTCACAAACAAACTGTCCTTTTGGAAGTAAAACACAGCCAAGTATTTGTGAAAAAGAAATAACCATTTATTCTTGGTTATGACAAAATAAAGAGGAAGACAACGCTGGAGAAACTTGCCAAGCTTTTGTACCCCAGGGCACACATCAATTATTTTACAGTCAAAATTGGTGGCCTGAGGAGTCCTTATAATAGTGAGCACAATCCGATCCAGGACTACAAGAGATCAGGAACAGCAGCAGATGACATATCTGTCCTCAGGCTATGGTCATACAACAGCCTGCGTCTTTTGCCGGACCAGACTGAACCCAGGCTATCACTCTCTTGTCTTTCTTAGACACTTCCTTCCAGGCTGTGGCTCTGGTGTCTGGTGTTGGAGTTGTGGCAGGAGGTGGTGGAGGAGGAGGAGGACCATGGTTCAACTCACAAACGTGGCTTTGGCTTGTGAGTTTGCCCCTCAACCCCTTATTTAGGGCTCGTAACAAAACTTCCTCCCATAAGAGGCATTGGCCATCCTCCATTTCCAGCATTTTGCAGGCTGTCATGTAGGCATAGTCCTCTTGAAGACTGGGGGGTTTCTGAGGGCCGCAGTAGCCTTCAGAAATATGCCAATTGCTGCCTCCTTAATGTTACTCCTCTTCCTAGACACTTTTTTTGTGGAAGGCTGAGGGGAGGGACCTGGGATTCTGGCAGGCTACTGGGCCCGGCCACCTCCTGTCTGCCACTTTCCACGGCCTAGCTGAGGCTTTCTTGTGTCTGAAAAAGGGACATAGTTTTTAGTTTTTGGTTCATCAATCACATACAATTTTCAGCTCATGACCGTTGCAAATTGAATGTTAATAAATATAAAAGACTATCATTCTGACCCCAGCATTTTTAATTCTTGTCCCAATAATTTGTGGCCACTACTGTCTATTGATATGTAAAACACTTTGTGAAATCAGAAATTAGTTATCAAAACTAACATATATTTAACATCATTGTGACAGACCTAGCCGGGACAGAGGCTGTTGGAGGGGACTGAATGCGAGCCTATTGCCTTGTGATTACGGGCCCTGGCATTTGGGGGAACGGTGCTCTTTTGTGAGCTATATGCCTGGGGACCACTGAGCTGGTTTTACTTGGATTTAGGTCCATGCTGGCCCCCCAAGACACAGACTGTGGATATGTATATGCTGTATATATGTATATATAATGTGTGTTGTCCCCATGCTGTTGGGACACACACTGTCAGATGCTAATGTCGTCAACTCCAGCCAGCCTGTCTGTCTGTTGTCTTGTGTAATGTAGATGAGGCTGGTCTGGCTTGACACAGATTCTAAAGAATATTTCACCTATTGTTGTATGTGCTAATTAACCCTGCAATTGAATGAAGGAGTCCAGTGTTGATTAAGATAATTAGCTCATGCTAATTAGGTTAGGTTTTAGTCATCTGGCTGTATATATGTGTGTGACATGTCAAATAAAGTAAATCACTGATGTACTCCAAGACTAGTGTTGTCTAGTTCTTGAGGGTTCCTATAACCAGATCCATTGGACTCATGTTCCAGGACTTAGGAAGCATTTACGGCGGACACCTTGAGTACAGTATCCGTCACATTGGTGGCAGCAGTGGGATTGTGCTTCCTGCAGTCTGGGACATCCAAACCTCTACCGGGATCCAAGATCAGGATAGAAGACTTCGGTCACCCCAGCGGAGATTTGGATCTGGCATCAGAGTTCCCGGGGCTGCTGCGGATCATCCTTTCAGCATACACCAGGAGTGTGTTTGAGGATGAATACCTGGAGCTCAGGCAGCAGATTCGTGTGGAGCTGTGGATTGGAGCCCTCCAGCTCGCTGGTATAAAACAGGGCAAGTTCTTTTCAACCCAAGAGCAACGGGCCAGTGACCAACGGGCATTGCGGATGGCATTCCTGGGAGAGCGGCCCCAGGAGCAATGGGTGACTGAGTTGGACAGGCTGGTCCAGCAGGAGATAGAGCTGGCCAATCATTATCGGGCTCTGCAATGGCATGCAGAGCAGGGATATTTAGGGGAGACAACAGAATGCTCTCCGGAGGGATATGACTTTGAAGGCCCTGGATTGCTGTGGGAGAGCCTTACAGATCGTTTTGTGTTTGGCGATGAAGGGGAACCTACCCTTGAGGACCTGCGAGAATATAGAGAGGCTATGCTCGGTCTTGCAGGGGTCTCAGAGCTTAAACCTGATCTGGACCATTTGTTAAGGAAGGAACAGCATCTAGAAAGGGCATACAGGAAACTGCTAGAACACGTTCAGCAGCATGCCAGAGAATCGGCAGTGGAAACTCCAGAGATTGTCGTCCCCAAACCTGAAGTGCTGACAATTGGGCAGAGTTCTGCTAACTTTTGCCCAGCACCAACAGTGGCTTCGGCCTTCTTGAGAGAAGAGGTAGTCAGTCTTTCTCTCCCAACACTGACAGGGACATGGGATTTGCTGCCAGCAGCATCTATGGAGTTACAACAAACTTCTCCAGCTGAAGATCTGGTAACTGAACAGAGGGTCCAAGACCTCTGTCCCACACGTTTAGCAATTCCAGAGACTGGAGATTTAATAGATGTTTCTGTAGTGCAGTTTCAGTGCAGTTTCAAGTGCACTTTTGCAGAGCACTTGGAGTGCAAAGTAGATTTTCCTTTAGTAAATAACACCCACAGTGCTTTATAATTTGCTGCAATCACGCCATTTTCATGACTCCCCAAAATTCATTCATGGTGCTGAAAATTATGAATATTTTTCTCAGTAATGCATTACATACATTAACAAAAACAAGGTGTGTGTAGCAGACCCACAACATAATAAAAGTTTGCTGAAGAAAAGATTATCACCTCAAGTATCAACTAAATTACATTTGCACTATTGAAGAAAATGGCCAAAAAGAAAAGCCCATTGGAGAACCTAGGAGACAGTTAAAAGAAACCATGGCAGTAAATCAAAGGAAATCTTCTTTCAGTTTAAGTTCAAAAATTGTTGATAAAATGTTTCTTAAACAGTTTCTGGCATATCAATGGCCTCCCTACCCGGAAAGTACTCAACATACTTCTGTCTTAATTCGTGGGCGCTTTGGGGGGGCAAGCCAGGACGGCCAGCTTCAAGCATTGTCAGGGTTTCTTCTTGAAGTCCGGCCTCAGGCCCAACTGAGGCAACATAGTTTATTGAATTTCTCCTAAAATAGTTGTGTAGAATGCAGCATGCAAGAATTATATGGTTAAGTTTATATTCCGCCATGTTGATTGGCGTAAGGAATAGGCGGAACCAGCTGGCCATTATCCGAAAAGCGCTCTCCACCACTCTTCTGGCTCTGGACAGACGGTAGTTATAAACCCTCTGGTCCAGGGTGAGGGCCCTCATGGCTTTAAAATGGTCGGCTGGTCAAAACGAACTAACAGAAAGCACTGAATATCAGAAGCGAGCAGACAAGAACGCAATGAAAATCAAATACTTAACCACTTCAGCCCCGGACCAATTGGCAGCCAAAGGACCAGGCCCCTTTTTGCGATTCGGCACTGCGTTGCTTTAACTGACAATTGCGCGGTCATGCGACGTGGCTCCCAAACAAAATTGGCTTCCTTTTTTTTCCACAAATAGAGCTTTCTTTTGGTGGTATTTGATCGCCCCAGCGGTTTTTATTTTTTGCGCTATAAACAAAAATAGAGCGACAATTTTGAAAAAAATGCAATATTTTTTGCTTTTTGTTATAATATATATCCCCAAAAAATATATAAAAAAACATTGTTTAGGCCGATACGTATTCTTCTACAGATTTTTGGTAAAAAAAAACGCAATTAGCGATTATTGATTGGTTTGCGCAAACGTTATAGCGTTTACAAAATAGGGGATAGTTTTATAGCATTTTTATTAATATTTTTTTTTTTACTAGTAATGGCGGCGATCAGCGATTTTTATTGTGACTGCGACATTATGGCGGACACATCAGACATTTTTGACACATTTTTGGGACCATTGTCATTTATACAGCAATCAATGCTATTTAAATGCATTGATTCCTGTATAAATTACACATGCAGTGAAAGAGTTAACCACTAGGGGGAGGGGAGGGGTTATGGGCTGTGAAAGGCGTGGGGTCCCCAGGCCCTATATACTCAGAACAGCAGTATACAGGCGGTGCAAATACGACAGGGATGTGTAGGTTTGTTGTGTTAAGTAGAATCTGTTTGTAATTTTGAACTGGTACATTTTTAAAGTGTAGCTCCAGTCAAAAAAAATATTTTTAAGCTTTTTGGAAAACATAGGGAAGGGTTATCACCCCTGTATATATTTTTGGGCTGTCCGTCTTTTTTCATCTCACTTCCTGTTGTCTCGTTCCGTTTGCAAGTAGGAGACGTTTGTAAGTTGGATGTTTGAAAGTAGGGGCCTGTCCTGCTCTGCAGAAATTTGGCCCTAAGGTGTTGGTGTTGCCACAAGTTAACACTGTAAGCCCTCAAAGTGACTCTTGGTGGGCGCTGGAGCACCCTGCTGTGAACCATTATATCAAGAATTGTAATTACATGCCATTGTTGAACAGTGGAAGAAAAATTGGGCCTTTGGTAGTGGTGGTGGTGGTGCTGGTGCCACAACACTGTAAGTCCTCACAGTTACTCTCGGTGGGCGCTGGACGGGCCCAGCTTTGAAATATTATATCAAGAATTGTAATTACATGCACCTGTTAACAAACAGGGTCTGAAAAACTGGTGCCACAACACTGCAACCTCTCCCAGATACTCTAGTTGGAGTGCAGAAATGAGCCCTGCAGCAAAGCATTGCATCAAAAATTGTAATTACATGCCCCTGTTAAACAGGGGCAGAAAAGTTGTGCCTTAGGCACTGGTGCTGGTGCCACGACACTGCAACCTCTCCCAGATACTCTAGTTGGAGTGCAGGAATGAGCCCTGCTGCAAAGCATTGCATAAAAATATTGTAATTACATGCCCCTGTTAAACAAGGGAGGAAAAATTGGGCCTTGGGCACTGGTGCTGGTGCCACGACACTGTAACCTCTCCCAGATACTCTAGTTGGAGTGCAGGAATGAGCCTTGCTGCAAAGCATTGTATAAAAAAAAATTGTAATTACATGCTCTGTTAAACAGGGGCTGAAAAATTTGGCCTTAGCCACTGGTGGCGGCACCCAGAACCAAAAATGTTCTTCCAAGCTATCAGCAGGATCATTGAGGAGGAAGAGGATAGTCAGTCAACATAACAGGGCAGTCACCCAGCATCAGAATAGGCAGTCTTGAAGGGATGTGACATTTCAAAATAAATGATTTGGTTACATCAGCTTCAGGTGCTTTGTAGCTGGTGGTGATCCAAGACTGATTCATCTTTATGAAGGTCAGTCGATCCACCAAGTCGGTGGACAGGCGCACCCTGTGATCGGTGACAAAGCCTCCAGCAGCACTGAATGTGCGTTCCGAAAGAACGCTGGATGCAGGACAGGCCAGTAGCTCAATTGCATACTGTGCAAGCTCTGGCCAGTGATCCATCCTCAAGACCCAGTAAGCCAGAGGATTTTCGGTGGGAAAGGTGTCCAAGTCTTACCTTGCCCCTAGGTATTCCTGCACCATGTAAATCAGACGCTGGCAATGGTTGCTGGAACCGATCATACCTTGGGGCTGCGGACTAAAAAATTGTCTGAACACATCGGTCAGACGGCCACCTTCTCCACCGCTCCTTCTGTTACTGACCGAAGCCTCAGCAACTCGTTGTCCAGGACCAGGAGTCTGTAACCTCCCAGTCTCTGGGAACGTGTTGCACAGACCTTTCTGCAATGCCTCCCGGAGATGTCTCATCCTCTGCTCCCTCTGCAACGGCAAGATAAGGTCTGCAACCTTACCCTTGTACCGTGGATCAAGGAGAGTGGCCAGCCAGTAATGGTCCCTCTCCTTGATCCGAAGAATGCGAAGGTTCCTTCCGCAGGCTTTGCAGGATCAGGGAGGCCATGCAGCGTAGGTTAGCTGAGGCATTCGGTCCGGAGTCCTCTGGGTCACTAAGGACAACATGATCCGCAGCCACCTCCTCCCAGCCACGTACAAGTCCATCGGTTTCTTGGGACTGTAAATCATCCGTAAAAGACTGCTGCTGATGCTGAGTGCCAGGCTCCACCTCCATGCTGACACAATCCTCCTCCTCCTCTTCCTGTGTGATGTGTGGAACAGAAGGAACACTGTCTGGATAAAAGGGGCCTTGAGAGGCGAGGAATTCCTCCTCTTCCTGCCTTTGTTCTGCCTCAAGTGCCCTGTCCATTATTCCACGCAGCGTATTGTAGTGTTTTTTTTATATGTATGTGTATATATATATATATATATATATATATATATGTACATGCATGTATTTTATATATTTATATATGGTGTTATATGTAGGCATTCTAAGACAAGTCTATTCTAGGCAGGTCAAATTGGTAGCTGTTAATCTAATTGCGCATAGACTCTGTTCTACACCTCAAAAGGGTGTTAAGGTGGTATCTGTTAATCTAATTGTGCATACTTGTTGATGTTAATATGCAAGAATATAGATTAGGGATTCCATACAAGTCTGTTCTACACCTCAAAAGAGTGTTAGGGTGATATCTAATCTAATTGGGCATACTTGTTGATATTAATATGCAAGAATGCAAATTAGGGCAGTTTATGACTACAGCTGTTCACAGCTAGGGGTGATCTTCTGTCACTCTGAAAGACAGAAGCAGATCAAAGCATTAAATGGAAACGGACAATCAAATTGCTCAGCCATTCAGTGTGTGGGGGATATAACATGGCATCCAGTCTGTTCACTGGGTGTGTGGTTATGAAGGCACCAGGGTCTAGGAAACATGGGGCTCTAAATATTTACTAGCATTCTCGTAATTATACTCTGTTGGATTTTATCATCTGTTGCAAGACTTTGTTCTGTGTTGGAAGTCAATTATAATTGATTATAATAACTACTAATCATCTACCCACTACATATTATATCACTACATTGGTCCCGTGACCCGGATTGTAAATGTGAAATGTAAATCTTTTACACTCTTTTATACTCTGAAAGACAGAAGCAGATCAAAGCATTTAATGGAAACGGCCAATCATAATTATACTCTGTTGGATTATATCATCTGTTGCAAGATTTTGTTCTGTGTTGGAAGTCAATAAAGTGCATCTCTCTGGAAGAATTGGGTTGCTGCGAAAGAGTACTTATAATTACTACAAATCATCTACCCACTACATATTATATCACTACATTATATCACTGAATGTAAAAGATGGCGAGGTACAGAGAAATTTTCATATTCATGTAGAGCTCGTTCTGCACAGTATGTGCAAATAGAAGCACTTCTGCAAGTTCTCATTGAGTTAAGAGACGATGGTGGAGTTGTTAACATTGCTTCTGACTCAGACCAGGTATGCAAGGGTGCAGTTGTCTATCTTTCATGGTGGAATGTGATGGGTTTTAAAGGAACAGATGGAAGTGAGATAAAATATGCATCCTTATGGAAAATAATAGAGGAGGAAACGCAATTCTTTTCAAAAATCAATATTCGAAAGATACAGGCCCACAGAAAGCAAACAACCGAGCACTACTGGAACAATACTGTAGATAGATTAGCGAAGGAGGCTGCAGTAACATCCCCCCAATGGCCTCAGATAGAGCATACTTTGTCATTTCCAGTGTCTGCCCTTATACGTGCTCAAGCAAAAGGAGTTGAAGAAAGGACATGTGAGTTGGGTAAAATACAAGATCAGGATGAGGAATTAGCTCAACTAAAAGAAATGTGTTGGACTGGGCCCATACAATTTGAAGGTCAAGAGATGCAGGTGAAGGATGGCCTTTTAATAACTTACAAAAACGATTTATCTTTATGGGTTGCCCCAAAGGGTGTGAGGAAAGACATTCTTACATGGATTCATGGGTCCCCTGTTGGTGGACACCCCAAACTTCCTTTAGCTTTAGAGAGATTAGATCATGTAGCATGGTGGCCTCAAAATAAACAACACATGCAGGACCATATCTTATCATGTTTGATGTGTGCCAGGCATGATCCCGCAAATAGGAAGAGGAGAGGGGCACTGATGAGACAAGCTCCCATGGGACCATGGGAGCGAATACAAATTGATTACACAGGTGAATTTCCTAAAACTGCACACCAGAACAAATATTTACTGGTTGTGGTGGATTCCTTCAGTCACTGGGTTGAAGCGTTCCCTACCAAAAACTGTACTGCCACTACTACTGCAAGGATCTTGGTCAAAGAAATATTTAGTCGGTGGGGGATACCAAAAGTTTTAGACAGTGACAATGGGCCAGGATTTGTAGGTAATGTGATACAAGAGACATGTAAGTGCCTTGGTGTCATTCAAAAATTTCACATCTTCTATCACCCTGAGTCTGCGGGATAGGTTGAACGAATGAGCAGGACAATTAAAAATGCCCTTAGAAAGGTTGTAATCGAGCAAGGTACTGATTGGGATGAAAAGTTCCAGAGTTTGCAGGTCCATAGGCTTTGCCCCTTATGAAGCTCTGCTCGGCAGAACAATGAGAACGTGGGAACATCTGATAAATCCGGTTCCAGCAGCATTAGAAACTGTGTCATTATCTGAATCATGGGTAGAGATCTTAAAGGATCATGTGATTATGGTACATGGGTACATTCATCATACACTGATGAATGTACCCATAAAAGCTCACAACAGTGGTTTAATGCAATGGGTGACACTAGTGAATACCAAATTGGGGCTAGAGTAATGTTACAGGTTTTTTCTGGGTTTCACCCATTTCCTAGAGCAAAGTGGAAGGGCCCTTATGCAGTCATAGACAAAATTGAACCCTCTGTTTACTTATTAGACTTGGGAGAGGACAGGTCAAGATGGAGTCATGCATGTCAGATCAAAGCATTTAAAGGAAAAATGGATTTGATGGATGTGAGCATTGTCTAACTTCCTGAGATTGTCTTTCAGGTCCCAGGAGTAATGCGAATACCAGAAGACTACACCAAAATGAAGACATACCCCCTGAACAAATACAAGCCTTCTCTATTAACATATGTGTTGATAACAGCGCAATCACTCTACTTCTTTGCATCACAAACATCAGAGTGGAAAAGTGTCAAGTTGAGGAATTAATGTGGGGAAATCTGATCGAAATAAAAGAAGTGTAATGGATCATACTACAGAACTTACTGTTTTAGGGGACTCAGAAGGCATCCAGATACATGGGGATACTGTAAAGGGCATAGTCGGGGGGTTGATAGTCGTTAGATGTGAGATCACGATGCCGAAATCTAATTACTTGGTGGAGTCTGCTGTTTGGAGTTATCCAGAAGGAAGGGATCAACACAGGAGTGCAGATATAATATTAGTGGAGACAAAGAATGGACCACAAATGCAAATGACTTTAGAAAGGAATTTTACAATATTTAAGGAGGGTATTATATCCTGTAGCAATAAACAAACAGAAATTGACCATATCCTTCCTGTCTTCCTGTGCCGCTTGAAAATGTAGCTTATCACAGGGAGACGAGAAAGGAAATAAAATGGATGTTTCTCTTTATGTCACTTCTCAAGTAAAAAATATATATGAGGCTAATGCCGTAGCCGGTAAAGAGCATATAAATAGTTTTTTATCCAATTTGGGCATAACTAAGAGAAGAAGTGCCCAAGTAGGATGAAGATGGCTACTGTGGCAATAGCGGGCAAATAAGAGAAAAAGTTATATTAATATCCAAAATATTTTTATTATTTTACAAAAAGTTGATGTAAAATCATATTGACCTAATAAATTAGTGTCACTAACATTCGATCTCATGTGCCCCACATATATGTCCAGATGATCTCCTAGAAAAGGATATTTTCATGAAATCACCAACAACCCAATACAAAAAAAGACATACATACATGTAACATATACACAACGCAAACAGACGGACAGGGCGCCTCTATAACCTTACCTGCATCGATATGCCACTTCACACATAAGTGTGTATTGAAAGAAAAAAAAGGTAAGTTGATATATATTGTAGCGGAAAATTGATGCATGTATGGTCCCTAGGGTAGCGGAGAACATAAGTATTCCACATATATCAGCTATTTGTTAGTATGGTGATTGGAACTATCTTAAAGTTAGCTTGCCCAAGTCTTTGGTAACTAATTTCTAAATACATTTATAGTAATCCATTTCAGATGAGATGGGAAAAAGATGTAACAAATCATCTGTATCAATTTCCATATTTCTCCAGGTTTAACAATGTTGCTCTCACAGTTCTGATAGCAATATTTTTGTTGCATAAGAAACACTTATAATACATGCGTTCCTATAGACGGCTATTTTTGCAGCAGGGGAAGAGAAAGTATATGCAGCAGCATTAGATAAATCATCTGTGTTCCTTTTTATGGCAAACAGGAGATTATATCTTTAATTTCAATGTTATATCATCTATTGGCATGTTTAGAAGTTTCCTGTAGCTGTCTCCAGCGGACACATTGTACTCAGCATGAAGATATCTTGATTGCTCTTAATTAGATCTCATTATATATATGCAAAGGATAGCTGATTCGATACAATGTAGCATACAAGTCTCCAATGTGATTCCTCAATAGATATATTGCAATAAGCGGTCAGCTCAAACATCCACTGGCTGCTATCCGTTGGATCTCACAAACACATACGGATGACAATCAAGTAATCACCAACTCAGTATCATACGATAAGGCAAGATCTGGATGATAATAGTGTCAGTATGTAGTTGGATATATTACCGCTCCCCAGTATCTTCGGGTCTGCGCTGGACAATTGCAGCCGATTCAGCGGATGAAATGTCTGTATGTAATTGGATACATTACCGCTCCCCAAAGCCTTCAACTCTGCGCTGGGCAATTGCAGCCGATTCAGCAGATGAAAGGTTAGTTGCTGAAGATTCTCTGCGCTCCGATATACTCCTGTGCCAATAAGCTGCAAGCAAGCAGCGTGATAGTCTTCCCTTTACGAGATTTTAGCTGCCATTCAATATCATTCCAGAGCTTTTGCTAAAGATGATGCCGTTTTTATCTATTCAAAGTGTTTAAGCAGAGCAGGATCAATCCTATGGCTGTATGTGGTATGCTGCTGATAATTTTTCCTCCGCTTTCCATGTGGAAGTTCCCCAGTGAGGGCTCGCAACATAGCGTTACGTAGCTTCAACTGGACGTATAGAAGCACAATTATCGTCTATCCTTTATGGTATGACGAGACGTAATTGTCCCTCCCTTAGCAATTTCTTGCATGTGTTTTAATCAGGACAAGCTAGGTCTTTAGCTTGGATTCAGGTCTTTCAGGTATAAGGTGATATATGGGCATTTACAAGAAAGTCTCCTTATTATTTTGTTTCATATTAGTTTTTTTAGGGAGAATAATGTGAAGTAGTTTCTGTTTGTTGAATTATTAAACATAATAAGACATAGACAAGACAAAGCAATGAAGGATAATGGAGGGTATGAAAAAACATAAAAATTTAAAAGTCAAAGGGGATAGGGATAAAAGGGGAAAATATCATCTTTACAGCAATTAGTATAAGATGGTATGAGAGAAAGTTCCGATATTATGATACATAAAGAGAGGAGATATGCTATATCCTCCTTGATAGAAGTCAGATAAGGTCATAATATGTGTATCTCTTGCAGTACTGATGCTATTTTTCATATGTAAAGAGATGCTTATGTTCCTATACCTATGGTAATGTACACCATAACGTTATCCCGTATATTTATATATATAAAAGATATTCATGGGGACAAATATAATGTTTCCAAGCAGATCACTATGTGTTATATGTTACATAAACACTGTACTGAAATATAAAGTAGAGGTCTCTCTAGTACACAATTAATAATCGGTTTTAAAGACTATATTAGCTTTACTGACTAGCTATCAGAGTATTTATATATATTCGTGTATTAGAGATGAGATAGTGAAAGGCAGACGGATTGGATAGCCGCAGGAGTGTTTTCCAGATGTCATTTATCAAGGAAACACTGTAAATTTAGTTCAGTGTTCATTCCTATTGGAATGAGCGACCTCAAAGTAAAGATCCACCATTTTTCCTTTTGCAGGAGAATGCGATCAAAGTCCCCTCTTCTTGCTGGTAGTTTGAGGACATAGATTCCTTTGACTTTGAAGCCGTCTGTCTTTCCCCCATGAAATTGGGCAAAGTGTTTGGCTACTGGCATTTCCTTTTTTTTCTCTTCAATGTTCTTTTGTCTCTCCTTTTCTTTTTTTATGTCTCTAAGATGTTCTCCTATACGGATTTTTAGAGCTCTTTTAGTCTTCCCTATGTATATTTTAGGACAGGGACATGTAATCATGTAGATTACTTTAGTAGTTGAACAATTAATTAGGTTTTTTATCTCAAATTGTTGTTTTCCCTCAGCGTCCTGGAAGATTGTTGTTCTTTCAACAAACTGACATATTTGGCATTTTGTGCATGGCATCATCCCTTTGCATCGTGGGTATTCCAACAGCCACGTGGGGTTCTGCTCAGATATACTCAGAATGCATTAGGATGTCTCCTAAGTTTCTGAACCTCCGTGCAACCATTTTAGGAGCTTCTCCCGCTATTTTTGCCAAGTCCTTATTGTTTTTCAGGACTCCCCAATGTCTTTCCAGGATCTTGCGTACCGAACCCCATTGGGTCCCATATGTCGTGATCAATCTTATTGAGTTAGGTTCTTTCTGTTTTTTGTGGTTAGGATTCTCATCTCTACTTAGTAGACTCTCTTTACTGCGAGTCGCTGCCCTGCGTTTGGCGTTGCGGATCTGTTTGTGGGAATATCCCCGTTCTCTAAATCTCATATATAAGTCTTTAGACTCTTTTCTCAGGTCTGCAGCGTCAGAGCAGTTACGTTTGATTTGCATAAATTCCCCTATTGGGATCCCATTTTTTTGCCAGGGGGGGTGGTGGCTATCAGCCTGCAACAAAGTGTTCGCTGCTGTTTCTTTCCTATATGTGCATGTCCTAGTTCTACCATTCTCTAGTCTAATCTTAAGATCCAAGAAAGGCAGTTCGCATCTATCAAACATATATGTGAGATGTATGTTACGTTCATTGATATTTAACTGTTCAACAAATTTTGGTATTATGGTGGGGTCCCCCTTCCAGATAATCAGCACATCATCTATGTACCTCAGCCACGTGTGTACGTGGCCGAGATACATAGGATGGTTAAATACTTCCTCTTCCTCCCAGCTGCCCAGATGGAGACAGGCATACGCTGGGGCCCATGCTGCTCCCATGGAAGTCCCTCTAATTTGTTGATAGAAGGTAGATGAAAATTGGAAGTAGTTGTTTTTGAGTGCAAATTGTAATAATTCAATTAAGAATTAATTTTGTGCTCCATGTGAGGGGTAGCATTTGTCCAGAAATCCCCTTACCGCTGCAATACCGCATTCGTGAGGTATTGAGGTGTAGAGAGATTCCACATCTACACTAAGGAGCCATTCCTCACCCTCTATCTTTAAATCAGAAATCTTTGATAGAACATGACGAGTGTCTTGTACATAGGACTTGAGGCTATATACCATCTCTTTAAGGAGAGAGTCTAGATAGCTTCCCATTCTGTCCAGGGGGCCATATATTGCTGAAACAATTGGTCTCCCCGGGGGTTTCTCAAGGGATTTATGGACTTTTGGGATGCAGTAGAAGGTGGGGACATTGAATTCTTCGACGGACAGGTGTTCATATTCATGTTTCGTTATCAGCCCCACCTCCAGTGCATCATCCAGTCTACTATTTAGTTCCTGTACTACTCTCGGGAATGGGTCGCTATCAAGTTTACGATATGTACTGAGATAGCAGTCTATAGGAATGCATATATTATAAGTGTTTTTTTATGCAACAAAAATATTGCTATCAGAACTGTGAGATCAACATTGTTAAACCTGGAGAAATATGGAAATTGATACAGATGATTTGTTACATCTTTTTCCCATCTCATCTGAAATGGATTACTATAAATGTATTTAGAAATTAGTTACCAAAGACTTGGGCAAGCTAACTTTCAGATACACTGTAGTTCCAAACACCATACTTAACAAATAGCTGATATATGTGGAATACTTCTGTTCTCCGCTACCCTAGGAACCATACATGCATCAATTTTCCACTACAGTATATATCAACTTACTTCTTTTTTCTTTCAATACACACTTATGTGTGAAGCGGCATATCGATGCAGGTAAGGTTATAGAGACGCCCTGTCCGTCTGTTTGTGTTGTGTATATGTTACATGTATTTATGTCTTTTTTTGTATTGGGTTGTTGGTGATTTCATGAAAATATCCTTTTCTAGGAGATCATCTGGACATATATGTGGGGCACATGGGATCGAATGTTAGTGACATTAATTTATTAGGTCAATATGATTTTACATCAACTTTTTGTAAAATAATAAAAATATTTTGGATATTAATATAACTTTTTCTCTTATTTGCCCGCTATTGCCACAGTAGCCATCTTCATCCTACTTGGGCACTTCTTCTCTTAGTTATGCCCAAATTGGATAAAAAAACAATTTATATATTATATCCTGTAGCCTGATGTGAAGGATGGTGTCTATACAAAAATCCTAAATATAATGGTCACAAATTCTAGAGACTGTCCTACAATTTTACAGTGGCCAGAACATGGACTTTTCCTTGAGCAGACTCAAACTTTAGTGAATAGCGATGTTTCATATTTATCATTACCATTATTGTTGAATTTTACATCATTTAACATTCCAGAGAGTTGCCCAAAATCAATGGGATTATGGTTTAAAACGGTCTTTCAAACACATATAAACTTATTTTGGGATGCTGCGCAAGGGCTTAATTTTAAGAAAGTTTCAAAGAGGGATCTGGGTATTGATATCATATCAGGCCTCAGTTTGGGTAGTTCGATTTGGAATAGGGTTGATATAGAGAGTCTAAATATGAGAGAACTGAATTTTGTGGGTGGATTACAGCAGATACTGCTTAAAGGGGGAAGAGTGGATTTAAACGCTCTAGCTGAACTGAAAATAGATATTCAGAACATTCGCACCATCGCTTCAGATTTGCAGAACATTCAAATGTCGGTGAGTGCACTGAAACCATTCAAACAAATAATGTATCCAAGTCTATAGTTTGTGGTATTATAGGAAACATGCTGAGTGAACATCTGAGCCTCGGGCTTCAAGAATTCAAACGAGGAGAATGGCCAAGGATAATGAACTCAAGTTTATTATTCAATCTTATCAAAGACAGTGGTGTTACTTGTAGGAACTTTGCCCTTGCTAATGTAAGGAGCCTGGATACTCTTTGTAATAAAGATCGCATCGGAAAACAGGAAATACCTCTGACCGTCGACATGGTCAACAACACCCTTACCCGTATACAAGATGATCGTTCTTGGTGAGGTGGAGGTAAGAAATGGCACTAATATACTGAAACAACTACTACCACAAAGCAGACTCGTTGCCAACCAAGTATGGAAAATCATGGACCCCAACTGCTGTACCAGACGTGCCCAGGCCTGGCTTTGTTCCTGTTCTTTTGAGTGGCTAGAGTACATAGAGGGCTGTTCTGCTACACACTCTGGAAATTGCCTGGTTCAATTACAAAAATTTGAACCAGCTTGGAAGAGAATAATACATGGAGAAGGCTTGAGGGTCTGTGCATTGGGGGTTCCCTCATTCACTTGGCAGAAACAAGTTCAGTGCCGGACACCTATCACAGGCTGGTGTGTGAACCTCACAGATGGACTCATCTAATTGGACTCATCTAATTGTAGAATTACAAGAACTGGTGAAGGAAAACCTCATCAGTTCTAATAAAATTGCTAAAGAATTTCAGGAGCCTTGGTAGAGCATACCCAATAACACTCTTACTCACCCGCTATGGAGAACTCTTTCCATGATTTTTGTATTCAATTTATATTAATACGTTTTTTGTTTGGTTTATATTGTTGTGGTAGAAGACAACTAAGAACAATCCAGAAAAATAAGGAAAGCATAGAGATGGCCTCAATCTTAAGAGCCAGGGATGTCTGAGCAGTTTGGTTGTGAATCGATTCTGATTTGAACCGATCCAAGTGGGGATATATGTAGTGTGTTTTTTATATGTATGTATATATATATGTGCATATATATGTATATATATGTGCATGCATGTATTTTATATATTTATATATGGTGTTATATGTAGGCATTCTAGACAAGTCCATTCTAGGCAGGCCACATTGGTAGCTGTTAATCTAATTGCGCATAGACTCTGTTCTACACCATAAAAGGGTGTTAAGGTGGTATCTGTTTGTTAGGTACCTGGTAGTGCTGAGCCTGACTTGGTGGTTGGAGACCTCTCTTACAACTCTGGTTCAGGGCCTGCTGGATTGGGAACAGCGTAGCCGTGAACACAGCGGGTAGGAGTGTCCGTATGGATGCAGGTGGCCGATGCTGGGTAGATGCAGGTCTTGGTCGCATGGTAGGTCTGCAGATGAAGGTTCGGCAGAAGACCAGGAGGCAGGAGGAAGCCCGGCAGCAGGAGCAGCAGCAGACGGCAGAAGTAGCTGACAGCAACGGCAGTAGATCAGCAGAGGACGGCAGCAGGAGGACCTGTGCAGGGACACTGGAAGCAGGGATGGTCAGACGAGCCGGGTCACAACAGGTAAGGCAGACAGGTAGAGACGGCAGGCAGAGGGATGGTCAGGAGACAAGCCAGGGGTTCAGCAACAATAACACAGTCCAAAGCAGGGTCAAACAAGCCGGGGTCAAGGAACGGAGAAGGCAGCGGAGTCAGGCGGGCCGGGTCACAGGTAGGATGCTCAGACAGGTTCAGGTTGGGGACACAGGTGGGAGCTGAGACGGACAGCGCCGCATGCAGGCAGCTGTCCCCTTTAAATAGGGCCACTGGCGCCAAAGCGGCGCCGATCGCGCACGTGCACGCGCACGGGGGCGCGCGCGCCCGCTATTTGCGCACGGGAGCGCGCGCACAAGTCCGGCGGGCGCGTGCACGCGCCCGCGGCGCGCGCCGACGCGCGCGCCGGCGCTCAGAGGGGCCAGGGCTGCCCAGGTGCCCGCGCACCCTCCGGCTAGGGTGCCCAGGGCGGCTAGAGCCCTGACATTGCCCCCTCACAAGGGGCAACCTCCGGGTGCCCATTAGGCGTTGTCTTTCTGGATGGGAAGAAAGGAAAGTGCGAATTAGCCTCTTGGCATGAAGATTGCATTCTGGTTCCCATGAATTACTCTCGGCCCCATACCCCTTCCACTTAATCAGGAACTGCCTCTCCCCCCTACAACTCCTGCAATCAAGGATGGCCTCCACCTCGTACTCTTCATTACCTTGGACCAGGACAGGTCCGGGTGGGTTTGTACCCCTATCTGGGAAGGGATCGGGCACAGCGGGTTTCAGGAGGGAGACATGGAACACTGGGTGGACTCTCCTAGAGTCGGGCAGGGACAGCTCATAGGAAACCTCATTGATCCTCCTCTTCACAGGGAAAGGTCCTAAGAACTTGGGAGCAAGCTTCTTAGAGGGACAAGCAAGTCTAAGGTTAGTTGTAGCTAGCCATACCTGGTCGCCCACCTGCAAGTTCAACTCTCCCCTTCTCTTCCGATCAAAGAACTTCTTACTGTCCTCCTGTGCCTTGGTGATCGCCTCCTGAAGTATCCTGTTGTTGCGGCTGAGGAACGAAGCTGTATCCTGGACTGCCGGGACTGAAGATTCTGGGAGAAAGTCAGGGAGAAAAGACAGATGAAAACCGTAGTTGGCAAAAAATGGGGATTGTCCTGTGGCAGAATGGCTGGCATTATTATAGGAGAATTCTGCTAGGGGTAATAGGGACACCCAATCGTCCTGCACAAAGGACGTGAAGCACCTTATGTATTGCTCCAAAGTCTGGTTGGTGCGTTCCGTCTGCCCATTAGTTTGGGGGTGGTATGCAGAAGAAAGGGCCAGCTCAATCTTAAGGATCTCACAAAGGGCCCTCCAAAAACGGGACGTGAACTGGACCCCCCTATCTGAGACTATATTGGCCGGAACCCCGTGTAGCCTGACTATCTCTTTAATAAAAAGGTGGGCAGTCTCTGTGGCAGATGGTGTTCCCCTTAAAGGCAGAAAGTGGGCCATTTTGGACAGCCGGTCCACTACTACAAAGATGGCAGAGCACCCCTCTGAGCAAGGAAGCTCGACTATAAAGTCCATGGTCAACATTCGCCAAGGTCGATCAGGTGCAGGGAGAGGCTTCAAAAGTCCCCAAGTTCGGTTCCTTGACGTCTTGCTGCGGTTACAAACAGGGCAGGAGTCAACATAAGACTTGCAGAATTCCTTCAGCTTGGGCCACCAAAAGGTGCGTTGCACCAGCTCCACAGTTTTACGGCTCCCGAAGTGTCCTGCCAGTGGGTGGTCGTGTAGTAGGGTCAGGACCTTCACCCTTACAGACTCGGGGACGAAGACTTGACTCCCCCTCCAGAGAAGTCCATCACTGGAAGTTAGGGTGACCCCATGGGGTCCCTGGGAACTGGCGGATGCCTCCCGGATTTGAGATAGCAGATCTGGCTGTAAAAGTAGAAAGTTTCCGGTAGATAGGATGGTGTCTGGGGTGGTGGAGTCCTTGGGACTGTCGAACATCCGAGAGAGGGCGTCAGGTTTAACATTCTTGGAACCGGGACGATACGTGATATGAAAGCAGAACCTTGAGAAAAACAGAGCCCAGCGGGCTTGTCGGGGCTTGAGTCGCTTGGCAGTTCGTAAGTACTCAAGGTTCTTGTGGTCTGTGTAGATAAGTACTGGGTGATTAGCTCCCTCCAAGAGGTACCTCCATTCCTCTAGTGCTGATTTGATAGCCAAGAGTTCCCGGTCCCCGACATCATAATTCCTCTCGGCTGGAGAAAGTTTCCGAGAGAAAAACCCCACCGGGTGCATAGCGTCTTTATTGCCCTGTCGTTGTGATACGACTGCCCCAACTGCCACTTCAGATGCATCGACTTCCAAGATGTAAGGGAGGGCAGGGTCGGGGTGACTGAGGATGGGGGCGGAGGTAAACAGTCTTTTAAGCTGATCGAAGGCCCTTTGAGCCTCCGGGCCCCAGTGGAAGCGTGTGCCCTGCTTGGTCAGCTGGGTGATGGGGGTGATGATAGCAGAGAACCCCTTAATAAACTTCCTGTAGAAGTTTGCAAATCCAACGAACCGTTGGATTCCTTTCCTGTCTACAGGTGCTGGCCAGTCAAGGACGGCGGACACCTTTTGAGGGTCCATTCTAATGCCTGCCGGGGAGATTTCAAGTCCCAAAAACTGGATCTCCTGCTGCTCAAATTCGCACTTCTCGGCCTTTGCATACAGGCCGTGCCGTCGGAGTCGAAGGAGTACCTTGCCCACGTGCCCTCGATGTTGTTCTAGGGTTTGAGAGAAAATCAAGATGTCGTCCAAATAGACGATCACAAAAATGTCCAAAAAGTCTCTGAGTACATCATTGATGAAATGCTGGAAGGTGGCCGGGGCATTACAGAGCCCGAAGGGCATGACCAGATACTCGTAGTGGCCGAAGCGAGTCCGGAAAGCCGTCTTCCACTCATCCTCGGCCCGAATGCGGACCAGATTGTATGCACCCCTTAGGTCCAACTTGGTGAAAATTGTTGCCGATCTTAGTTTTTGAAAGAGCTCGGGGATTAAGGGCAGAGGGTACCGATTCTTGACCGTAACCTTATTGAGCTCCCGGTAGTCCACACAGGGCCTCAAGGACTGATCTTTTTTGGTGACGAAGAAGATGTCTGCGCCAGCAGGAGAGGTGGAATGGCGGATGAACCCCTTCTTTAAGTTTTCGGAAATGTAGGTCTTCAGGGCCTCCTGTTCCTTCTCGGAGAGAGGGAAAATGCGACCGAAGGGAATTTCAGCCCCAGGGAGGAGCTTGATGGGGCAGTCATAGGGACGGTGGGGCGGAAGGGAGTCTGCCCCCCGCTTGCTGAAAACGTCCAGGAAATCGTGATAAGGTTGGGGTACAGACTGGCACAGGTCTTGATCCGCGTCAAGGCAAAGCAGGGTAGAGGGTGTCCCGGGGGTTGCAGGTAGGCAGTGTTCCTGGCAGTAATGAGATTGAAATTCTACCTCCCCGGTGGACCAATGGATCAGCGGGTTGTGGGCCTGGAGCCATGGCATACCCAGGATGACTGGGAACAGGGGAGAGGAGATCACATCCATGGTTAGAAGCTCCTGATGTTGAGGGAAAATTGTAGCGGGTAAAGGCAAAGTCTCTTGAGTCACCTGGCCAGACTTAATACGGGACCCATCCGCTAGGAACACAGAAAGTCCTTGGGTTTTCTTCTGGAGAGGCAGAGCGTGGGTGTTGGCGAAGGTGGCATCCACGAAACAGCTGCACGCCCCGGAGTCAATGATGGCGCTGGTGAGTATTGTCCTTCCCTGGCACTGCAATGACAGAGGAAGGGTAAGGTGAATAGTACTGGCTGGGCAGGGTGCAGAGAGAGGAGAAACGGATGACAAGCACTTACGCGTCTTGACAGGGCAACCATTCACGAAATGTCCAGAGCCCCCACAGTACAGACACAGATTCAACTGGCGACGTCGGGCCCGTTCCTCGGGCGTCAAGGGGGCACGTAGAAGACCGATCTGCATCGGTTCGGAGCCATCCGGAGCAGGTCCCACGGGAGGTGTAGAAGGAGCAGGTAGGTAGCGGGTAGCAGGAACAGGAGCCCTAGCGACCATCCAAGCTGGGCGACTGGGTAAAGCAGAGCGTTCAGCGCGGCGCTCTCGTAGGCGACGGTCCAATTGAATTGTCAGAGTGACAAGGTCCTCAAGATCATCAGGAACTCCTACACGGGCTAGTTCGTCTTTCAACCCCTCCGAGAGGCCCATGCGGAACTGGTGTCTGAGGGCCAACGCCTGAAGTCCGTGATATAGTCCTCGGCCGTCCTGCGGCCCTGCTGGAGCGCGGATAGGGCGGATTCAGCTGTAGCCGTGCGTTGAGGATCGTCGTACAGCTGTGCCATTGCCTGGAAGAAGGCGGCTAAGGACTGGGTCATGACACTGTTGGCTCCCAGAAGACGGTGGGCCCAGGACTGGGGTTCTCCTTGTAGAAGGGACACCACGAATCCCACTTTGGTGACCTCCAGGGAGAAGGTCCGGGGTTGCAGGGCAAAGTAAAGCTGGCAGGCATCTCGGAAGGCCTGAAACTTGGACCGGTCGCCTGAGAACCTTTCTGGGACAGGTACTCTAGGTTCGGGAGGAAGCATCACCACTGTTGGTTGGGAGGCAGGTTGCACTGGTGGTGGAGGAGGTGCAGCAGCCATGGGGCTGGCAAGTTGTTGAACTTGGCCTTCCAGCTTGGTATATCCCTCCTGCAGGGATTTCACTGCCTGTGTAAGGGCTGCCAGGTGAGAGCAAAATTCCCGCATGGTAGAGGCTCCTTCCGCAGGCTCAGTCATAATGGCTGTCCGTACTGTTAGGTACCTGGTAGTGCTGAGCCTGACTTGGTGGTTGGAGACCTCTCTTACAACTCTGGTTCAGGGCCTGCTGGATTGGGAACAGCGTAGCCGTGAACACAGCGGGTAGGAGTG
Organism: Lithobates sylvaticus; assembly: GCA_028564925.1. Classification (NCBI taxonomy): domain Eukaryota; kingdom Metazoa; phylum Chordata; class Amphibia; order Anura; family Ranidae; genus Lithobates; species Lithobates sylvaticus. Next base: position 421,483,986 of record CM053026.1, on the reverse strand, counting down.
TCCGTATGGATGCAGGTGGCCGATGCTGGGTAGATGCAGGTCTTGGTCGGATGGTAGGTCTGCAGATGAAGGTTCGGCAGAAGACCAGGAGGCAGGAGGAAGCCCGGCAGCAGGAGCAGCAGCAGACGGCAGAAGTAGCTGACAGCAACGGCAGTAGATCAGCAGAGGACGGCAGCAGGAGGACCTGTGCAGGGACACTGGAAGCAGGGATGGTCAGACGAGCCGGGTCACAACAGGTAAGGCAGACAGGTAGAGACGGCAGGCAGAGGGATGGTCAGGAGACAAGCCAGGGGTTCAGCAACAATAACACAGTCCAAAGCAGGGTCAAACAAGCCGGGGTCAAGGAACGGAGAAGGCAGCGGAGTCAGGCGGGCCGGGTCACAGGTAGGATGCTCAGACAGGTTCAGGTTGGGGACACAGGTGGGAGCTGAGACGGACAGCGCCGCATGCAGGCAGCTGTCCCCTTTAAATAGGGCCACTGGCGCTAAAGCGGCGCCGATCGCGCACGTGCACGCGCACGGGGGCGCGCGCGCCCGCTATTTGCGCACGGGAGCGCGCGCACAAGTCCGGCGGGCGCGTGCACGCGCCCGCGGCGCGCGCCGACGCGCGCGCCGGCGCTCAGAGGGGCCAGGGCTGCCCAGGTGCCCGCGCACCCTCCGGCTAGGGTGCCCAGGGCGGCTAGAGCCCTGACACTGTTAATCTAATTGCGCATACTTGTCAATGTTAATATGCAAGAATATAGATTAGGGATTCCATACAAGTCTGTTCTACACCTCAAAAGAGTGTTAAGGTGGTATCTGTTAATCTAATTGTGCATACTTGTTGATGTTAATATGCAAGAATTCAAATTAGGGCAGTTTATGACTACAGCTGTTCACAGCTAGGAGGGATCTTCTGTCACTCTGAAAGACAGAAGCAGATCAAAGCATTTAATGGAAGCGGCCAATCAAATTGCTCAGCCATTCAGTGTGTGGGGGATATAACATGGCGTCCAGTCTGTTCACTTGGTGTGTGGTTATGAAGGCACCAAGGTCTAGGAAACATGGGGCTCTAAATATTTACTAGCATTGTCATAATTATACTCTGTTGGATTTTATCATCTGTTGCAAGACTTTGTTCTGTGTTGGAAGTCAATAAAGTGCATCTCTCTGGAAGAATTGGGTTGCTGCGGAAGAGTACTTACATCATCATTATAATAACTACTAATCATCTACCTACTACATATTATATCACTACACGTATGTTCCAACAGGTGGACAAGAGCTACAGTGTCACCGATGCATGCACTGTCACTGCTCACCATCCTCGTGGCCTCCTCAAATGGTGACAGGACAGTGCATGCATCCCTGATCATGCTCCACTGGCGTGGTGAAAAAAAAACAGAGCTCCCCTGACCCTGTCCTGGTGCCGTAGTCGCACACGTACTCATTGATGGCCCTCTGCTGCGTGTGCAGTCGCTGCAGCATGGCCAACGTTGAGTTCCATGTCACATATAAGGCGGTTCTTGGGCAGGTTCACACAGGGCACATGGGTCAGTTGTCCCTGTCGGAGGGCAGAGAGGAGGTTGGTGCCATTGTCGCAAACCACCATTCCTGGCTTAAGCTGGCGTGGGTCAACCACCTCTCGGCCTGCCCCTGCAGAGCTGACAGAACCTCTGCCCCAGTGTGGCTCCTGTCCCTCAAACACACCAGCGCAAGCACAGCATGGCATCTTTTTGCCTGCGTACTTGCATAGCCCCTTGAACGCCTACGGAGCATCGCTGGTTCCAAGGACAAAGCAGAGGAAGAGGCCATGGAGGAAGATAAAGAGGAGGGGGTGGAGGAGAGAGGTGTGTCACAACCAGTAGTAGCATTTTGGAGGCGTGGTGGCGGAACAACCTCCAACACTACTGCACCTTGTCCTGCATCCTTCCCAGCTGCCAAAAGAGTGACCCAATGGGCCGTGAAAGATAGGTAATGTCCCTGTCCATGCCTGCTGGACCATGAGTCAGCGGTAAAATGCACCTTACCGCTGACCGCCCTGTCCAGCGAGGCATGGACATTGCCTTCCACATGCCGGTAGAGAGACAAAATCTCCTTCCGTGAGAAAAAGTGGCGTTTGGGAACCTGCCACTGAGGAACCGCACATTGAACAAACTCACGGAAGGGGGCCGAGTCTACCAACTGAAAAGGCAGCAGTTGAAGTGCTAGCAATTTAGCCAAGCTAGCATTCAACCGCTGGGCATGTGGATGGCTGGGAGTGAACTTCTTTCGACGGTCCAGCAGCTGGGGGAGGGAAATTTGCCTGGTACACTCAGACGTCGGTGTACTGCTAGCAGAGTGCCCGCAAGTACTTAGCTGTGACACACCTAATTCTACACCTTCATTCCTCTCAGTGCAGCTTTCAGAGAGGACTGAAGGTATAGTGGGGTTGGAGATCCCAGCTGATGAGGAGCAAGGAGAGGTCCGCTTTGTTCTTTGGTGTGGGTCTTTAAGGTACGCTTGCCAACGGGCTGCATGGCAGGTCAACATATGTCTGGTCAAGCATTTGGTGCCCAAGCGGCGGATGTTTTGGCCACACGAGATACGCTTGAGACATATGTTGCAAATAGCAGCGGTGCGATCTGCTGCACTCGTCTCAAAAAAGGCCCACGCCAAAGAACTTTTGGAATAATGCGCAAAGGCAGCGCCCTGCACAGGCAGACGTCTGCGGTGTGATTCAGTCGGTGTGCAGCCCTTAAGCTGGCCCCCGGAGGGCATCCTGTCTTGTTGGAGATGTGCCTCCTCCTCCTCCTCTCTCCTATCAGGTACCCACGTGGAGTCAGTGACCTCATCATCCCCTCCCTCTTCACCACTGGAGCAAACCTGGCAGTATGCTGCAGCTGGTTGAACATGACTGCCAGATTGCTGTCCTTGAGCATCCCCTCTCTCTGCGCTCACGCTACTGCCTTCCTCTAGCTGGGTATCATAATCAGAGCCTTCAAAACACTGGGCATCCTCCTGGAGCATGTACCCAACACTGTGGTCAAACAGTTCGGGGGACTCCTCAGGAGGACATGGTGGGTCTAGGGAAGGAGTGACTGATGACATTGAGACGAGGGAAGAGGACGCGTTGGCAGCTGCTTTGCCAGTACCCTGAGACTGGGTGAGAGAGGAGGATGAGGAGGGCTTGGTCATCCACTCTACCAAGTCTTCTGCATGATGCGGCTCAACGCATCCAGCTGCCGAAAATAAGGACAAGCGTGTCCGATGGCCAGGTTCTGATGACAATGCACCGCGTCCATGACCAGCACTGTTGCCTCTAGACACAGAGCCTGCTTGCCCTCTTTTATTGGCTCGTGACTGTCTGCCTCTCCTTGTTGACCTTCCAGACATACTAATGGCCTGCAGGGAGATGGGAAGACCGGCAATAAGGGGTAGCTTCAGGTGTATACTGTGCAGGAGGCACCTACACCCAGTGAAAATGCTGCAGATGCCTGTGTTGCACAACAGAACTACAGAACACCACCAGCAATACGGGGTAGCTTCAGGTGTATACTGTGCAGGAGACACACTACACCCACTGAAAATGCTGCAGATGCCTGTGTTGCACAACAGAACTTCAGAACAACACCAGCAATGAGGGGTAGCTTCAGGTGTATACTGTGCAGGAGACACACTACACCCACTGAGAATGCTGCAGATGCCTGTGTTGCACAACAGAACTACAGAACAACACCAGCAATGAGGGGTAGCTTCAGGTGTATACTGTGCAGGAGGCACACTACACCCACTGAAAATTCTGCAGATGCCTGTGTTGCACAACAGAACTACAGAACAACACCAGCAATGAGGGGTAGCTTCAGGTGTATACTGTGCAGGAGGCACACTACACCCACTGAAAATTCTGCAGATGCCTGTGTTGCACAACAGAACTACAGAACAACACCAGCAATGAGGGGTAGCTCCAGGTGTATACTGTGCAGGAGGCACACTACACCCACTGAAAATTCTGCAGATGCCTGTGTTGCACAACAGAACTACAGAACAACACCAGCAATGAGGGGTAGCTCCAGGTGTATACTGTGCAGGAGGTACACTACACCCACTGAAAATTCTGCAGATGCATGTGTTGCACAACAGAACTACAGAACAACACCAGCAATGAGGGGTAGCTTCAGGTGTATACTGTGCAGGAGGCACCTACACCCACTGAAAATGCTGCAGATGCCTGTGTTGCACAACAGAACTACAGAACAACACCAGCAATGAGGGGTAGCTTCAGGTGTATACTGTGCAGGAGGCACACTACACCCACTGAGAATGCTGCAGATGCCTGTGTTGCACAACAGAACTACATAACAACACCAGCAATGAGGGGTAGCTCCAGGTGTATATTGTGCAGGAGGCACACTACACCCACTGAAAATTCTGCAGATGCCTGTGTTGCACAACAGAACTACAGAACAACACCAGCAATGAGAGGTAGCTTCAGGTGTATACTGTGCAGGAGGCACACTACACCCACTGAAAATTCTGCAGATGCCTGTGTTGCACAACAGAACTACAGAACAACACCAGCAATGAGGGGTAGCTTCAGGTGTAGACTGTGCAGGAGGCACACTACACCCACTTAAAATTCTGCAGATGTCTGTGTTGCACAACAGAACCACAGAACAACACCAGCAATGAGGGGTAGCTTCAGGTGTATACTGTGCAGGAGGCACACTACACCCACTGAAAATTCTGCAGATGCCTGTGTTGCACAACAGAAATACAGAACAACACCAGCAATGAGGGGTAGCTCCAGGTGTATACTGTGCAGGAGGCACACTATACCCACTGAGAATTCTGCAGATGCCTGTGTTGCACATCAGAACTACAGAACAACACCAGCAATGAGGGGTAGCTTCAGGTGTACACTGTGCAGGAGGCACACTACACCCACTGTAACAGCGCTACCTTAAGAAGCAAAGCAAAGCTGACACTGTCCCTGCCTATCCTGCTCTCTCCCTGCATGCCAACACACTACACAAGGCCACCGCGCTGGCGGCCTTATATAGTGTGGGGCGTGTACTAAACCCCCCTGAGCTAAAATTGGCCACAGGCATCCTGCCTGTGGCCAATTATTGTTCTCCTCGCTGCCAGCGCTGTGATTGGCCAAGCATGCGGGGTCACAGTGTATGCTTGGCCAATCATCAGCCAGCAATGCACTGCGATGGCGCAGTGCATTGTGGGGCGTTCGTGTCACACAAATTTGGCGCGAACGACCGACAAAGTTCTGGGTTCGCCGAACAGGCGAACGGCCGATGTTTGATTCGAACATGAGTTGGAATCGAACACCGAGCTTATCCCTATTTGCCATTCTTTGCAGGTTAAAGATGAATGATAGAGTAATAACACTTTTTTATAAGTATCTTTTTCAGGTCCAGTGAGTTCCTGAAAGTGTATGTACAGAGTGTTGTGGAAATTTTATGAAGATATATTTAATATGTATTGTCATAGTGTCCCAGTGTTAGTTCTCCCGCAACCCGCTCTAAAGAGCTGACTGGGGCATACTGATGCTGGTTGAGATGCGTTTGGTAGTGAAAAGCTCATTGGGGATGTAGAGAAGTGTTTGCGGAGTGGGGATATGTCCGCCAGCGAAAGGCCCCTATGCAATGCACAGAACGATCATCTGGGGGAATGTTTTTGTTCTGCAAAGACATTATCGGTTTAGCGGATGTACGCTCGTGTCACCCCTGTGTGCCTGATCAACACATTTAGGGGGGCCGTGGCGTGCACCGGCAGATAATCTCCCATCCACACTGGACGGTAGTATAGTCCGGGTATGCTTTGTTCTCTGAACAAAGCAGAATAAGGATATATGAAAAACTGTAAAAATGGGGGTCTTTGGGTGCATTATGGTCGGACAGCATCCATGATTTAGCCCAGCCATGCAGCTTCCATTGTGTAGCTGAAGATAGCTTACAGAGACAGGGGGCGGGAGATCGTAGTCATTGTTCATTGATTGTTGTATAACCCCTCCTGTTTGAGGGAATGCCTGTGCTTGATTGGTCGATTGCTCAGAGGTTCAAATTAGTTGGTTTTGAGCGATGGAGCTAACAACATCGGAAAGGTGACTATGTCTGTTTATTGGGGAAATACGGGAGACACGGGTTGTTTAAAGATGCATTATACTGAAAATCTGGAAGGGCGCTCAATAGCGCAAAAGAGTATGGTTGTTTATCCACGACAATAGAAAGCAGGTGTATGTAGATAGCTGTACACATGCATTAATATACACGCCTAAAAGAAGGTAAAAGTATAATACACTGTTTCATTGTTTTTTTTTCTGCACGATTCTAAACCCTGCGTCTCTTCCTCTGGTTTGTAATGAGGAAGAAAATGGGGAGGATAATGGTGAGAATGACAGTTTTCTAAATAATAGTACTAAACACTCTAATTCTAACCAAGTTTGTGACCTAGTAGGATGACATGTTCCACGACTATCTTTCTTTGATGGAATTTGAATCAGCAACCAGCAGTCTGATGAAGGAGGATCCCATCCCAAATGCTGAGAACCTTTTTGTCAATGGTTCCAGTTATTACACCCCAGATGGTAAGCCAAGCACATGTTTTGCAGTGACCACAGTCATTGAGTTTCCACATATCTGGGTTATCGCCATATGAGGTTTGTTTGGAGGTCAACCAAAAACATGGTTATACTTTCCTCAGCAGCTGTCGCATATGCTATACAGATCTCCAAGTAAATGATGAGGTACGGAAAGCTATTGATGAAACAAGGTTATCAGAAATGCAGACAACATCACCAGCAGGTGAAAATTAAAAGTGGTTATCTACAGGGTCAACACTGGTCAATGGTATATACACATGTATAGAAGGTAAACCCAACTTATCTACATCACTATTCAGGTATGCTCTGTTATTGAGTCATGGGCAGGCCCATACCTCAAAAGGAGTTTGTACAACACATATGGGTTTACAAAACTACTCTAAAGATTTTGTCTCACATGTCCGATTTGTAACAGATACAGTGCCTTGCGAAAGTATTCGGCCCCCTTGAACTTTTCAACCTTTTGCCACATTTCAGGCTTCAAACATAAAGATATAACATTTTTATTTTTTGTGAAGAATCACCAACAAGTGGGACACAATTGTGAAGTGGAACGAAATCTATTGGATTTTTGAAACTTTTTTAACTAATAAAAATATGAAAAGTGGGGCGTGCAAAATTATTCGGCCCCCTTGCGTTAATACTCTGTAGAGCCACCTTTTGCTGCGATTACAGCTGCAAGTCGCTTGGGGTATGTCTCTATCAGGTTTGCACATCGAGAGACTGAAATTCTTGCCCATTCTTTCTTGCAAAACAGCTCGAGCTCAGTGAGGTTGGATGGAGAGCGTTTGTGAACAGCAGTTTTCAGCTCTTTCCACAGATTCTCGATTGGATTCAGGTCTGGACTTTGACTTGGCCATTCTAACACCTGGATACGTTTATTTGTGAACCATTCCTTTGTAGATTTTGCTGTATGTTTGGGATCATTGTCTTGTTGGAAGATAAATCTCCGTCCCAGTTTCAGGTCTTTTGCAGACTCCAACAGGTTTTCATCCAGAATGGTCCTGTATTTGGCTGCATCCATCTTCCCCTCAATTTTAACCATCTTCCCTGTCCCTGCTGAAGAAAAGCAGGCCCAAACCATGATGCTGCCACCACCATGTTTGACAGTGGGGATGGTGTGTTAAGGGTGATGAGCTGTATTGATTTTACGCCAAACATATCGTTTTGCATTGTGGGCAAAAAGTTCGATTTTGGATTCATCGGACCAGAGCATCTTCTTCCACATGTTTGGTGTGTCTCCCAGGTGGCTTGTGGCAAACTTTAGACAAGACTTTTTATGGATATCTTTGAGAAATGGCTTTCTTCTTGCCACTCTTCCATAAAGGCCAGATTTGTGCCGTGTACAACTGATTGTTGTCCTATGGACAGACTCTCCCACCTCAGCTGTAGTTCTCTGCAGTTCATCCAGAGTGATCATGGGCCTCTTGGCTGCATCTCTGATCAGTCTTCTCCTTGTCTGAGCTGAAAGTGTAGAGGGACAGCCAGGTCTTGGTAGATTTGCAGTGGTCTGATACTCATTCCATTTCAAAATGATCGCTTGCACAGTGCTCCTTGTGATGTTTAAAGCTTGGGAAATCTTTTTGTATCCAAATCCGGCTTCAAACTTCTCCACAACAGTATTACGGACCTGCCTGGTGTGTTCCTTGGTCTTCATGATGCTCTCTGCACTTTCAACAGAACCCTGAGACTATCACAGAGCAGGTGCATTTATACAGAGACTTGATTACACACAGGTGGATTCTATTTATCACCATCAGTCATTTAGGACAACATTGGATCATTCAGAGATCCTCGCTGAACTTCTGGAGTGAGTTTGCTGCACTGAAAGTAAAGGGGCCGAATAATTTTGCACGCACCACTTTTCAGTTTTTTATTTGCTAAAAAAGTTTAAAATATCCAATAGATTTCGTTCCACTTCACAATTGTGTCCCACTTGTTGGTGATTCTTCACAAAAAATAAAATTTTTATATCTTTATGTTTGAAGCCTGAAATGTGGCAAAAGTTTGAAAAGTTCAAGGGGGCCGAATACTTTCGCAAGGCACTGTACCATGCACAAGGTGCCCTAAGACCCTTAAGTGGTTATTTCCCACAACTCCCTTATCCCTTTCACACAAAATGCATGGATTTTATTGTATTGATCAAATGTGAGAATAAGTACTGTATGGTTATTGTTGACAGGTCAAGGGATCCCCTCTCTGATTTACAGTAACAATGGATCCCATTTTGTAAACTAAGCAATACAACAAATTGATATATGGTATAATATCTGACCTACTAGGGAGAATCACTATTTAGGTTATAACCCCTGGTCAGAACACCCCAGCCCCAGAGCCAACTCTGTTTCAACTTAGTCCTTTCTTGTTTAAAACAGATTTTACCTACATGGAACAATTAAGTATAGAAACAGGATTTGGAGACAAATATGGATGGATAGAATGGGTCACAACCCAACCCAAGCAAAGGGGTTGAGTGATTGTATTTTTTGTAAAAACCCAAGACCACAACTAACCACCTTTCCTCTCCCTGAAGAGGAAATAAACTTGACTTGTATAATAAGACTGTTTTCAGAAAATATTACTGGGTCAGAATGTGTAAATGAGAAAAAGGGCTACCCTAAGACTAAAATGCAAAGTATACCCCCTTCAGTACAAGCACTACCAGGAAATGTTACTTGTTTCTCTAAGAAAGATAAGGATGGTACAAAGGTTGGCACTCTATCTCCTGAATACTGTGTAACTACAACATCAACTACAGACATTAAGTACCAATTGAAATGGTTTCAGGAACAGAAACAGTAACTTGCTGATGTTTGGTGGCTGTGTGGGGACAAGAAACTAAGGCCCAGACTGCCACCTAGATGGGAGGGTAGTTGTGCCCTTACCCGCTTGTTGTTTCCCTTTTATATTGTTGCTATGACTAACAAATTGATGAGACTACCAGGTAAACACTATTTTAAGTGACTTAAGTGTCAAGGATCATTTGACAACCGGGTGTTTATAGATTTAATAGGTGTTCCACGAGGAGTTCCGGATGAATTTAAAGCGCAGAATCAAGTAACAGCAGGACTCACCTCACTCTTCCTATGGGTACAGCCCAATAAGAATATCGACTGGAGAAACTACATCTACTACAACCAGCAGAGGTTTGTGAATTACACCAGAGATGCTATCAAAGGTATAGCAGCACAATTGGACGCCACCTTTTTGACAGCGTGGCAGAACCGTATAGCATTGGATATGTTGCTGGCAGAAAGGGGCGGGGTATGCAAAATGTTCGGCACCTTCTGCTGCACTTTTATTCCAAACAATACGGCACCTGATGGAAGTATCATCAAGGCTTTGCAAGGCCTACATATGTTATCCCAGGAACTAACTGAGAACTCTGGTTTAGAGAACCCCCCAACAGGACTCTTCGAAAAATGGTTTGGTAAATGGGGTGATCTTGCAAAGAGTTTGTTCATCTCTGTTGTCATGGCAGCCACGGTCCTTATGCTGTGTGGATGTTGCTGCATTCCCTGTATTAGGGGAATTCTTCAAAGACTGATTGACACATCTTTAACTAAGACTATGCTTTTTCAGAACAACACTGAACTATACCCGGAACCTGATGAAGATGAATTTACAGTCCTTTCAAAAGACTTATCTGTCTAAATGATAATACCTGGTAAAACAAAGAACCTGGATATTTGAATTATTGACATTATTAGTATAAAAGGAGGGAGATGTCCGAGAAATTAAGTATTATACCTTTAAATGTCAATTATGAATATGCATATAAATATTGCTTTATCTTCATTAAGTTTAAAATGCTTAGAAATATATGTTTTATATAACCCTATTATACTTCAATATGCTTTTTTTTTATATAGCTTAGTTAAATGCTTAGACTTGCATAATTTGAAAACACATGATGTTGCAAAAAGGGAGTCTTTCAAAGTCAGTATCCTGTATAACAATTTAACAATTGTGAATGTGAAAGTCTGTAAACGGACATCTCCACCTTTCCTGTCATTGTTCAGAATAAAGTTGAGAATACATCTGACTGGACAGTTCTGTGAGGAAAAGGGGGTGTCCGAGGCATATAAAAGAGAGAGACCATACAATGTTAAGGCAGAAATGGATTATTGAAGCCTGAACGTACATGTAACCATTTCTCTTGCATATGCAAATAAATGTTATCTTGTCTTCCGAGTTCGGTCTTAGACGGTGATTTATTTCCGTAACAACTACAACAAAAGCCAGGCCACAACAAAATGGCGATTTTTCTGCCAAAACCGAAATCCAATACAAAAATCGCCACTCTTCTACTGAAAAGTTGACAAAAAGTACAAACACAGCTAACGTACAATAGCTTACATTCACTTAAAAGAAAACAGAAATGATGCCTAGAAACAAGATGTTGGCTCATGTCACATGGTTTCCCACACAAAGGAATGGTGGCTGCACCTTCCCCTATAGGATGACCCACAGGCCAAACAGCACAAACAAAAGCCAGGACACGACCACATGGTAACAACAAAAGGAAATGGCGCCGTTAACGCATGCAAAGCAGTTGTTCCCGCCAAAACCAGCACAAACTTCCCTACTAGCCAAACCTTCTCCTCACACAAACTGATAAACATGGGCAAACAACATGAACATTTAAGGCATAGACAAACACTTTAGGCTAACTCACATTTAAAAGCGTTAGTTACATGCAACTTAAACATACACGTCTTGTCCCCACCTAAGGTTCATATACTCACTGTGGCATCAACTTCCATAACAAGCCATTGAGAAATACAAACAGTGATGCTTGCATGTTTGCTCAGAACATCAGAGTTCCCTTCCCATAGGGCGTAGCCCTTACAACATTTTCCTATTGTAACAACCATGGGACAGCCATCCTGGCTGCCCTTCCCCCAAGCCACATGGCACACAATCATTTACTTACAAAACTGCTCAGCCACACACACATTGTACGCTGCCCCAAATAGTCCCAATTCATACATTTTTATTTCTCATATACTTATTACACAACATACAGTTACTTACACATACACTCAAGCTTGCAAATACAAAACACACACACACACAAGCACACACAGGCACACAGACACACCAGACATACGATCAAACTTCCAGCATTATTTCAAAAAGACGAAAAATTTGTCCTTTCGCAAAGCAGGGCCTCCCCAGCACATTGGACCATGGAGCCATTCTCTCCCCCTGCTGATCCGATGTTTAAAGAGGCCCTGTTCACTCCTACCTGACTCGCCATCTGTGGTAGAATGTTGGCTGTATGCAGAGCACACAGCCACATCTCTTGTGCTCATATAAGCACCCATTTCCATCTTTTTTTTTTTTTTTTCACACAGGAACAGGTCCCACATGGACCAACAGGTTACAACATAATATGATTGCAATACAAATACAAAAATAAACTTCACATTATGACACGCATAACATAACATCTTGAGCATTAAAAAATACTTCTTTGGCAGCTAACGGATATATAGTGGTGTCAAATACTAATGTTGCATTGTGTAATGTAGTATCTGTCCCGTTCTGCTTTGGAGCAGAGCAGGTTATTATAAGTTTGGTCTTTAAAGAAAGCCTCTGCTCGTATATGAAGAGTTTGGAGCGTATCTCATCCTTGAGTGCAATCTAAGTTTGTCTATTAGTACGCACAGACTTGGACGTGTTGGTCCCGCGGGTCCGGCTCCCTTTTTTCTTTTTATCTCCCCCTTTGGGGGGGGGGGGGAGTCAGCATAGAGAAAAAGGTTAGTTAGAGAGAGAACTACCGCCGTATCCCAGGAAACCGCCCGGCATTGCGCGGTCACGTGTGCGCGCGCGCGCCCGCGGGGCATCACCGCAAAGTCATTTGATGACAGCCCCCACTGTCTAAGTATAGATTACTCTGGACACCTAAGAGTTTGATGATATCCCCCATGGGACAAGCTATACCCCTCAATACCAAAGATTGATTCTTTTTTTTTTTTTTTTTTTTAACTTTAATCTTTATTAAACATGTTTCTTTTAATCTTACAAACATTTATATTATCAAAGCATATTCCAAGTTTATACAATATACAATAATTTATCCTGCCTGTTATTACCCCGATAATTTAACATTGTTATGTTCCTTTTCTATCCCTCGTCTATTCTCTCCCTACCCGCCCCCCCCTCCCCCCCCACCTTACCCCACCCTATTTTACTTTATATTAACTCTTTGACAACCATAATCTCCACATATTCTCGAATTCTGCACAATTGCCTCTTTTCATGTAAGCTATTCTTTCTTTCATGAGTGTTTCGTTTACGCCTTCTACCCAGTTCTCAACTGTCGGTGGGTACTTTGATTGCCACCTCAGTGTAATCATCTTCCTTGCTTGGAACAGACTCCTCAGAATAGCCACCGTGGTGCTCTTCCTTTCCCCTTGCTCCTGTCTATACCCCAGAATACACACCATCGCCTCGTTTGCCAGTCCCGTAGAGAACTTTTCCCTCAGGGTCTGGGTCACTCCCTCCCAGTAACGAAAAAGTTTCGGGCATCTCCATACCATATGCAGGAGGTCCCCTGTTCCCTGACATCTAGGGCATTTGTCGTCTGTTCTTTTGCCAAATTTATGCAGGCGTTTTGGGGTGTAGTAGGCTCTGTTTAATAGCATTAAGTGGGATATCCTTTGCGAGGCTGAAACTGACACCATTGGGCTCATCTCAAGGACCCTTCTCCACTGCTCCCGTGATAATTCCCCTATGTCCCGTTCCCATTTGCTTCTTACTAGATCAAGTTTCACATTACTTTTAGTTGTTGTATTAAGCTGCCCATATATTGCCGAGATTAAGCCCTTCCTGGGGCCCGACCGGGATAATCGTTGTAACAGGGGAGTGTCCACCCAGTTTGGTGTTTGGCCACCAAACTGAGATCTCAGTGCGTGCGCTATTTGGAGGTACGTATAATGCGTATTCTGGGGTATTTTAAATTCTCTTTTAAGGGCTGCAAATGTTTTAAGCTTATTTCCCGTGTAGAGTTGGTTCAATCTTTTTATTCCGTGCCCAACCCATTCTTTACTTCTGCCAATCGGAAATATTTCTTGTAATTTATTATTATTCCATATGGGCGAGAACTCGTTCCACCCATTATAGTTCAGAGCTTTTTTAGATGCATTCCATATCTTCGCAAGCATCCGAATTGTCGGGTACCTGCAAGGAAAGAAATCTGCCTCTAGTGCCTCTACTAGTGAGTCATGCGGGTTGTCTGTCATCAGGATTTTCCCGTTCGGGGTACCGCCGTTCTCCTCCCCACACCCCGCCAATTGCTGTAATTGTGCCGCCCAAAAATAATTCTCTGGGTTGGGAAGTGCCACTCCCCCCTCCCCTGTGGGTAATTGCAATGTGCGTAGGCCTATCCTGGATTGTCCCCCCTTCCATATCAGTTCTCTGAAGAGGCTTTCCGTCTTATTGAACCATTTTTTGGGAATCCACACAGGCGCATTGTGTATTACGTACAGCAGTTGAGGCAGCCAGATCATTTTGATCAGGCTGCATCTACCTGCTGCTGATAGGGGTAGTCGTCTCCAAATGTCATTTTTTTCCCTGAGTTTTTTTAAAAGAGGGAGAAGATTTTTTTTGATGTATTGATTAGGATCTGTAGTAATGACTATTCCTAAGTACCTCAATGCATCTACCACTGCCAACTGGGGGTTCCCTGGCAAACTTATTTCCCCCTGGGAATCTAATGGCATTAGTTCTGATTTAGACCAGTTAATCTCCAACCCTGAAAAACTGCCAAATGTCTCCACTACTCTCATCGCCCCGTTCAAGGATTGACTCATGTCGCCCAGGAACAGAAGAATATCATCCGCGTATAACGCGATTTTTTCCTCTCCTGAGCTCCTCTGAAAACCCTTTACGTCGATGCACTTTCTTATGGTGATAGCCAGGGGCTCCATGGCCAAGGCGAAGAGCAGTGGGGACAGTGGGCATCCTTGCCTTGTGCCCCTTTCCAGTGATATACTGTCTGATAGTTTGTTGTTAACTTTTAATCTTGCAGTAGGTTTATCATAGAGCAATTTGATCCAGCCAATAAATAAAGGGCCAAATCCAAATTTCTCCAATACTTTCCAGATATACTGCCATTCTATGGTGTCAAAGGCTTTTGTCACGTCCAGAGACAGTATCGCTCTATCCCCCCTATTTTTTACTGGGGATTGTAAATTTAGGAAGGTCCTTCTGATGTTTGTGCTAGTGGATCTGTTTGGTATAAACCCTGCCTGGTCTGGGTGGACCAATCCCTGGATAAGCCCTTTCAACCTAGTTGCCAGTATTTTTGCTAAGATTTTTGCGTCTGCGCATAGTAATGATATCGGTCTATATGCCCCCACATCTTTTGGGTCCTTCCCCTCCTTGTGTAGTACGATTATGGTAGCTTCTAGCATTGAGGCGGGCAAGTGTCCCATTTCCCTTGCCCCCTCCAATGCTTTCAGCAATTCCGGTAGGAGTATCTCGCCAAAGTGCTTATATGTCTCTATGGGTAGCCCGTCGGGACCCGGAGACTTATGGTTAGCCATCTCTGCCACTGCTTGCTGTAACTCCGCAAGAGTTATTGGGGCTTCTAATGAATCTCTATCTTCTTGTGAGACGGTTGGGATTTCCAAGCTGCCCAGGAAATCTTCCATTGTTTCCTCTCTGCCTTTCTTTTGGGCTGTGTATAATTTTTGATAATACTCTTTAAAAGTCTGTAAAATCAGAAAAGGGTCTGAAGTCTCCTCCTGTCCTGCGGTCCTAATTACCGTAATTGTGGATGATGGCGCGTTGGTCTTCACCAACTGCGCCAGCATCCTACCCATAGATTCTCCTTCCATAAAGGAGACTTGGCGCTGCAATAGCAGTTTTTTCTCTTCCCTCTGTATATTTATCAACCTATATTCCTGCTGTTTGGTTAACCATACTATTTTCTTGTCGGGGGATGGGTCCGTTATATAATTATTTTCTGCTAGCGTCACTTCTGCCCTTATGTTTTCCTCTTGTGCCCTTTCTGCTTTATTATGTTTGGCGATTTGCTGTATAAGAACCCCCCTTAAAAAGGCCTTTAATGTGTCCCATATTATCCGGGTGCTCGCAGTACCAGTATTTCTCTCTACGAATTCCTTCACGTTTGCGAGAATATCTCTTGGGTCTTTGAATAGTTCGAACCAATATGCATTTATTTTCCATTCCTCCCGTTTTCTTTGGTCCCCCAGATTTAATGCTATCGTTAGTGGTGAGTGGTCTGATATCCCTCTCGGCCAATACCTGATCTCCTCCGTAAGCTGTAACATTTTGTCATTCCCCAGTGCCATGTCTATTCTAGATAAAGTGGAATGGGTGGCAGAGTAGCATGAGTATTGTTGAACCCCGGGGTGCCTCGCCCTCCACAGGTCCAGCAAGCCTACCTCTGTCAATAACCGACTTAGCCTATTACGGTCCATGGTTCCTAGCCCCCCCTTCACTGGAAGTCTGTCAATCCTATCGTCCAATACCTCGTTAAAGTCTCCTATTATCATTGTTGGTATATCCTGTTTATCCATCAAAAAGTCATTTAATTTTAACATGACGTCCAGTTTAAAGGGCGGGGGGATGTATATATTGGCCACCACTAGCATTTTATTGTTGATGGTACAAAGAAGAAAGATATAACGGCCCTGTTCATCTATACAGACCTGCCTGCAGGAGAAATTCACTCCTGTTTTTACCAGCACACTCACCCCCCTGCCATAAGAGCTGTAGACTGAGTGGTACTGTGCCTGGAATTTCTTTTTTGCCCGGATTTGAGGCGTTGTGTCCTTAGTGAGGTGCGTCTCCTGCAGGCAGATCAATTCCACTCCGTATTTCTCCATCATAGAGAACACCACCGCCCTCTTTCCCGCTGTACCTAAGCCTCTTACGTTCCAAGATCCCACTCGTAGTGTCTTAACCTGCATCAAGGACCCTCTCCATCCTGTCTTACTTCAAGTGACCCCATTCCTTTTTTTTTTTTTTTTTTTTTTTTCCCTTTTTGCCTTTTGCATTATGGCTTTTTATCTTTTTTTTTACCCACCCAGTTATCTATTTTTAAGTTCACACGTGTTTCACTCCTCCTTTTGCATGCAAAAACAAAACCTTGAAAAATATTATCACTCTTAGTCCTACACTGTGTTATTACTAGCTTTAAGTCTGTGTTTTTGGTGCATCTCTCTTTTTTTTTTGTTAATAAAAAATCATTTAAGTATAGTAATGTACCCTTCCCCTCCCTCTTCTTTTCTACATCCTCCCCCCCTCCCCCCTCCCTCCACCTTCCTTGGTGTTCCCCAAAGGGGCTATTAGTGACCTTTACCCACTCCTTTTGTTCAATCTTCCCTTCTTTCTCATCCAACATTTACCCCCCCACCCATACGCTGTGTGCTCACCCCCCTCCCTCCACTCCCTTCTCCCTTTTTGTAAATCATATTGGTGCTATCTTTATACATATGCATATAAGTATTCAAATACCTTTCCCCTTACTCCCCCCTATTTCATCCACCCCCCCCCCCCCTCTCCCAATCAGGTTGTTTGGAATGAGTCCTTATTTTCTTCCAGCCATTTATCCACCCCAGCCGGGGTTTCGAAGAACAGGTTAGTTCCTAGGGCGGTCACACAGAGTTTTGCGGGATAAAAGAGGGCATAGGGGATCTTAAATTTTTGTAGGTTTCTTTTAGAATGAATAAACTCCGCCCGTTTCTTCTGTAAATCCATTGAGAAGTCTGAATAGAATGAAATTTTTATACCATTATACTGGATGGTTCCAGCCTCTCTGGCTTTACGTAACAGGGTAATCTTATCCCTAAAGTTCAGGAATTTAATCAGTAGAGTTCTAGGGTGACCCCCTGTAACGGTAGGTCTGGAGGGTACTCTGTGTGCTCTCGCTATGCAGAACATTGGTGAAAAAGTCTCTCTCCCAAAAGTCTCGATCAACCAATTCTCTAGAAATTCAATAGGGTTTCCACCCTCGCTTTTTTCCGGGAATCCCACCACCCGCACATTGTCCCGCCGGCTCCTGTTTTCTAATTCCTCCATTTTGGACTCCTGCTGATGCATCTGTTTTTTCATGTCTTTGAGTTCTCTTATTAGGGGCAATAGCTCATCTTCAATCTGGGAGACCCTCCCTTCCAACTCGGTAGTTCTTTCTGCTGTCTTTTGCACATCGAGCCTGACCATATTTAAATCTTGTTTGACCCCTTTCATTTGCTCACATAAGTCCTTAAGTGATTCATTACATGCCCGTACCGCCATTAATACATCAGTCAGAGTCGGTTCGTTCGGTGGTGGTATAGTGGTCCCCGTTGAGCCTTCCACTGGCCCAGCGGAGCTCTGTGTACCCTGAGTGCTATGGTCAGGAGGGGCTGAGTTCTTATTGCCCCCTGTTTTATTGGGATGGGCCGACGCCCGAGGGGTTAAAAGAGTAGCTTGATTCTGACCCTGGCTTCTCCTGTCCGGCGCCCCTCCTTGCTGTGCCTTAAGTTGCGCCCCCCCTTTCTTTGTGGGGGATTGTGTGGAGGAATGAGCATATTGTTCTAGTTTGGCGGCTGCTGCAGCTCCCGCTTGCTGTAAATTTTTATCTTTGCCTGACCGCAACTGTTGCTGCATTTTCTAAAAAGCGATTTTAATAAATTCACGGCCCAAAAAAAAAAACCAAAAAAACGCACGGGGGGGGGTTAAGGGCCAGGCAGGTTTTTTTTTTTTTTTTTAAAAAAACAAAACTACTTGCTGGTGTAGTCCTTTCCCGTTTTCTTTTCGCGGGGGGGGGGGGGGGGGGTAAAAACAAATCCCCACTTCTACCTCCCCCTTAAATTATCTCCTCTAGAATCCAGTTATACAGGGATGATACAGCGATATAGTTTAGAATACCAGTTGCTTATAAAAAAGTACGTCCTTTCTACAGGTAATCACAGTCAGTCGCAGCAAAATCTTTAACTGTCTCTAAAGGGGTACCCGTATTCCGCTCTGGACCGTACTTGTGTAATTGATAACAGAATACAGAATACAATGTCGGAATAAGTTATTTCTAAGAGAGGATTCAGCTTCTCCAAATAACAGGTACAGTCTCACAGTTTTTGGTACTCACGCGACCTGATATGATATGAGCCCTCCTGTTTCAATCGACGCTGGGATGTAGCTGTTTTTTTTTTTTTTTTTGGGCGTTGCTGGGGGGTCTGGAAGGTCTAGGGGGTCTCCCGTTGGAATATAGCAGACTCTCAGCAATCTCTCGCTTGAACGCGTACCTGCTGTGTGCTGTATGCCGTGTATGCTTATTCCAGAGAAAGCTCTCTCTCCCTTCGCCCGGATATAGTTAATATATAGTGAATCTCAGGGTAAACAGTAATAGCGTGAACTCGGGTTCTCAGGTTCAGGTTCTCACATTCTTCACATTAACAGATACAGGTACAGTCTCTCGCTTTGTATCTTAGTACTCACGTGACCTTGGTTACAGCCTTGGTTACAGCCTTCTGATGCAGGAGTTTGACCGAGTTTGACCGAGTTTAGCTGATGCTGATGCTGATGCTGGGGAAGCTCCCCTTGGGCTCAACAGCCCCCTGACGAGCAATCTCCTTCCCTCAGCGCACACAATCCCACATGGGGTACCTCTCTGAGATGTCAGCCAGTCCCCTCCGCCGGCTCCGGAGCTGCCTCTCCTTCTCCACTCGCGGTCTCCTCACAGCCACACGCATCCAGCGTGTGACGTCATTCCCGGGGATTCCGAGCGCAGCACGAGACACCTCACTATGCAGTTCCGCCTGCCAGGTAGATCTTCCCCCCCTCACAATCACTCGGCACTGGGGTCGCACAGGGCACAGGCAGGGCTCACACAGGGTACGCTTGTGGAGTGCTCAGGCACCGCTCTGTTTAGCTCCGTCCGTCAGCGGGGACACCTCCAGCGCAGCGCAGCATGTCAGGCAGAGAAGCTTTTTTTTTTTCCTTTAGAGAGTGAGAGTGGGAGTGGAGGACGGGGGAGCGCACAGCTTGTCCGATTCAGCTCATCACTCACTCACACCGCTCACATCTCGCACGTCCGGTCACGCCCCCCAAAGATTGATTCTTTGATTCAATTAAAAATAATGTATATCACAGATGTAATCCACAAGGGTAGAGAAAGGGACACTTTGTATTATATTCTTTATATAGATTTTTTACTACTTTGACCAAAATTTAAATATACATTTATTATGATTACAGTGGAGGCTGTCCTCTCATTATGCACTGCCTGGCGATCACCCGGACCCCAAGAGGAACTAGAAGTTAGGACCATTACTATTTGATGTTTGTCTTTGACCCCTAAGAGGAACTAGAAGCTAGGACATACAGCTAAGTCACTACCATTACTATTTGATGTTTGTCTTGACACACAAACACCCTACTATAAGAGAACTGAATGTATCTCTTGCTTTGAAAGAAACTCCCCTCTCAAACTCCAAGGTTTAGTTTCGCTACTATCTAAATAACTAAATATACTCTCAAAATACTAATTTAGTATTATAGATGAAGACATCCATTACCAACAATAGGTACATATGTGCCATGATTCTATTGGCTATCATTATTATTGCCTTGTATGACCATATGACATTATTAGCAATAATGCCTAATTATTTGCATGTGAACTCTAATTTAACATGTCTAACATTGTTTTTTCATCTGTGTTTAGACATTTCTCCATTTGGTCACCGATTTTTTCGCCACCGAAAAACCGAGTGGAAAAATGTGTGCTGATCACTGCTTCACGGCAGGGTAAGATGGACGGGGGGAGGTCTCCTCCAAACCCTGGTCCTGATGCGCACGCGGTAGCTATGCTGCGCGGCGCAGCTATACCTGCCGGCGGCGTCCCGTGTCCGTATCCTGGCCGTGCGGGAACAATGTGCGCATGCGCGAGCGGCGCGGCGCGCCTGCACGGCGCACCCAATGACTTTGCGGGGATGCGCGCGCACCCGTGACCGCGCAATGCCGGGCGGTTTCCTGGGATACGGTGGTAGTTCCGGAGCACGCTGTGCTCTCCGGAACGCCGGGGGGGCATCGCTAATGGCCGCACTGTACGGCCAGGCCCCTGTAGCAACGATAGGAGCGAGCATTGGCAATTGAGGGGCACACCTAAGGCACATCCAATTAATTGGAGTAGACTCCCTACATATACCACTAAGCTCACAGTAAGTAGTTGTCATTCCGAACGGCGGGAAGCACATCCACTGCGAGGTATTTCAATAGGTATGTACCTTCACTCAGCAAAACCAATTGTAATTTTTTACGAAAGGCGCACTTATACTGCTTACTAAATAATACTTGTTGGCTGTATCATATTACAGCTCCTGTTACATAGCCGTGGTTCAGGTGGCTAATTACTTCAGCTTATCCTGGTTCATTCCGGCCATCCCTTTGTCAGTATAAATATCACCACAGGTAAACTTAATACTATATTACTCTATTATTGCACACTCACTATTACCCCCAAACTCACTTAGCATCCTTAATATACATTATTATGTTACACATATCACCAATGTAATTTTGTTTTCTTTCTTTTATGAAGTTTTCTTTTGCACCGTGATACCCATATTTGGAGCTGTGGTATACATTCCCATCTTTATATATTTGGTTTTATTACACACTCCCATCACCATTTTCTCCAACCACACATAGTATTCAATCACTATGTGCATTTGTTGCACAACCCCATATCACGTTACCCCTTACGGCCCCTTTCACACTGGGGCGGGAGCCGCGGTGACGGTAAAGCAGCGCTATATTTAGCGCTGCTTTACCGTCGTTTTGCCCGCGGGATTCGGCCGCTCGCGGTGTGGTTTTACCCCCCGCGAGCGGCCGAAAAAGGGTTAAAATCCCCCGCAGAGCGCCGCCGTAGCGGCACTTTGTGGCGCTATTGCCGCGGTTTTACCGCGGTTTCCCATTCAAATGAATGTCAAGGAGCGGTATAGGAGTGGTGAACACCGCTCCTATCCCGCTCCAAAGATGCTGCTAGCAGGACTTTTTTTGCCGTCCTGCTAGCGCACCGCTCCAGTGTGAAAGCCCGCTGGCTTTCACACTGGAGTGAATGGGGCCGTTTTTTTCAGGCAGTATACAGTCGCTATTTTTAGCGCTGTACCGCCTGAAAACCGCCCCAGTGTGAAAGGGGCCTAATAGTATTAAGACAACTCTAACGCAAACGTCTATCATCTATCACTTACAATAATACTGTAATATTTGGTGTTATCATTATTACTGTATGATTTTGCAGTACTAGTACTTAACAACAAACCCAATCTAAATAGACATATGGCTGAATATAAACAGCCATAATGTTATTATTATAGGTCAGTCTATTCCATTACCTATGTTAAACTCTATATATAGATACATAAAGTACACTAATACTGATGAAAAAAATGCTGTTACTCCTAGGTGTGCGCGTCGGTTGCCGGGACTATCTCCTTTCTGAGCACGAGGTGCCATATAAAGTGCTGCTCCTCGTAAGCCCTGATCTGCACAGACGAGAAACCTTCATTACCCTTCATTCCCCCTCCCCCCCACCTCCATCCCTTTCCAGGGGGGGTTCCATTAGCCCCCATATTTTTGTGGGTACGATGGAAATTGCAGGTGTGGTGGTGAGGATGATGGGTGCCATCGGAGAACAAGAGGAATGCATATTTGGCTTTTAAAAAGTAAAAAAGTTCAAAAATCTCTGGTTTGAATTGCAGATCTCCAACACAAAAGGGTAAATATGATATATAGGAAATGACATATCTGAGCATCATGAAAGAGATTGTATACTTTTAATTACTGTACTTAAAAATTAATAAAGTTCTCTTTGACATTCCACAGAGATGTAACAAAGTCACCCACCCAGGTTTCACGTAAAGTAGTTTCCCCCTGAAGAAGACCGAATACGGTCGAAATGCATCGGGGCTGAAGGGTGTATTGTTGATGCATGGATCATGCATGATATATGTATTCCAGATTATGACTTTTTGTAAACCCAAATACATTGTTACATTTCCACTATTTGCCTGTATTGATTGGAACTATAGCTATTCTGTAAACCAGAGTTCGTATTTTTTATATACTCTATGCAATTCTAGTTGTCATTTTTTGATCTAGAAAAATAAAATACCAATGTTTTCATAAATGGTCTTCATCTTTGCCTAAAAACCCCATGGGGAAATTATATATATATTTTTCTGAAATTTATTCGGGGTGAGCACACTGGCTCAAAAAAAAAAATAATTTACATACTCCCTACATTACACCATTTTCTTTATTTGATAGCCTAGGTCTTTTTTTTGCCCAGACAAAATCCGTAAATACTGTTTGAGTTTGTTTAAAATAGCTACTTGGTATTCGGATGGGCAGGGCTTGCATCAGGTACAGGAATTTCAGGAGTATAGACATTTTAAGTATATTGCAGCGTCCCAGCCATGAATGCAGACCGGATTGCCACGCGTTCAGTAGCTCTCTTACCTTCTTAAGAAGGGGGGGAATTTAATTCGTACAGTTTCGAAAGTGATTGAGGGATGTATGTGCCCAAATATTTTAAGGCCGTATTTGTCCATTTCAGCTTAAAGCTGAATTGGAGGTGTGTAAGTTGGGCTTTTGGTATGTTCAAACTCATTGCTTCTGATTTACTGAAATTTATTTTAAGATTGGAGAGCGCTCCATATATAGAGAATTCCCGTAGCAAATTTGGGAGGGACATTGTCGGATTGGATAGTGAAACCAGTAGGTCGTCCGCATAAGCCGACACTTTATATTGGGTTTGTTTTATCGCGATCCCTGCAATGTTTGGATTGCGCCTAATATGACACAGGAAAGGTTCCAGGGATATAGCGAATAAGGTAGGTGAGAGTGGGCATCCCTGACGTGTTCTGTTTGTAATTGTTTCATAGTAGTTAGTAAGGTTGAATAAAGACATCAGTCCATCCAGTTCAACCTGAGTGAGTGTCTACAATTGTCCCCATCCCTGTACATTGCACACTCACATTGGTCCCTACCCTCAAGGAGCCCACAATCCAAGGTCCCCATTCATATACTAGGGCCAATTTACCTACCTGCATGTCTTTGGATTGTGGGAGGAAACCGGAGTACCCGGAGGAAACCCACGCAGGCACAGGGAGAACATGCAAACTCCAGGCAGGAAGTGTTGTGGTTGGGATTCGAACCAGCAACCCTTCTTACTGCTAGGTGAGAGTGCTAACCACTACACCACTGTGCCGCCCAAATTGTGAAGGGATCTGAAAGAATCCCATTAGCCCTGACTCGTGCCATTGGTGTTGTATAGATCGCTGAGATCCAATTCATCATGGTCTGCCCTAGTCCCATGTGCTGCAGTGTGGTGAACAAGAAGGTCCAATTAACCCTGTCAAAGGCTTTCTCAGCATCCGTGCTGAGAAAGACACTTGGTGTTTTGGCCAGAGTAGCTTGATGGAGTAGGTTTAGAACTTTCATGGTGTTATCTCGAGCCTCTCTAGATGGCACAAAACCCACCTGGTCTAAGTGTATGATTTGTGCTATGTGGGATTGTAGTCTTGAGGCCAATATCTTGGTGAACAACTTAAGGTCCGTGTTCAGCAAGGATATTGGCCTGTAACTCCCATATTGGGCCGGGTCTTTCCCTTCTTTGGGGATCACCGCAATTTGAGCCTGTAGGGTAGTGGTGTGTAGTTTATTCCCCTTACCCAAGTCATTCAAAAGGTCGATCAAATGGTTGCCTAGTACTGGGAGAAAGGTCTTATAGTAATGGATGGTGAGGCCATCTGGTCCTGGGGCTTTCCTCTGTTTAGTGTTCCCTATCGCCATCTGCAGTTCAGTCAAAGTTATGGGCTCCTCTAAAAGAGAACGGGTTTCAGTCGGCATTGTGGGCATCAAGGACTCTACTACGTATTCCCTGATGTGTTCTGCAGTCGGTTGGGTGGAGTTAAGATTGTATAAAGTCCCGTAGTAGGATTTAAATTCCTGGGCAATTTGCTGAGGTAGGGATTTTTTCTGTCCTGTCAGAGAGTGTACATGTGGGATATATGCTGCCGCCGTTTGAGATCATAGAGATTGTGCCAATAGCCTGCCACATTTGTTTCCCGACTCATATATCCCCTTGCGGGAGATTTGTAATGCCGCCTTAGCTTTAAACTGTAGTAGGTCAGTCAGTTGCGTTCTTATTGTGTCTAGCTCTCCCCCTAACTCTCTGGTCAGTGTGCATTTATGTTTCGCTTCTAGTGTCTGTAGTTTGTCCAGTAGTAACGTGATCTGAGCAGATCTCAATTTCTTAATCCAGGCACCGTGTTTTATCACCCCCCCCGCGGATCACGGGCTTATGTGCTTCCCAGACTAAGCCCCTGTCAGAGTCTGCTGTAGTGTTTGTATTGAAGTAGTGTGTGATTTCCTTTGAAATGTCAGATAACGTTTCAGGGTCTTGAAGGAGGCTCTCGTTGAGTCTCCAAGACTGTTTTCTCCTTGCGTCGTAACTGGATAGTGCATATCTCATAGTTATCGGGGCGTGATCTGACTAGATAATAGACCCTATCGTTGTGTCTTGTACTGCCTGGAGCTGGTCATGGGGTATAAGGAAGTAGTCTATGCGCGAATATGTCTGGTGCACTCGGGAGAAAAAAGTGTAGTCTTGTTCGCCTGGGTGCAATAGACGCCAGACGTCGATCAGTCTCGCACTGTTAAGAGCGGTATGTATTATTTGCGGGACCTATTAGCACCTGTGATGAGGTGCCGGTGGATGTGTCTTCTGAGGGGATCAGGGAAATGTTTAAGTCACCCCCTACAATGAGTTGGCCTTCTGCAAAGTTTTGGAGCAATTCTAGGTGTTTCCTTAGAAAAGAGTCTTGTTGACTGTTTGGAGCATAAAAATTAGCTATAGTCACTTTCGTCTCCCCAATCCGCACCTTCAAAAACAGGAATCTCCCTGCTGGGTCTGTTCTCGCTACGTTTAGAGTCCACGGTACTCTCACCGCCATTTGGATGGATACCCCCCGGGATTTGGCCTCTGAGTATGTAGAGTGGTATACTGTAGGGAAGTACCTATTCTTTAGGATCGGATACTTATCCTCCCTGAAGTGCGTCTCCTGTAGGAGAACGACGTCTGCCCTCATCCTTTTCATATCATGCATTAGCATCTTTCTCTTTTCAGGGATGTTAAGTCCCTTGGAATTTAGGGAAACAACCTGTATTACGTCCATGGTCGTGTGGTGATGGTAGGTAGGGGTTTGGGAGTGAGGGGGGGGGGGGGTAGGGGATGCAAAGATGGGTTGGGTGGATGAAAGGATCGAAGATCAAGGGGAAGCTTTAGGTGGAGAGGATAGAAAGAGGAAGTGGATTTGGACTTAGATTGGTCCTAGAAAAAGGTTTGAGGGTTGAAATGCCCTCAGCAGACACCGCGCAGCGGTGTTGCGATCTAAGGTTGCAGCAAAACTGCTGTAGTAACTCCTGCCAGGCCAGCTGGGAAAGCGTTGGCCTAGTTGGAGTTGTGTCTAGCAGGAGACCGATGGTGGAGCTCCCGCCCTCCCCAGGCCCCCAAGACCCATGTGCATTGTTACTGTGCAAGTATGTTGTGTGAGCGTCTGAGTGGCAGTAGTGTATCTATACAGAGGGTGCTCTTCGCGTGCATAATAAAACGTAACATAACAGTGCATATATGCATCATATTCTAGTAAATGCCTTCAATAACCCATCCTGATACCGTCAGCCTGCGAACCGGATGACAATATGCCCAACTCAACTGAATTGGTTTAAACTTCCCAGTTTACCAGCTAAAATCCCCCGTCTCTCCCCTCCCCGCACCGCTAGTCATCATCATTTAAAAAAGTCTAGTGCCCTCTGGCGGCCTAATCAAGACTCTTTGCGGTGCAGGGAGGAGGGGGAGGGGGAGTCCAGAATACCCATAGCAATAGGACCCTCTTTCCCCCTAGCCCCACGTCCCGTCAGCTTTCCCCCAGCCACAAATCCCATCATGCCGTCAAATCCTAGGGGTAAACATATGGACGGAGAGCCACCCCACCAACATATTATTCCCCCTCCCTGGGACCACACCACATCACATTACATTTCCATCACCCTCTCCCCTCCCACTCTCAGTTCAGGATTACCAGTTCAACAATTGCCACAGAAGATGTTCATCTGATCTCCCTGTTTCCACATAGCTGATATTGACATCCTCCTTGAAATCCCAGCTTTTCCCGGTGCCTATGGTGACAAGATGTCAGGGGAGTTCAGAAACGGTCCTGCCATCTGGACTGGGAGGGAAATCCCCCGGGGGGAAGGGGACAGAGGCCATGCGGGTGTCTTCCTGATTTTAAAGGAGCACATGAAATGGGGACACTGCATTGTGGCTTCCCCCCCTCCATTATATGTTCAACCGGCTTCTAAGTTGGGTGGGCGGGGTTAGGGGGATCCTGAGCAGTACACATACCCCAATGTGTGGGTCACAGGGTGAGGTACCTCGGCTATCTTCTTTAAAAAGGTCAAGCCTGGCCAGCTGCAGAGGTGTAATCACCGTTGGCTGCATATAGGGCTAAGTGTCAAAGTATTTCCCCGCTATGCGGGCATAGGAAGGACGGTCTACTTCCCGCCCGAGGATAAACCGGTATACGGGGCATCCAGGGGGGGGGGGAGGGGTCCGAGCAGTCACTCTAACCATTGGGGGAGATCCGGGTCAACTGGGCGCAGGGAAGGCAATAAAAACTATTGGAACATCCATACCATATTATGTTGTGCGACTAGGATTCGTGTGTGTCATCTCTGACATACGATCGGGCTCTGCCTCTGGGGCGTTGAGAGCATGCAGGCTGGTTAGGTCTGTTCCTGGATGGGCCTGCTCTTCCGGCGGGTTTTGGCAGTCTCACCAACCAATTTGGCACCTGGACCGGGTCTGTGTCTAAGAAGGTAAAAAATGCAGGAAGATCCTCAGGTGAGCGCAGGGTGAAAGATGAATGATCCGAGCGGAAAGTCACCGCCAGGGGGTATCCCCAGCAGTATGTACAGCCTTTTCTTCTGGCCAATTCAAGAGCCGGTCTCAGGATCGCTCGGCGCTGCAGAGTAGCCCTGGATAGATCCGGGAGCACTTGAACATGTGCCCCATCAAATTCAATCTCACCGTGATCCCATGCCTTCCGGAGCAAAGTCTCCTTCAGAGTGTATCGGTGAAGCCGGCACAGGACATCTCGTGGGCGTTCTGGATCTGTTAACTTAGGCCCCAGTGTGCGGTGTATCCGGTCGAACCCTATAGTGGGGGGTAAGTCCTCCATTAGGTTCTGGAGGATGGCTGTAACTGTGAAGGCCAGGTCCTCAGAGCCTGTAGCCTCTGGAATGCCCCTCAGTCGCATGTTTTTGCGGCGGCTGCGGTCCTCCATTTCCTCCAATTGCAGTTGCATTTCTTGGGCCTCCTTCCTGGTAGTGTCCTGGGCTCTCTCCAGTGTTTGCACTCTAGTGGACAGTGATGAGAGGAGGGAATCCCCAGAGGTGACCCGGTCGTCTATCAAGTGCAGTTCGGCCTTCACCTCCTGTATATCCTTACTGTGTGCCTCTTCAATCCGCATAATCAGGTATTCAATATCAGCCCTGGTCTGCAGTGCTTCTATGTCCGCACGTGTCGGCAGGGCCCGTAGCATGACCCGCAGATCTTCGTCCAGACTACCCTGTGACTGGTGGGACCCGGCCATCTCTGGCTGTAGTTTAGCTGGCAGACCTGTAGGAAATACCTGGTCCAGTGTGGCCGTCAAAGCAGGGGTAGCGTTGTCTGTTGCCGTGTATGCCGCACGTGGTGTGGAAGGTATGGCGCCGGGAGAAGGCCGCTGCTCCCTGAAAAAGCTTGATATATCGGGTTGAGAGGCAGAGTTTCTGTTGCTGCGAGCTGCCGATCTTGTCCAGCACCTATTAGGGGTGTTCATGCCACGAATTCTGTGCCCAGTCTTTGATTAAAAAAACATTAGGGTCGGTTTGGGCCGGGAGCTCCCCCAGATCACATCTTCACTCGGCCATTGCTAAGCCATGCGACCCAAGCATGCCGTGGACAGGGAGTCAATGTGTATCAGTAGCCCCCCCTTGCACAGCAGACACACAGGCAGGGGCACAGCAGGGATGATATGGGGCTGGCAGTGACAGTGCAGGGAAGGCCCAGAGCTGTGTGTCAGGAGGCAGCAGACTGGAGACACCAGGCCCAGGCTAGCTCAGTTCAGTCAGGCAGTGCCTGGCAGCACCCACCGCTGTAGCAGGGTCCTGGATGGGTAACCAGGCAGATGCTAAGAAATGATCCACGCCTCCGAAAGTGGGCCGTACCGGCCACGGAGCGCTCCGGCGGGGCAGCAGTGTCAGGAAAGACTGGGGATTCTTAGGCCTCACTAGGCCGCACCAGGCCAGAAGCGGTCGCGGCCTCCATGGATGTCCCAGGGATTCAGAAAGGCCACCGGATTGTCTCAGATAGGTGGGTGAGTGGCAGATGGGAACGGATGGAGGTCTCTTACGTCTCAAAAGTGCTGCAGATCTGTCTCCCCGGGAGGCCTCGGGTTGTCAAGATGGTGGCGGCCGCAGGTGTCTGGGGGCAGTGATTATCCACGTCCACGGACTGACTTTTGTCAAAACAACAGCCCAGAACACAGCAGTGGGCTAAGCTGATGAGGCTGGTAGGTTTTTGTGTTCTGGATCGCTATTCTGTGGCACGGATGTCAACGGATTTCTCTCAGGGTATCCGGAGCTCTCTGCAGAAACGTCCACCTCTGCTCGCACCAGGACATGCCCCATTTGCATCTTTATGATATAATACCTTACCTATCAACCCACTCATCCAAGTAATCAGACATTACCACATTCTTACGTCCTCATCTCAGCGCGGCTGCCTCTCAGCAGTCCCCTCTGGTTCCCCATTAAAGAGACATCACCAGCATTCTTACGTTCTGCCTCCCTGAGCCGTGCATCTGCTTTTACTTACATATCAACAGGAAGTCCCAAACTTGAAGGTGTGCCTCCAACAGCCAAACACCTCCTACAAAGCTTGTGACCTCACAGGAAAGGAGCAAGGAAAGGAGCAACACAGGATGTGAATGACCATATAAGGACATGA
This sequence comes from Lithobates sylvaticus, assembly GCA_028564925.1. Lineage (NCBI taxonomy): Eukaryota > Metazoa > Chordata > Amphibia > Anura > Ranidae > Lithobates > Lithobates sylvaticus. Next base: position 421,454,336 of record CM053026.1, on the reverse strand, counting down.
CCAAATAAAGATTTAACAACACAGGATGTAGACAACACAGGACATTACCAAATAAGGACATGACCATATAAGGATGTAACACAGGATAAATGATTCAATAACCAATGACTACAGTTCCTTGTGGATGGGAGATTATCTGCAGGTGTACGTCATGGCACCCCAAATATGTTGATCAGGCATACAGGTGTGACAAGAGCGCACATCCACTAAAACCGATAAATGTGTTTGCAGGGTGAACAAATCCCCCCAGACGATAATTCCGTGCATCGCACAGGGGACCTTCGCTGGTGGACATGTCCTCACTCTGCAAACACCTCTCTCTCCAAACAGGAAGATTTCCACTACCTTACAGGTCTCAACCAGCGTCAGTGTCAGTGAAGGTTCCATCCGCTGATAACACTGCCTGATAGTTGGCTTGTAGTACTGTGGTCCACCAGCAGGCGTCTCCTGGCAGTCTGGAACTGCCAGTGGAGCTTTCCCCTATTGGTAGTATTATGTCATCTTTTGCGTCCACCAGCAGATGGATCCTGGCAGTGTGGAGCAGACAGCTCCTGTGTTCCTGTTCCCTTGTAGCCTTTCTCATCCTTAATCTCCCTCTCCCGTCCTGCCCTTGTTCATCTGCTGATCCTCTGTGTATGACCCTGGCCTGGCTAACGTTTGTGATTCCGGAACTGCCCTTGTTATCTGCTGATCTTCTGTGTATGACCCTGGCCTGGCTAACGTGTTTGATTTCAGCACTTCCCTTTGGCTGTATATAATTATCTGTTGTCTGTGGGTTTCTGTTGGTTGGTTGAGCACTATTTGTATTTGGGATGTTTACTAATTTATATCACGTATATTTAATAAACATTATTATTATTCACTTTACATGCGTTTTGGTTTCCTCTTTGCAGTCCACACAGTCTGGTCACACCTGTTCATAACAGTCAGTCTGCCCCAGTCAGCTCTTTAGAGCGGGCTGCGGGAGAACGAACACAGGGGGGACTCCTATGACAATACATATTAAAATACATCTAAAACATCTTCATAAAATTTTCCACAACACGATGGGTAGGGTTTTTTTGCCGATGGCTGTCGGCGGCTACCGCGGGGGTGCAGGCCCCGACCAATTTCATTAGACTTACCAGGGAATATAAGGAGGATTTGAAAGTTTGGCATACGTTCCTGGAGACGTACAATGGGCGATCGGTTTGGATGGCGGGGCCGGTAAGTAATTTTGACTTGGAGTTGGTTACGGACACGGCAGGGTCTACAGGATATGGGGCCTTCTTCCAAGGGCAATGGAGTGCAGAGGCTTGGCCTGGGTCTTGGGTGGAGGTGGGTTTTACTCGTAACCTGGTACTGTTGGAATTGTTTCCGGTGGTCCTGGGTATGGAGTTGTGGGGTACGGCCTGTCAGAACTTGAAGATTAGGTTGAACTGTGACAACATGGGGGTGGTTCAAGTCATCAATCGGATCTCCGCTTCGTCTAAGCCGGTGATACGATTGCTGCGCCACCTGGTGTTGCGTTGCTTACAGTTAAGCGTTTTTCTTTATGCTATACATATCCCGGGCATTGACAACACTCTGGCTGATTCCCTGTCTCAGTTTCAGTGGGGCAGGTTCAGGGAGCTGACGCCAGTTGCAGAGAAGGAAGGGATGCCTTGCCCGGGTTGGCTTTGGGAGGTTGCCTTGGAGTCGCTGCGGGATGGATCAGGAGGTCGGTAAGTGGGTCGACATGGGCGGCCTACACCAAGGTATGGAAGGAGTGGTTGGCTTTTGTATGGCTGGCGGGAGCTGAGCTGGGGGGGTCCAAAATGAGGTTACTAGTGGTGTATTTAATTTCCAGGCATATGGAAGGGGGGGCAGTGTCTGCCATTGAGCGGAAGCTGGTGGGTTTGGCCTTTTTGTTTAAGCTTCAGGGCCTGATGAATTTCACAAAATATTTCTGGGTGAGACAAGCAATAAAAGGGTATCATAAGAGTCACTCACAGAATGATGCTAGGAGGCCGGTCTCTTTTTCAGTTTTGCAGGTCATTTGCAAGAAATTGGGTGGTGTGTGTTCCTCAGGTTAGAGGTACTTTTTTCTATCACATTTTTTGGAGCATTTCGAGTGTGGGAATTGGTGAGCCTGGCGAGTCGGGTAGATGGGGTCTAATGATGCAGGATGTGGGTGTCAGGGAAGAAAGGGTGGTGTTAAAGTTGCGCAGGTCAAAAAACGATCAGAGGGGGAGAGGGGTGAATATGCAGCTGTTTACACTACCTGGTTCCTGGGTTTGCCTAGGGGTTCGTCCTGTAGGTGGTGGGCCGTTCTTGTTGCATGAGTCTTTTTTATCCAGGTTTCAGTTTGTTGCAGTTTTTTGAAAATGCCTTCGATTGGTGGGGCTGAACTGCTTGCAAATTTGCCTCACACTCCTTTCGCATCGGGGCAGCAACAGAGGCTGCCAAGTGTGGGTTGCATGAGGCGGCGGTATAAAGGGGGTGGGAATACAGGAGGTTCCATTCTTACGTGCGCCCTCAATTGTTAGTTGTGGGGGTTTAAAAGGGGGGTTGAGGGTTAAGGGGTGTGTTTTTTACTTGTCAGTTTTCATGCTTTGTGGGAGGTTTGATGTGGTTGTATTTATGCTACCTCTCGTTGTTGTTATGTCATTTCAGATGGAGGTCACATACGCCTCGTCTGGATCCTAGGCATGACCAAGTACAACATAACTCATTTTTGTGCTGCCCAGCTATAACACTCCCACCCTTACCTTTCCCAATAATGGAGACCACACCGTAGCTGGAGTGCTAAATAGGCCGTAGCAGCCCCTTTATTAAATAACAAAAATAGTAAACAAATCTTATCAACAAATAAACAACGTATTAATGAAAACGTGACCTAGGCCTGCAGGAGGATATTACCCCCCCCCCCCCACCCATTTTACCACAATCAAAAACTCGTGCACTGCGGTCATATCAACTGTAACTAGGCCTCAAGCTGACATGCTAGCTCAGAGACAAAACTATTCCCGCAGTGCAGTCATCCACCATATTCCTTACATCACCTATAAGGAATATTAACAAAACGGGCCCATATCTCCAATGGGTTCCGCATCAAGTTCTGTGGGGAGGGGGTTTCTTCTCTCTACCTGCGTCAGCCAACATCCGCCACAGCAAACAAGGTTAAAACCTTAACCTTGAGCGCACCTCCACACCCTAAGTGCTCTCTCGATCCCATCCTTTATGCCTATGGCCCACATATCCGTGCCCACTGGGTTCAGATGAACTCCGTCCGCCTTGAGATAGCGCCACGTGTCTATCTCCAGCTCTCTGTGTCTGATGGCGAGGCCTCCGTTTTTAATAAAAAAAACCTGCTGGCCTCCTGATTTATCTTCTTCCTTGCCTTATTGATCAACTCAACGGACCTAGCTAACCGCCACGAAGTCCTGGCTATCATATCTGACCATACGAGGACAGTTTTAGGGAAAGCCGCCCGAAGTCGGCAGAAATCATACTTTATGTCCCTGGTAATATCCAACTTGGTTCTTAGCCCAAGATCGTTACCCCCCACATGAATAACTAAAACCTCGGGGGGCCTGTCCTATCGCGCAAATCTATGCGCTTCCGGGAACAGACGGCTCCAAAGCATCCCAGGGAAACCCAACCACTTGATGTATGCCTCCCTCCTAGAGAAACCCAGCTGTCTACCGTCTGGCCTGGCGTCACCCCAGCAGACATAGGAATGTCCCATAATCCAAACGAGACTTGGTGGTGAATCTGAAAAGAAAAACAACAAGAGAAAACCCCGATACACTTCACCCTAATGTACCACACGAACCCATGCCGGCACATGAACCCAACAAATACCCCAAGCACCATCAACCCACTAAGTCAAGCCTGACATATGACCGAAAGCGCCTGGATTCCCACCTCCCAATCTTTTTAACCGCCTCTTCATTTAAACCCCACCTAACTGCCTCCGTCGCCGCACCAATCCTAAACGAATGCGAGGAAAATTTCTGACCCCCGAGATCCAGCTCGCCTAAACACTACCGAAATACTCCTATAAATTGGAAACGCGACAGCACCTCCCCATCGTAATGCACCAACAGAGGGCCCCCAACAGCTGGCCTCTGTTCCAAATACGCCTTTGTGACTAAGACGGGGCAGAGCTTGACGTCTGGAATGGCGAAAACCACCACTTCCTTGCCTCGACCCTCCTGGTCCGTCTTAGATCTACGCAGATGCAAAACCAATGCGAAAATTACTCACCGGTCCAGTCATCCACATCGCTCTCCCATTAAAGTTTTCCAGGAATATGTGCCACACTCTCAGGTCATCCTTATGTTCCCGTGAAAGTGTCACATAATGCCTGGGCGACTCAACCCCCCCGGTACTTGCTGCTAACCTCCTGCTAAAAATCCTGTCCATAGGGATGATCCTGCACGCAAAGTTGAGCTTGCCCAGCACCGATTGCAATGCTCTAAGCTGAACCTTGCGCCGACCAACCAACGCCCTCACCTCTGCCTGCAAAGCTACCAACTTAGCTTCTGGCAACCTGCATTCCATGGCCGTGGAATCGAGGACAATCCCAAGAAAACTGATCACCGTCGTGGGCCCTTCCGTCTTGTCAGGTGCAAGCGGAATGCCGAATTCCCCTGCAATCCTTTCCAACGTTGTCAAGAGCACCGCGCAAACGTTTGATGCGGGCGGACCGACACATAAGAAATCGTCCAGCTCTCAGGGTGAACAGGCAGCAAACGAAATGCTGCTTCAATGTCTGTCTTTGCCATTAGGGCTCCTCTACCATACTTTCGCACCCAAAAGACCGCTGCATCGAACGATGTGTATGAAACCGCACAAACTTCGGGGTCAATGGCATCGTTCACCGACCCCCCTTTTGGATAAGACAGGTGGTGAATGAGGCGAAATTTGTTTGGTTCCTTCTTGGGGACCACCCCCAACGGAGAAACCACCAGGTCGTGAATGGGGAAAAGGGGCCCGCCATCCTGCCCAGAGCTACCTCCTTGTGTAACTTTTCTGACACCACCTCATGGTGTTTCAATGTGGACCGCAAATTATCCGAAATCGGAGGAGCTGAGCTCAATACCGCAGGAATCTTGAAACCCTCCGAAAACCCCAGCCTTAACAGCTGGGCCACCGCCTTATCTGGGTATCTATCTAGAAGAGGACGCATTCTTCCCACTTTCACCGGCGTCCTCCCCTTTTCCAGCAGACTCGCTGGCCTTGCCCTTACCCTGTTTGAAACACCGAGATCCAGGGTGTGAGCCTCCGCACCCTGAGCACTCGTGTTTATACTTACATCCGTTTCCGAACTTACAATTTCCCTCGTTGTATTGCCAGCAGACTCCCTTTTTCTTTGTGGCCGATTGACCTTAAGCCCCTGATCCACCGTCCCCCCCCCTGAAAAAACTGACCCGCAGACTTCGCCGACGACATCAAGCGCATCCAAAGACTGATGTCTTTGTGATCCCACCGAAGAGCCGGCCTCACCGCCCTTCTCTGACGAAACTGCTCGTCGTAACGCAGCCATGACAGTCCCCCGTAGGTCCGATGAGCCTCTCTCCGATAGCATCCAGGTAACAGAAAAGGGCCAAGCAGTGCTCCGGCTCCTTCTCACCTATCACGCTTGCACAATGTCTTGTTTTTTGGTTTTATCACCCCCCTTTTCCCCCTCGACTACCGTGGGCGGCGATGCCACCCCCTCGTCCCCCGTGCCTGCCTCACTCCCCCCCGGGGCCAACGCGGGCGGATCCGCCAACACCGTTCCCCCAACTTGCGCTGGCATTCCCTCCCCCCTGTACCCGACATCACCTGACCCCCCCCGAACCGACGCCCCCTGTTGAAATCCAGGCCCTAGCCGGCCCTTAGGGGCCCGCCGGTGTGGGCTCAAACCTGCCCACCAGCTCCTTAAGGCCTGCCAAGAAGCCCTGGAGGCCCCCTTCCGAGAGGGCTGGCTCGGAAAACCTGTAACCCTGGAAAAAACCTTCCCTCTGATCCCAACTTCTGCGCCCCCTCCCCCCCATCCCCACCCAAAGTTACATCCCTCCCACAAGACCCCAGACAGGAACAGGACTTACCGGGCTGCCTGGAAACGCTCCCACCAGCCGACGCTCCTGCATCCACCGCTGCTGCTCGTCCTCCTGCGACCTCATCTTCAGATCTTGACAGCTCGCCCTCCGACAGTTCCGCCACCTCACCCGCAATCGAAATAGCCTGCCCTCCAGGGGATTCACCCCTAGATGCAGACGAGCTCCGCTCTCTCTGGCTCCTCCTCCTCCCCTCAGCCGACTTGCTGGCACACTTCCTTGTGGGGGGGGGGGGGGAGAGGAAAAAAGGTGGGGTGGGTCCTCACAGTGGGGAGCAAGAGTACAATAAATCCGGAGAAGAGTAGTATCAAATCTGGTGGGTTTAGTATATTCGACCCATGGCCTCCATACCTTCAGGAACTTATCATGAGTGTCCAAAAGGACAGCAGTCATCTTTTCGTTAACCATTATATCGTCCATGCGGTTTTTAACCACCTCAAAACGTAGTACCTGTGTCTTCCATGCCCTAGCTATTGTTAGTTTGGTTGCAGTAAAAGTAAAGTAAAGAGATGCAGAGCCAGTTGGCGCTCCGGGCAAAGCAGTTCTGCGATTGGGTTGCAGAGAAGTGCTTCGTATGAATCTTTTTTGAGGTCAGCATGGAGTATGTTTTGGAGGAGGGAGTAAACTCTGATCCATAACCTGCGTACCCTCGGACAGGTCCACCAAATGTGCGTCATTGTGCCCTCCTGGGAGCACCCTCGGAAACACAGGGGGGAATAGGCTGGAATGAAACGGGCCAGTCTAGCCAGTGTGTAGTACCACCTGTAAAGTAACTTATAGGCATTTTCTAAAAAGAGGACGTTCTTTGAGCATTTGAATATTGTTAAAGTCATGACCTGCTAGTCCTCCGGATCTAGCTGTTTTCCTAGTTCCCTGTCCCATTGAAGGTGATAGGGCCGTGTCAGTGTTTTTTTAGAGGTAATAATAGAGGAATAGATCAATAATATTAAACCCAAGGTTTGGGGTCTAGCTCTGCAGAAGTTCTCAAAGGGGGTCAAAGTATAAGGGGTCGGTCGAAATTTTATAAGCCCCTGGAGAGAATAACGAATCTGTAGGTAGCTGTAGTGTTCGCGTAACGGGATATTGTGAGAGGAGCGCAGAGCCTCAAATGATACTATCCTAGTGGGTGTAAAAAAAGAGTGGATGTCCGTGAAACCATTTGTCTTCCACCAGGAGAATTGCTTGGGATTTTCGCAGCCCAGTGGGAACAATGGGCACTGGAGAATTTGAAGTAAGGGTAGATGAGGAGAAATCAGGCCAGCCGAGTACTTGACCAAGTCCCATATGCAAAGGGAATGGGCCAGACACGAGAGGGCGATGTATGGAGGGGAGCCAGGGCAAAGAGGAGATGGGTGTTGGGTGTGAGACCACTAGGTCTATAGTGGCCCATAGCGGCATTTGGTGTTTTTCATGGAGTTGGGATAACGGGGCTATGTTTGCAGCTATATAGTAGGTTTGTAGGTTAGGGACTGAGAGTCCTCCATTGATTCTGCATATAGTATTTGTTTATTGATCCTGGGATGGGTAGAACCCCACACAAATTTCAGGATTTTACGCTGATGTATTCGTAGGATATGTGGCAGAATCAGGACCGGTAGGACTCTAAAGAAGTAAAGTAATTTCGGCAGGTATGTCATACAAATTGCCACGATCCTGCTGAACCAGGATAATGGAAGATGAGCCCAGGAGGACAACAACATGTCCTTCAGCTTCTTAAGTATAGGAGGAAATTTTGCCTGATAGAGTCCCACATAGGTTGGGGCTAGCCGAATCCCCAGGTAGGGTAATGAGGTAAGTCATTGGAACGTGAAAGTGTTTTTTAAGGTTGTCAAGCCTGAGGGCAGAAGATTGATTGACATGGCTTTTGATATGGTGGGGTTAACGGACAAGCCAGAGAGAGAGGCAAAAGAGTCCAGTAAAGAGAACAGGTTAGGTAGGGTGATTCTAGGGTTTGTTAGGGTTAGAAGGATATCATCCGCGAACAGTGATATCTTATGGGGTGTGCCCATAATAGAGGAATAGATCAATAATATTAAACCCAAGGTTTGGGGTCTAGCTCTGCAGAAGTTCTCAAAGGGGGTCAAAGTATCCCCCCTGTACCCGACATCACCTGACCCCCCCCGAACCGACGCCCCCTGTTGAAATCCAGGCCCTAGCCGGCCCTTAGGGGCCCGCCGGTGTGGGCTCAAACCTGCCCACCAGCTCCTTAAGGCCTGCCAAGAAGCCCTGGAGGCCCCCTTCCGAGAGGGCTGGCTCGGAAAACCTGTAACCCTGGAAAAAACCTTCCCTCTGATCCCAACTTCTGCGCCCCCTCCCCCCCATCCCCACCCAAAGTTACATCCCTCCCACAAGACCCCAGACAGGAACAGGACTTACCGGGCTGCCTGGAAACGCTCCCACCAGCCGACGCTCCTGCATCCACCGCTGCTGCTCGTCCTCCTGCGACCTCATCTTCAGATCTTGACAGCTCGCCCTCCGACAGTTCCGCCACCTCACCCGCAATCGAAATAGCCTGCCCTCCAGGGGATTCACCCCTAGATGCAGACGAGCTCCGCTCTCTCTGGCTCCTCCTCCTCCCCTCAGCCGACTTGCTGGCACACTTCCTTGTGGGGGGGGGGGGGGGAGAGGAAAAAAGGTGGGGTGGGTCCTCACAGTGGGGAGCAAGAGTACAATAAATCCGGAGAAGAGTAGTATCAAATCTGGTGGGTTTAGTATATTCGACCCATGGCCTCCATACCTTCAGGAACTTATCATGAGTGTCCAAAAGGACAGCAGTCATCTTTTCGTTAACCATTATATCGTCCATGCGGTTTTTAACCACCTCAAAACGTAGTACCTGTGTCTTCCATGCCCTAGCTATTGTTAGTTTGGTTGCAGTAAAAGTAAAGTAAAGAGATGCAGAGCCAGTTGGCGCTCCGGGCAAAGCAGTTCTGCGATTGGGTTGCAGAGAAGTGCTTCGTATGAATCTTTTTTGAGGTCAGCATGGAGTATGTTTTGGAGGAGGGAGTAAACTCTGATCCATAACCTGCGTACCCTCGGACAGGTCCACCAAATGTGCGTCATTGTGCCCTCCTGGGAGCACCCTCGGAAACACAGGGGGGAATAGGCTGGAATGAAACGGGCCAGTCTAGCCAGTGTGTAGTACCACCTGTAAAGTAACTTATAGGCATTTTCTAAAAAGAGGACGTTCTTTGAGCATTTGAATATTGTTAAAGTCATGACCTGCTAGTCCTCCGGATCTAGCTGTTTTCCTAGTTCCCTGTCCCATTGAAGGTGATAGGGCCGTGTCAGTGTTTTTTTAGAGGTAATAATAGAGGAATAGATCAATAATATTAAACCCAAGGTTTGGGGTCTAGCTCTGCAGAAGTTCTCAAAGGGGGTCAAAGTATAAGGGGTCGGTCGAAATTTTATAAGCCCCTGGAGAGAATAACGAATCTGTAGGTAGCTGTAGTGTTCGCGTAACGGGATATTGTGAGAGGAGCGCAGAGCCTCAAATGATACTATCCTAGTGGGTGTAAAAAAAGAGTGGATGTCCGTGAAACCATTTGTCTTCCACCAGGAGAATTGCTTGGGATTTTCGCAGCCCAGTGGGAACAATGGGCACTGGAGAATTTGAAGTAAGGGTAGATGAGGAGAAATCAGGCCAGCCGAGTACTTGACCAAGTCCCATATGCAAAGGGAATGGGCCAGACACGAGAGGGCGATGTATGGAGGGGAGCCAGGGCAAAGAGGAGATGGGTGTTGGGTGTGAGACCACTAGGTCTATAGTGGCCCATAGCGGCATTTGGTGTTTTTCATGGAGTTGGGATAACGGGGCTATGTTTGCAGCTATATAGTAGGTTTGTAGGTTAGGGACTGAGAGTCCTCCATTGATTCTGCATATAGTATTTGTTTATTGATCCTGGGATGGGTAGAACCCCACACAAATTTCAGGATTTTACGCTGATGTATTCGTAGGATATGTGGCAGAATCAGGACCGGTAGGACTCTAAAGAAGTAAAGTAATTTCGGCAGGTATGTCATACAAATTGCCACGATCCTGCTGAACCAGGATAATGGAAGATGAGCCCAGGAGGACAACAACATGTCCTTCAGCTTCTTAAGTATAGGAGGAAATTTTGCCTGATAGAGTCCCACATAGGTTGGGGCTAGCCGAATCCCCAGGTAGGGTAATGAGGTAAGTCATTGGAACGTGAAAGTGTTTTTTAAGGTTGTCAAGCCTGAGGGCAGAAGATTGATTGACATGGCTTTTGATATGGTGGGGTTAACGGACAAGCCAGAGAGAGAGGCAAAAGAGTCCAGTAAAGAGAACAGGTTAGGTAGGGTGATTCTAGGGTTTGTTAGGGTTAGAAGGATATCATCCGCGAACAGTGATATCTTATGGGGTGTGCCCATAATAGAGGAATAGATCAATAATATTAAACCCAAGGTTTGGGGTCTAGCTCTGCAGAAGTTCTCAAAGGGGGTCAAAGTATAAGGGGTCGGTCGAAATTTTATAAGCCCCTGGAGAGAATAACGAATCTGTAGGTAGCTGTAGTGTTCGCGTAACGGGATATTGTGAGAGGAGCGCAGAGCCTCAAATGATACTATCCTAGTGGGTGTAAAAAAAGAGTGGATGTCCGTGAAACCATTTGTCTTCCACCAGGAGAATTGCTTGGGATTTTCGCAGCCCAGTGGGAACAATGGGCACTGGAGAATTTGAAGTAAGGGTAGATGAGGAGAAATCAGGCCAGCCGAGTACTTGACCAAGTCCCATATGCAAAGGGAATGGGCCAGACACGAGAGGGCGATGTATGGAGGGGAGCCAGGGCAAAGAGGAGATGGGTGTTGGGTGTGAGACCACTAGGTCTATAGTGGCCCATAGCGGCATTTGGTGTTTTTCATGGAGTTGGGATAACGGGGCTATGTTTGCAGCTATATAGTAGGTTTGTAGGTTAGGGACTGAGAGTCCTCCATTGATTCTGCATATAGTATTTGTTTATTGATCCTGGGATGGGTAGAACCCCACACAAATTTCAGGATTTTACGCTGATGTATTCGTAGGATATGTGGCAGAATCAGGACCGGTAGGACTCTAAAGAAGTAAAGTAATTTCGGCAGGTATGTCATACAAATTGCCACGATCCTGCTGAACCAGGATAATGGAAGATGAGCCCAGGAGGACAACAACATGTCCTTCAGCTTCTTAAGTATAGGAGGAAATTTTGCCTGATAGAGTCCCACATAGGTTGGGGCTAGCCGAATCCCCAGGTAGGGTAATGAGGTAAGTCATTGGAACGTGAAAGTGTTTTTTAAGGTTGTCAAGCCTGAGGGCAGAAGATTGATTGACATGGCTTTTGATATGGTGGGGTTAACGGACAAGCCAGAGAGAGAGGCAAAAGAGTCCAGTAAAGAGAACAGGTTAGGTAGGGTGATTCTAGGGTTTGTTAGGGTTAGAAGGATATCATCCGCGAACAGTGATATCTTATGGGGTGTGCCCGCTATCTCAACACCAGTTGTGTCCGGGTGAGATTGGATCGCCTCTGCCAACGGTTCCATGGCCAAAATAAATAGGCGTGGGGAGAGTGGGCAACCTTGCCGGGTTCCCCTCCTAATGGAAAAGGGAACTGACTCGAAACCATAGTATTTGACCTTAGCTTCTTTCAGTTCTTTTATGCCCTGTAATACTTCCGTTAGCTGAATGTCTCGGTCCATTAATGAAGTGGGTGTATCGGACAGTTTAGGCAATGTCAGTCCCATCAGGAAGGATGTCAGGTTTTGGGTAGGAGGCTGAGTAGGGGCCTTGTAGAGGGTGGTGAGGCGGTGTCTAAATTCTTCCAACACTTTCAATGGGTTACCTGTGAGGACATTATGTCTAGTGCATAGAGTGATAGGGTTGTGTTTTGGGGTAAAGTTGCGCAACTTATTGGCAAGCATTGAGTTGGGTCTGTTGGCATACCATTTCTGGCAGGCCCAGCGTAATGTATGTTCTGCCTCTTCAGTGAGGCATAGGTCAAGTTCTGTACGCGCCCCATCTAATAATTTACGATTAGTCGGAGTAGGTTGTGGTTAGGGAGTCTAGGCGCGCTTCTAAAGAGTGCTGCATTGCTATGCGTTCTCGCTTGCGTTTTGCTGCCAGTTGAATTATATGCCCCGCTTTGTATGCTTCCCAGAGAGTCACCTCGGAGGAAACCAGCCCAGCGTTAAGCCTGAAATATTCCACTGAGGCTTGAGTAATATCCGAGAGGACTTCCTTAAAAGATACGAGGGAGTCATTCATAGTCCAAGGGGAATATTGCGGTTTTCTGAGTAGTGAGTGGCATATGACCAAAACAGGGTCATGGTCTGTCCAGGGACCTGCTAGAATAGAAGCAGACACAACCAGAGGGAGATGTTTCCTCAGAACAAACATATGGTCAATTCTGGAATGGGAATGATGGGGATGGGAGTAATGGGTATAGTCCCTGCCAATGGGGTGGAGCTCCCTCCAGATATCTACCAGGTCATGACTTTGTAGGGAATGTGTAATTTTTTTGCATCGGGTGATGGAGCTTTGTGTTCCGAGGGGTACTTATCCAAAGCAGGGTTCAGCGTAACAATAGAGTCTGACATGGTAAAAATCTGACTGTCTGTATAGCAAACAGCCAATTTTTCCTGTTTCTAATATAAATACTAGGGATGGGCCCGGTGTTCGATTCAAACCCATGTTCGAAACGAACATCGGGCGTTCGCCCGTTCGGCGAGCCCAGAACTATTTGGGCCGCTCGCATCACATTTGTGTGATGCGAGCGGCCCGCAATGCATTGCGCCAGTCGCAGTGCAATGCTGGCTGATGATTTGCCAAGCATGCACTGTGACCCCGCATGCTTGGCCAATCACAGCGCCGGCAGCGAGGAGAGCCATAATTGGCTACAGGCAGGATGCCTGTAGCCAATTATAGCTCAGGGGCTTTAGTACACGCCCCACGGTATAAAGCCCCATACACACGGTCGGAAAATCCGACCACCAAATCCATCGGATTTGGTCCGACGGATTTAGTCCGACACTGGTGTTGCATACACACGGTCGGACAAAGTTGTCGGAAAATCAGATCATTCTGAACGTGGTGACGTTTGTTGCCTACGACGGGACTACGTAGAGGCTAGTAGCCAATATCTTTGGTCTTGTAATGTGATCTGAGCATGCGTAGCACTTTGTCTGTCGGAATTCGCTACACACGATCGGAATTGGTGTGATCGGACTTTGTTGTCGAAAAATCTATCCAGCAGGAGATAGAACTTTGTCCGTCGGACAATCCGATGGAAACTGTCCGATGGTGCCTACACACGGTCGGAATTTCCGACAACATTGTCCGATAGGACAGAATCCTTTGGAAAATCCGACCGTGTGTATGGGGCTTAAGAGGCGGCGGCCTCGCATATTGTGTTTCAGTGTCAGCGTGTCAGTGTGCTGCTGACTGCTGAGAATATGTGCTGTATTTCTGGGGATTTGTGTGTGCGTGCTGTTAGTACAGCATTTCAGTATCACATCTGGGGGGTGTCTATAGGTTGCCTGTGAAGGGGGGCAGGTTTCCTGTGCTTAGAACTGTCCCTGCAAAAAGTGTAATTTTTGCAGGAAAAAAGCTATTTAAAAGCACTCGCGGCTAATGAATTGATGGCTCCCGTAACACAGAGAACTGTCATTCATTGATAAAAAAAAAAAAAAAAAAGCGTGAGGGTCCCCCCAAATTCAATAACCAGACCCTTGAGGTCTGGGATGGATTTTAGGGGAACCCCAGCCAAAAAAAATGGCGTGGGGTCCCCCTCAAAATCCATACCAGACCCTTATCCGAGCACGCAACCTGGGAGGCCGCAGGAAAAGAGGGGGGACGAGAGCGCCCCCCCCCTCCCGCCTGAACCGTACCAGGCCACATGCCCTCAACATTGGGAGGGTGCTTTGGGGGTCTGACCCCCAAAGCACCTTGTCCCCATGTTGATGAGGACAAGGGCCTCTTCCCCACAACCCTGGCCGGTGGTTGTGGGGCTCTGCGGGCGGGGGGCTTATAGGAATCTGGAAGCCCCCTTTAAAAAGGGGACCCCCAGATCCCGGCCCCCCCCTGTGTGAAATGGTACCATTTCACCAAAAAAGTGTCAAAAATGGTAAAAATGACAGGAGACGGTCTTTCACAATTCCTTTATTAAAATCTTCTTTCTTCTGGTCTTCCTTTCTTCATCCTTCGGTTTCTTCATCTTCTCCTTCCGTCATCTTCTTCCATCTTCTTCTTCCATCATTTTCTTCCTCCGATCCGCTTTTTCTTGCGCTGGTCTTCTTGTCCTTCTCGTCCGGCATCTTCTTACATGGCGTCGGCGTCGGTGTCTCTTCTAAAGAGGAACACAAACATACTAAGATATGTGGTTGCCTTTTATTATAGGTTTTTCTGTCGCCCAGGGTTCCCCTCCACTGTCGAGGGGGCTCATGGCGAGCGAGCGACCAAAATGACAATGGGGTAGTCCCATATGACTACCAAATATATGGGAGGGAGAGGCAATCAATCTCAATAAAAAAACAGGGTGAGGAAATTACAACATATTTTGAAACCCAGCCACCTGCCAGCGGGGATGAGAGACTACTGTCAGCAGTCTGCACCACATTGACTGCTGCCTGAGATCTGAGAGAACCAGCATATTTGCATCTGGTAAAAAAAAAAACTTGACAGAGCAAGATAGAACAAAGTAGAACGTGAGAGTTCAGTAAGGCCCCGAATGGAGAAACAGCAAAAAGAGTAGTGCAGGATCGGGCATGACTGTGTGTCTAGTCTGGCACACATATAGTTAACAGGGTTCTTCTCTAGGGGGAGGAGGCTAGGTTAACCAAGGGGGAGTGGCCGTACTTAGTACGGAGCTGGGTTTCACTCAGTGCGGTTCACAGGGACATAGGAGGAGGCAGATTTTCCCACCCTCCCTCCCTTATAGGATATGGTGTTATGGTATTAATGTGGGTTTTATTTTTTCAGAATCGCATACGATGGTCGTCATGACAGCTGGCGGGTTTGCTGGGTTTTTGTCTGTTGATCGGTGACGGTAGCAGTAACAGATGTGGTAAAATGGGGTGGGGGGCTCATTGTTAGGGCCCCTCCGGGTATTCCACCAAGGGATTGCTGGAATACGGGATGTTTGCACTGCGGGTAGGGGGTTGTCTCCGGAGGCCTGTTATGTTTGAAAATGGGTACAACAGTGCACTGGTGTTTACATATTGGTAAAAGTGGGTAGCTCCGTCATTGGCCAACAGTTTGTGTTTGAAACATGTTGTTTCTGCAGTTTATTTTATATATTCAAGTTTTATAGTGGAGTTTTATTCATAGTGTTTAATAAAATAGGCTGTTATGGCCATTTATACTCCAGCGGAATGGTGTGATCTCTTTATTATACAGGGAAGTAAGAATGGGGGTTGGAGTACATTTGGGTTTTTAGCCTTATATGGTGTTATATCTGGACTACACTGGTCATGTTATTCCACTGTTTAGCAGGGTGTAAATGCACCCCTCTATATGACCTGTGTAGCCTATATAATACCCCCAGGCTGATGCAGCCCATAATACCATTTTCTTACCTGAAATGATAGACCACACCATGCTTTGGAGTAAATGGCCAACAACGGCCTTTTATTAAACATAACTCCAATTTAAAATATAAATAACATAAACACATAAACCATAATGATAATAAATTATCAACACATAACACAACTGTAAACAATCAGTTACATCCCTATTTGTTGGTCAGTGACGTAGCTAATACCAAAAAGGCATATATATAAACTAACTGCATCTATATATATGAACACCAGGGGGCACTGCGGGATATTAACCGAAACCAACTGGCCTCCACTTGTACCGCCCGGAGACAATACTTTCCCGCAGTGCAACAAGAGTAATCACCAAAATAAATTTGGTGTACTACCGGAGGGGCCATCTACTGATAAGCCCCCCACACACCGGAGGGGCCATCTACTGATGAGCCCCCCACACACCGGAGGGGCCATCTTATGATGAGCCCCCCACACACTTACCACCTACGTCACTGCTGCCGTCACTGACCAACAAACCAAAACACCGCCATAGCCTGAAAGGGTGACACCTTACCCTTGATGGCATCTCCAAACCCGAAGGGTTGACTGTATCCCCTCCTGTAAACCTAACGACCACAGGTCGATGCCCACGTCTGTCAGGTGTACCCCGTCTCTCCTCAGATAGAGACCTACATTCGTCTCCAGTTCCCTGTGACGGATAACTAACCCCCCTTGCCACGCCAAAAATCTCCCCACCACCTTGTTCACCCTTATCCTTGCCTTGTTGATCCTAAACATGGATCGAGCCATCCGCTAGGATGTTCTGGCCACCATGTCAGACCATATCAGTAGCGTGTTCGGGAAGGTCACCTTTAGATAGGTCAAATCACTTTTTATGTCCGAAATCAGATCCCTGACTGTTCGGACCCCCAGGTCGTTGCCGCCTGCATGGATTACCAAGACCGCAGGCGGCCCATGTAACCATGCGAAGCGCTCAACTTCTGGGACCACCCTGCCCCACAACATGCCTGGTCCACCCAGCCACCTTATGTCCGCTTCCCGTCTAGAGATCCCCAGCTGCCGCCCCCCTGGTCTCGTGTCCCCTCTCCGTGCACCCCAACACACGTATGAATGTCCGATAATCCAGACAAGGCGCGGTAGCACTGCATCTGAAATGACAAACATAGTGTAAAAAAGGTTGCACCTCCCCCGAAGACCAATAACGAAAACCAGGTAACTCATACAATCTCCAAATGTTCAATGATCTGATATCTTTTTTTTTTATCACTCCCAAGCCAACTGCGGTCGAATATAGGTTCGGAATCGCTGAGATTCCCATCTCCCCATCCGTCGCACATCCACCTTATCCAGCCCACACCTGGCGGCCTCAGTAGCCGCCCCGATGCGGAAGGAGTGTGAGGCGTAGGCGGAACTCTCCATCCCCATTTTTCATAAACATTTTCTAAGAACCGCAACAAACTGGAACCTTGACAAATTGGATCCATCTTCGTGAACTAGAAAAGGGGCCCCCCATCCTGGCCTTAGTCGCGTAAAATTTTTAACCACCCGAACCGGGCACATTGAACAACCCTCCCACCCCTTTTTGGTCCGTTTTTGACCTCCGCAAACGTACTGACACCCTGTCCTCCCAGACCACCACATCTTCCAACAATAACCCACCCGCCCTCTGTTTTGACGGGCTCACCAACTCCCCGATGCAAAAACGCTCCAAAAAACGCCAGCGAAAAAGCGGCTAAAAACAACAATCGCTCATAGTCATCTTTACAGACAGCAACTAATTGCTCCCCTAACGCCAGCAGGTTCGCAAAAGTGATAGGCCGCCTGCTATCCCTCGTCTTGTGTTCCCTCCTGTATCCCTTAATGGCCTGCTTTACCCAAAATTCCTTCGTCCAGTCCACTCTCCCCTGTAGCTTAAACAAAAAGGCTAGCCCTGCCATCTTCTTTTCAATGGATGACACTGACTGACCATTCTCCATGTGTCTGGACACGAAGTACAGCACCAGCAGGCGACCCGCCGACCCCTACTTACCCAGACCTGCTTCCTTCAGAAACTCACCCCACTCGCTCCACACCTTCTGGTACCCTGCCCACGTTGACACACTTACCGACCTCTATATCCATCCGGCGGCTACCCTAGTGCCAACTCCCACATCCAGCCCGGGCAGGGGACGCCCACTGTCTGAGCCTCTGGCGCCAGCTCCCTGAACCTGTCCCACTGGAACCGAGACAAAGAATCAGCCAATGTGTTTTCTACCCCCGGAATGTGAACTGCATATAGCAAGACATTCAACCTCAAGCAACGTAACACTAACTGTCGCATAAGCCTAATAACCGGTCGTGAAGACCCCGACATGTTATTAATGACTTGCACCACCCCCATGGTGTCGCAATTCAAACGTAGTTTTAAATTCCGACAGGACTCGCCCCACAATTCCAGCGCTAGTACTACCGGAAAAAGTTCCAACAGTACTAAATTCCGCAGAAAACCCGCTTCTACCCATGTCTTAGGCCAGGGTTCCGCACTCCAGCTGCCCTGAAAATACGCCCCATACCCTGTAGATCCATCGGCGTCTGTCACCAACTCCACGTCAAAGTTGCTCACTGGGCCCGACATCCAAACTGACCTACCGTTAAATTCCGTCAAAAATGTATACCATATCTGAAGATCCTCCCTATATTCCTTTCCTAGCCGAATGTAATGAGTGGGGGCCTTCACCCCCGCCGTTGCCACTGACATCCGGCGACAAAAAATTCTCCCCATAGGAATGATCCTGCATGCAAAGTTCAATTTTCCCAGCAGGGATTGCAACGTACGCAGTTGCACCTTCCTCCTTCCTGTATTTCCCTAATCTCATTTTGCAAATCCCTGAGCTTCTCTTCCGGTAACCTGCATTCCATAGCCATGGAATCAATCACTATACCCAAGAAGCTCAGCTCCGTCCGTGGGCCCTCCGTTTTATCAGCTGCCAAAGGAACCTGAAATCTCTCCGCAATGTGCTGCAACGTGGACAACGGTATCGCACACACATTGGAAGACGGAGGACCCACGCAGAGAAAGTCATCCAAATAATGGATGACGGATTCAATGCCAGTGACGTCCCTCATGACCCATTCTAAAAAGGAGCTGAAAGCCTCAAACACGGCACATGATATAGAGCAGCCCATGGGAAAAGATCTATCCACGTAAAATTTTTCCTGCCAACAACAACCCAGCAACCTAAAACTGTCGGGATGCACTGGCAATAGCCGAAACGCTGATTCAACGTCCGACTTTGCCATCAATGCCCCCTTCCCATACCGTCCCATACCCACCGAACTGCCGCATCAAAGGACATGTATGAAACCGTACAGGCTTCCGGATCAATAAAATCATTTACCAAACCCCCTTTGGGAAACGATAAGTGATGGATCAACCGAAACTTGTTCGGTTCCTTTTTGGGGACCACCCCCAGTGGGGACACCACTAGATCGGCTAACGGTTTCGTCTCAAACGGCCCCGCCATGTGACCCAAAGACACCTCTTTGGCCAATTTTTCAGATACCACCTCTGGGTGTTGAAGTGCAGATCTTAAATTATTGGCCATAGGGGGGATAATCTGAAACGCGCAAGAAATTCAAAACCCATACCTAAACCCATCCCGAATCAACACTGCCGGCGATCCCGAGGAGTTACTACCTCCGGCCCCCCCATGAAATGTCTGTGCTGGTGTTTTCGCTGACGCCATTAACCTCATCCAAAGACTAATGTCTTTGTGATCCCAACGCAGCGCGGGACGAACCGCCCTGCGTTGTCGGAATTGTTCATCATAACGGAGCCACGCCGTGCCTCCATAAACCCTATAGGCCTCCCCTATGGCATCCATGTAACAAAACAACGCCGAACAGTGTTCGGGGTTCTTTTCACCGATCACCCCCGCCAATATGGCAAACGCCTGCAGCCAATTGGAAAATGTCCTAGTAATCAAGCGGTATCTACGCTTCTCCTCATCTTCCTTCTTAGTATCGTCTGGTTTCACTCTATCCAGGTAAAATTTTTCTAAGGGCAACAAGGAGAAAATCTCCACGTATTCGCCCTTCCAAATCTTTTCACTTGTCTCCTGCTTCAGGTGAGCCCCCAGCGGTCCCTCAAAGCAGACATAAACCTCACCTCTTGCCGCATCCTCCAGGCGCACAGTGTCTGCCCTAGCCGCGGGCTCCGTCGCCTTTTCCGGACTACTCACCTTCTCCGACTCAGCCGCCCCCGCGGCCCTTGTGCCTTCCAAGCACCAGCACCAACCCCTCCTGTCACCTCCTCAGCCTCCGCAATTAACCTCCCCGGGGTTGGTTGTCCCCGTTCCAAACGGCCCACTAAAGCCTGCAGTCCCTCCAACAATTCCTGTATCCCCCCGGACCCACTAGCGGTCTCACTCCCGGCCCGCGGTTGGTCCGTAACTGCCAACGACGGGGCTGGAGGTGCAGCCCTCCCCCTCCCCCAGCTACCACACCCAATAAACTTTGCAATGCAGAAGAAAATGCCATGTTATCAGTAGACTTACCAGGCTGACTGGGCGCTCTACCCACAGCCGCTGCGACGATCTCCACCGGTGCCTGCGGATGACTGGGATCCACCTCCTCCTCCGACAATTCACCCTCTGACCTGCTCATGTCCTCCTGCTGTGCAAAAAACGGCAGTCCCCCTGGGGAGGGACTCCTGGATGGTGTAAGCCTCTGTGCCCCCGTATTACTGTCTGTTGCCATACCCCCCTCCCCCTGCCCTCCCCGCCCCCCGGTTCCCTGCAGTTGGGCTGGTCCTGGCACCACTCCTGCCCCGTGACTCCCTTCTTACTCCGCCAGGTGGCGTCCGCCTACTCGCCGTGTGGCCTGCCAAGCTGCCCGCTGGACCCGCTGCAGCCGTTGCCCCCCTCTGCCTTTTGTCCCCCCCCTCGGCTCGTTCAGAGCTGCTGGGGGTGTCAGGCCCGAAGCCCCTCTGGATCCCTGAACCTCCTTCCTGGCTGCCCCTCTCCTGTTGGTATTCCTGCGTCCCCTCGGCTCGTGCAGAGCTGCTGGGGGGGGCACCAGAGCTGATGTTCCAGCCAATCCATCCATGCTCCTGTCCCTGGACGATGGCGTGGTTGTAGCTTGACTGCTGTCTCTTTCCCCCCCTGCGCTCGTCCCGAGCAGCCGGGGGTGCGTTGTCCTGCCTGTTCCTTCCCTGGCTGTATGGGGATGCGGCGCTGGATGTGCCCGTGGCCCCCCTTCCCACCTGGAGCCCCCGCTGTGAGGTCCGCCCTGGGCCCCCGGTCTTCTAAGTCTGAGCCCTCTTGGCCGGGGGGGTAGAGTGGTCCCCCCTCGGGCTCCTGGTGACCCGTGATGTCCCTGCCACATGCCCAGGACAGTACCTTGCTGGCGGCTTCGAGATCCTGCCGCGTGACCTGGTCCCTCTGCCATCTGTGTTCCGCTCCTCCCCCGCTCGCCTTGTGGTCCCGTCCATGCTCCCTCCGGCCTCCTCTCCACCGCTGGCCTCAGACTGTCCTCTGCTCCCATCCAGTGCCTCTGCCACCTGTGACTGCAGCCAGGCCAGTCCCATGGCCGCCGCCGCCCGCATTAGCGACATGAGGTCGGCCGCCATCTTGGATTGCAAACGAGGAGCAGAGTAAAAACCTGCCTCCTCGTGTCTTTTCCTTTCCTGACTGAACTCCTACGGCCACGCCCCCTGTTTATACGGCCTCGCCCCCCTGACGCTATTGGCCTGCCTCTCCACAGCCACACCCCCCAAATTTACTCCCTGTGTGTCATAGACACACTGTCATGCCCAGCCCTCCTCTATCATTCCCCTGCTGTGCATTTGCAATCCGGCCCTTTCTGAGGCGGCAGTAAGCAGCCAGCTGAACACTCTGCAGCTGCCACGTAGGACCCCTGCAAAGGGGGCCAAAATGTCATGCCAGATTAAGGGCTCAACGTCCTGCATCAGTAAGACCTACATATCCCGAAGGCACCATATCCCATTTGGGGTGCCTCAGGGGGGCCCAGTTCTGTGAAGTTCTTGCAAGAAGTTGAGTGTCATTTCAGGTTCAATTGAACGTAAAAAAAAAAAATAGCATCTGTCTATTACCGACTCAGTAACAACATGCTGGGTATCAGCAGGTGCTACACATAGTGTAGGTCCGAAAGCAGTAGAAGGCAGGCTTAGGGTTTCATGGAGTCATTCTTAACTTTTCTGGGTAGAACCGTCAACGTAACAGGTTACATGTCATCAGCCCTTAGGGCCCGCTATGAACCTTTGGGCCTGCAGGTCACGCAAAGCCTGCAAGCCAGATTGAGACCTTTGGAGGGGCTGGGGGGCCTGGCGAGGAGACTGGGAGGATCTGGGCCGGGAGGAAGAAGAAGGTGCATCTCCCTGGAAGGTGGAAGGTCCAGCTGCAGTTCCTGGAAATGGTGTTTCAGTTAGGAGGGGGAGGGTGCGTGAAACTAGCGACCAAGATGCAAAAATTAAAGCTTAAAAATGGACCCCTATCTATATTTGATCCCTTGAGTCTGCAGGATCTGGAGGAAGGGTTTCAGGCCCCTTCCCCGAGCAATGGTTACTGGAGAGAGATCCGCAAAAAGCTAAAGGGGGTTAACCCTGGAAAGAGAGGTCTTGTTGTTCCCACACAGCTTGGAGGAGCCGCTCTTTGGTGCAGTAAAAATGGAACTTGATGATGACATCTCTTGGGGGGCCTTCTGATGGTTTGGGTGCTAGGGATCTGTGTATACAGTCAAATTCCAGTCTCTCCAGGGGCATCGCAGGTGCTAGCTTCTGGAAAAAGGCAGTTACTGTACTTTTCAAATCAGTAATTTTTTTTCGGGATTCTGGGGATACGAGCCCTATTTTCAGCATCTTCTAGTTTGTCTCGCAGGGTCTCCAGCTCTGCAGACATTTTATCCACCTCTTCTTCATGGCCTTCAAGCACAGAGGTTGCTATGTCCATTCTTTGCTCTAACTGGTTGTAATGATGTGTATGCTTTATGTTATAATTCAAGTTGAATTGTTATGCCTAGTTATAGACTGTTAAACTATCGTGCAACACCTATTGAAGGTTTATGCTCACCTGCACAGCTGCTAATGGGTAGAACACTGTGGACCACAGTGCCTATTGCACCACAGAAATTGCAGCCTCAGTTTATTCCACAGGATCGAGTAACAGCTCAGAGGATCATAAACATGAAAAGGCAAAAACGGTATTTTGATAAATCTAAAAAAATCCCTTCGTCCACTCTCTGCTGGGCAAGCTGTGCGACACAGAGTCACTGGGAGTACATGGGAACCTGCTCGAATTGTCAAAGAAGCCAATTCACCAAAATCATATATAATCGAGACCAAGTGTGGACAGAAACTGAGACAAAACAGGCGTCATCTTCGTCCAGACACTGCTGCAGATACATCATTAGAGGAACCGGATGACAATGAAGATAAAGAACAAGCCCATGATGGCACAGAAGTCCTAAACATGGATATTGAGTCTACTGAGGATACCGAGGACAGCATAAACATATCAGCACGTGATAATGCTGGGAGTGACTCTCAACTAAAAAACCAATCCTACGGATGATGAGCCAGCGATTACTTTCTCTCGCTATGGTCGAGCAATTAAACCAAAGATATGGAGGGACTTTGTCTCATATTAAATGCTTCATACTTGAGAGGGAAGATGTAATGATGTGTATGCTTTGTGTTATAATTCAAGTTGAATTGTTATGCCTAGTTATAGTACGTATTCATGTTAGGAAACAGTTAACAATTTTGGTCATGTGATCTGGGGGCGGGGAGTTGTGCTCAGTTCTGTAAGATGGCTGCTGCTGAATAAACACCAGGCCATGTTCAAGCTTCTGCTGTCTGCTTATTCTGGGTGTTAAATCATCACATGGTACCAGAAGTCGGGTCAGAAGAGTCATGGCAGCAAACAGCAACACAAAGAACATTCCATCCCTGGATTTGGAATCAGGGAATGTATCTGAAAACTGGTCACAATGGAGGGAGCTGATAGAGCTTGTGTTTGCAGGACCAGATGCAGACAAATGGTCTGATCAGCAGAAAGCAGCTCACTTTCTGATATGTGTGGGACAAAAAGGACGTGATGTGTGCCGAGCCTGGCAAGCAAGTGGGGAGATCACTGCAGAGGACAAAAAGAAAACAGAGGTACTGTTTGCAAAGTTTGAGGCATACTGCAACCCAAGGAGAAACTCCACAGTACAAAGGAAACTGTTTTATGAGAGGAACCAGTGTGGAGGTGAGTCTGTGGATGAATGGGTAACACAGCTGCGCTTGCTTGCCAAAGACTGTGCTTTCTATGATGCTGGAGATATGATAAAAGATCGCATTCTGATGGGCAGTAAGTTTAAGGAAGTTCAGGAAAAGCTGCTGCAGGAAGAAGATTTAAATCTTGAGAAAGCCATAAGGATTGCCAGAGCATATGAAATGTCAAGAAAGGAACATGCAGGTACTGGAAGGAACACAGCTCCAGATTAATGCTATAGGAAATCACAGCAGCAGATATGGGCAAGAAAGAACACACAAAGGAATAAAGAACACCTATGGCACTGGGACAAGTAACACACAAGAAGCGTGTGGATTTTGTGGAAACATGCACCATAAAAATAGTGTCTGTCCGGCAAGGGGGCAGATATGCAATAAATGCAAGAAAAGAGGACATTTTGCCAGGGTGTGTAAACTGTTTTCACAAACCGAAAGGTCGAAAACACGTTCTGTACACGCCATAGAGGACAATGATGACAATGCAGGGTCAGACAAAAAACACATCAGACCGCAGATGAAGCAACTGTAACATTACAGATGGGGGCTAACAAAACTCCAATCACATTCAAAATAGATACAGGAGCACAAGTAAATTGTGTGCCAAGCCACATACAGTGGTGTGAAAAAGTGTTTGCCCCCTTCCTCATTTCCTGTTCCTTTGCATGTTTGTCACACTTAAGTGTTTCGGAACATCAAACCAATTTAACCACTTTACAACCGGCCCATAGCCGAATGACGGCTACAGGCCGGTTGCTTAACTCTGGGAGGGCGTCATATGACGTCCTCCCGGAATTCCCCTCTTGCGCGCCCCCTGGGGCGCGCACTCGAGTACATCCGTGATCGCCGGGTCCAGAGGACCCGGCGGATCACGGATCACGGTAAACGGCCGCTCATCGCGGCCGTTTACCACGTGATCGCTCCGTCAAATGACGGAGCGATCACATGTAAGCAAACCGGCGTCATTTGATGACGCTGGTTCCTATCCCCTCCTCTCTCTGTACCGATCGGTACAGTGTGAGAGGAGAGGGGGAGGGATCGGTGGCAGCAGTGCTGTGGGCGGGATCTGTAGTGCCCACAGCCTGCTCTGCATGCCACCGATCCATCCATTCATCCATCCATGCTCTGCCATCCCTCCATACCCTGCAATACACAGCAATAGCCTGCAGTGTATTGCTGGGTATTGCAGGGTATGGAGGGATGGCTGAGCATGGATGGATGGATACCAAATCTGCCATACCCTCCAATACTGTGCCTTACCCTGCTATATTCTGCCATTCCCTGCGATACTCTGCCATTCCCTGCGATACTCTGCCATTCCCTGCGATACTCTGCCATTCCCTGCGATACTCTGCCATTCCCTGCGATACTCTGCCATACTCTGCCATACCCTGCCATACTCTGCCATTACCTGCGATACCCTGCGATACTCTGCCATACCCTGCCATACTCTGCCATACCCTGCCATACTCTGCCATACCCTGCCATACTCTGCCATACCCTGCCATACTCTGCCATTACCTGCGATACCCTGCGATACTCTGCCATACCCTGCGATACTCTGCCATACCCTGCCATGCCATACCCTGCCATACTCTGCCATTACCTGCGATACCCTGCCATACCCTGCAATAATACCCAGCGATACCCTGCCATACCCTGCGATACTCTCCCATACCCTGCGATACTCTGCCATACCCTGCGATACTCTGCCATACCCTGCCATGCCATACCCTGCCATACTCTGCCATTACCTGCCATACCCTGCCATGCCATACCCAGCCATATCCTGCGATATTCTGCGATACCCTGCAATGCTCGCTACGATCAAAGCCAGGATCGTTTTTTATTTTATTTCAGGCTTTCCAGCCTAGAGGTGAGATGGGGGGTCTTATTGACCCCATATCTCACTGTAAAGAGGACCTGTCATGCCATATTCCTATTACAAGGGATGTTTACATTCCTTGTAATAGGAATAAAAGTGATCAAAAAAAATTTTTGGGGGAAAAAAGTGTCAAACTAAAATAAATAAAGTAAAATGAACAATAAAAAAAATGTAAAGCGCCCCTGTCCCCGTGTGCTCGCATGCAGAAGCGAACGCATACGTAAGTCCCGCCCACATATGAAAACGGTGTTCAAACCACACATGTGAGGTATCGCTGTGAACGTTGGAGCGAGAACAATAATTTTGGCCCTAGACCTCCTCTGTAACTCAAAACATGTAACCAGTAAAAAGTTTTAAAGCGCCGCCTATGGGGATTTTTAAGTAGCGAAGTTTGGTGCCATTCCACGAGCACGTGCAATTTTGAAGGGTGACATGTTAGGTATCTATTTACTCGGCGTAACTTCATCTTTCATATTATGCAAAAACATTGGGCTAAATTTACAGTTTTGTTTTTTGTAAAGCACAAAACTTTTTTCACCCAAAAAAACGCGTTCGAAAAATTGCTGCGCAAGTACCGTGCTAGATAAAAAGTTGCAACGACCGCCATTGTATTCTCTAGGGTCTTTTCTAAAAAAACATATATAATATTTTGTGGTTCTATGTAATTTTCTATCAAATAAATGATGATATTTACATGTAGGAGAGAAATGTCAGAATTGGCCTGGGTGCTCCAGAACACCTGATGGTGCTCCCTGCATGTTGGGCCTCTGTATGTGGCCACGCTGTGTAAAAGTCTCACACATGTGGTATCGCCGTACTCAGGAGTAATAGCAGAATGTGTTTTGGGGTGTAATTTGTGGTATGCATATGCTGTGTGTGAGAAATAACCTGCTAATATGACAATTTTGTGAAAAAAAAATAAAAATAAGAAAAAAAAATCTTGATTTTGCAAAGAATTGTGGGAAAAAATTACAACTTCAAAAAACTCACCATGCCTCTTTCCAAATACCTTAGAATGTCTTCTTTCCAAAAAGGGGTCATTTGGGGGGTATTTGTACTTTTCTGACATGTTATGGACTCAAGAAATGAGATAGGCCGTCAGTACTTCAGGTGTGATCAATTTTCAGATATTGGCACCATAGCTTGTGGACTCTAAAACTTTCACAACGACCAAATAATATATCCCAATTTGTACTTATTTTTACCAAGGATATGTAGCAGTATAAATTTTGGCCAAAATTTATCAAGAAAAATGACAAAATTTGCTAAATTTTATAACAGAAACGAAGAAAAATTCATTTTTTTTACCGAATTTTCAGTCTTTTTTCTTTTATAGCGCAAAAAAAATAAAAAACTCAACGGTGATTAAATACCACCAAAAGAAAGCTCTATTTGTGTGAAAAAAAGGACAAAAATTTCATTTGGGTACAGTGTTGTATGACTGAGTAATTGTCATTCAAAATGTGAGAGCACCGAAAGCTGAAAATTGGTCTGGTTATTAAGGGTGTTTAAGTGCCCAGTGGTCAAGTGGTTAAACAATAGTCAAGGACAACACAAGTAAACACAAAATGCAATTTGTAAATGAAGGTGTTTATTATTAAAGGTGAAAAAAAATCCAAACCATCATGGCCCTGTGTGAAAAAGTGATTGCCCCCCCTGTTAAAACATACTATAACTGTGGTTGTCCACACCTGAGTTCAATTTCTCTAGCCACACCCAGGCCTGATTATTGCCACACCTGTTCAAAATCAAGGCATCACTTAAATAGGAGCTGCTTGACACAGTAAGGTTCACCAGAAGATCCTTAAAAGCTACACATCATGCCGAGACCCAAAGAAATTCAGGAACAATTGAGAAAGAAAGTAATTGAGATCTATCAGTCTGGAAAGGGTTATAAAGCCATTTCCAAAGCTTTGGGAATCCAGCGAACCACAGTGAGAGCCATTATCCACAAATAGCGAAGACATGGAACAGTGGTGAACCTTCCCAGGAGTGGCCGGCCGCCCAAAATTACCCCAAGAGCGCAGCGACGACTCATCCAAGAGGTCACAAAAGACCCCACAACAACGTCCAAGGAACTGCAGGCCTCACTTGCCTCAGTTAAGGTCAGCGTTCATGCCTCCACCATCAGGAAAAGACTGGGCAAAAATGGCCTACATGGCAGAGTTCCAAGGAGAAAACCACTGCTGAGCAAAAAGAACATCAAAGCTCGTCTCAATTTCTCCACAACACATCTTGATGATCCCCAAGACTTTTGGGACAACATTCTGTGGACCGATGAGACAAAAGTGGAACTCTTTGGAAGGTGTGTGTCCAAGTATATCTGGCGTAGAAGGAACACTGCATTTCAGAAAAAGAACATTATACCAACAGTAAAATATGGTGGTGGTAGTGTGATGGTCTGGGGCTGTTTTGCTGCTTCAGGACCTGGAAGACTTGCCGTGATAAAAGGAACTATGAATTCTGCTGTCTACCAAGAGATCCTGAAGGAGAATGTCCGACCATCTGTTTGTGTACTCAAGCTGAAACGAACTTGGGTTCTGCAGCAGGACAATGATCCTAAACACACCAGCAAGTCCACCACCGAATGGCTGAAGAAAAACAAAATGAAGACTTTGGAGTGGCCTAGCCAAAGTCCTGACCTGAATCCTATTGAGATGTTGTGGTATGACCTTAAAAAGGCCGTTCATGCTCGAAAACCCTCTAATGTAACTGAATTAGAACAATTCTGCAAAGATGAGTGGGCCAAAATTCCTCCAGGACGCTGTAAAAGCCTCATTGCACGTTATCGCAAACGCTTGGTTGCAGTTGTTGCTGCTAAGGGTGGCCCAACCAGTTATTAGGTTTAGGGGGCAATCACTTTTTCACACAGGGCCATGATGGTTTGGATTTTTTTTCACCTTTTAATAATAAACACCTTCATTTACAAATTGCATTTTGTGTTTACTTGTGTTGTCCTTGACTATTGTTTAAATTGGTTTGATGTTCCGAAACACTTAAGTGTGACAAACATGCAAAGGAACAGGAAATGAGGAAGGGGGCAAACACTTTTTCACACCACTGTATACCTGGAACACCTCAGTAATGAATCCCCCTTAGAGACTCAGGACCTACCGAAACTAATGGGATATGGTGGTGAAAAGCTGAAAGTAATGGGTCTCTGTCATGCAAAATGTTCATACAAGGGATCTGAAAAGGTTTTACAATTGTTTGTGATAGAAACACAAGCCCCAGCCGTGCTAGGTCTCAGAACAAGTAAAGAGATCGGACTTGTGAAGATCATAATGACTGTGGACGGTGGGCACAGAGGTCTGACAGAGGCTGACATCAAACGTAAGTACTGTGATCTATTCAAGGGCCTGGGGTGCCTCCCGGGTGTAAGCCGCATACGTATAAAAGAGGGTGCACAGCCTGTCATCCACGCCCCAAGGAGAATACCTTTAACTCTTGTGAATAAAGTCAGACAAGAACTCACTAGGATGGAGAAGCTGGGAGTAGTAAAAAAGGTCACAGAACCATCGGAATGGGTCAGTTTTATGGTTGTGGTAGAGAAGAAGAACACAGGTGCAATTCGTATATGCATTGACCCACGTGATTTGAATAAAGTCATAATGAGAGAACACTACAAACTCCCCACCATAGAGGATATAGCGCACAAGCTAGTAGGAGCAACGGTATTTAGTGTACTAGACGCCCATTCAGGTTACTGGCAATTGCGTGATAAGAATATAAATACCGCTCTGAGTCTGGAGGCAAAGTGATGTCCACCCTGATTCGGTACAGCTGGTGCAGGCTCTGCTCACAACAGAGAGGAAAAAGGGAAGTCTGGATGGCCGCACTTCAGCAAAAACTTCTTTATTAGGCAAAAAATAAAATCCAAAGTAGTGACATCTCATGCGATACAGCAAAACAGCAACAGTAGCTTACGCGTTTCACGCCTCAAAGGCGCTTAGTCATAGCTATGACTAAGCGCCTTTGAGGCGTGAAACGCGTAAGCTACTGTTGCTGTTTTGCTGTATCGCATGAGATGTCACTACTTTGGATTTTATCTTTTGCCTAATAAAGAAGTTTTTGCTGAAGTGCGGCCATCCAGACTTCCCTTTTTCCTCTACTGGCAATTGCGTCTTGATGAAGCCAGCAGTTACTTGACCACTTTTAACTCCCCATTGGGTCGATGGCGCTTCACAAGAGTACCTTTCGGCATAGCATCTGCACAGGAAATATTTCAAAAGAAATCGCACGAATTGATCGCTGGTCTACAGGGTGTTGAAGTAATAGTTGATGATTTGCTGGTCTATGGAAAGGATCAAATTGAACATGACAAAAATCTTACTGCTTTACTCAATCGCTGTCGTGAGAAGAAACTCACACTCAATCCAAACAAAATGCAAATTGGGGTAGAAGAAGTTACATATTTTGGACACCTACTAACCAAAGAGGGCTTGAAGCCTGATCCAAAGAAGATTACAGCAGTTCTTAACATGAAGGCCCCAACCTCCAGAAAGGAGCTGGAGACATCACTAGGTATTTTCAACTATCTATCCAAATTCTCTCAGGGCCTTGCTCAACAGATAGCACCGCTGCGTACACTGCTACAGAAGGATGCTGTTTGGTGTTGGGACGCAAACATGGAAAAGACTTTCGACAAAGTGAAAAAATTGATCACTAAACATCCAGGGCCAATACTGAAATATTTTGACGTAAACTGTGACTCTGTACTTCAAGTGGATGCATCCCAGTTTGGGTTAGGTGCTGTACTGACTCAACAAGGACATCCTGTGGCATATGCTTCACGAGCATTCACCACAACGCAAGCCAATTATGCCCAAATTGAGAAAGAGATGCTGGCTATTGTAAATGGATGTGAGAAATTTTACCAGTACATATATGGTCGCCCGGTAGTTGTGGAAACAGACCACAAGCCATTGGAGTACATCCTACAGAAACCACTAGCTTCTACACCTCCACGTCTGCAGCAGATGGTTATGAAATTACAGCAGTACGATCTCACAGTAAAGTATAAGCCTGGAAAGGAAATTCCAATGGCAGATACCCTGTCTAGGGTGTTTCTAGAAGGACATGAAGCACGGGATGAACCTGAGTTGGAAGAACAGGTACATACAGTACTAGCAAACATTCCAATATCAGATGTACGGCTGGAGAAGATAAGACAAGACACCAAACAGGATAAAGTCCTAGAAAAACTAACTTGTGTCATGTGCAATGGCTGGCCAGAAAAACGAAAGAAGCTGTGTCCGGAACTACAGGGATTCTGGCCTATGAAAGATGAGCTATACATTCATTCAGATATCATATTTATGGGTGACCGTATTCTCATTCCTAAGTCACAGCAAGCAGAAGTACTGAAACAAATCCACCAGGGGCATTTGGGCATCACTCTGTGTAAGCGCAGGGCGCGGGAGTTGGTCTACTGGCCTAATTTAGACTTTGATATTGAAACACTTGTGAAGAAGTGTGATACCTGCCAGACATTTCAAAAACACAATGCAAAGGAACCTCTTACACCGTGGAATGCTCCTTCACGAGCATGGCGGGGGGTGTGTGGGGCGGGGTGGTGGGGGGGTGTAGTGGGGAGGGTGGGGTGGGGGGAGAGAGACTGGCTACAGATATTTTTAATTTTGAGGAAAACCATTACCTGATAGTAGTAGATTACTACAGCAAATACTTTGAGCTAGTGCAGCTGAGAAATTTAAAAGCATCAACAGTCATATGGGCTTTCAAAACAATACTCTCAAGACATGGAGTGTGTGAAGAACTTGTGTCTGATAATGGGCCACAATATTCATGTTCTGAGTTCCAGTGCTTCCTGTGTGAATGGGGAATCAGGCACAAAAGCCCCTATCACCCACAGGCCAATGGTCTAGCAGAGAAGTATGTTGGCATAGCCAAATCCATTATACTGAAAGCGCAATCATCAGGGCAGGATGTGTACCTAGGACTGTTAAACTATCGTGCAACACCTATTGAAGGTTTATGCTCACCTGCACAGCTGCTAATGGGTAGAACACTGTGGACCACAGTGCCTATTGCACCACAGAAATTGCAGCCTCAGTTTATTCCACAGGATCGAGTAACAGCTCAGAGGATCATAAACATGAAAAGGCAAAAACGGTATTTTGATAAATCTACAAAATCCCTTCGTCCACTCTCTGCTGGGCAAGCTGTGTGACACAGAGTCACTGGGAGTACATGGGAACCTGATCGAATTGTCAAAGAAGCCAATTCACCAAAATCATATACAATCGAGACCAAGTGTGGACAGAAACTGAGACGAAACAGGCGTCATCTTCGTCCAGACACTGCTGCAGATACATCATTAGAGGAACCGGATGACAATGAAGATAAAGAACAAGCCCATGATGGCACAGAAGTCCTAAACACGGATATTGAGTCTACTGAGGATACCGAGGACAGCATAAACATATCAGCACGTGATAATGCTGGGAGTGACTCTCAACTAGACACCAATCCTACGGATGATGAGCCAGCGATTACTTTCTCTCGCTATGGTCGAGCAATTAAACCAAAGATATGGAGGGACTTTGTCTCATATTAAATGCTTCATACTTGAGAGGGAAGATGTAATGATGTGTATGCTTTGTGTTATAATTCAAGTTGAATTGTTATGCCTAGTTATAGTACGTATTCATGTTAGGAAACAGTTAACAGTTTTGGTCATGTGATCTGGGGGCGGGGAGTTGTGCTCAGTTCTGTAAGATGGCTGCTGCTGAATAAACACCAGGCCATGTTCAAGCTTCTGCTGTCTGCTTATTCTGGGTGTTAAATCATCACACTGGTTAGTGGCCTATCTCTTTAAGACCCTTTACAAGGTCAGAGGAGAGCTTGCATGAGGCTTGTGTGATGTCATCTCTCACAATGGAGCGAAATCTGTTCAGCAGGGCATTTGAGTCTGCATGCAGGAGACTTACCAGATCCATAGGGAACTGGTGCAGGCTGTCAGCTGGGGAGGCAGGGTCCGCCACCGAGTGTTGTGAGGAGTCTTCAGGCTTCAGAGGATCGGGCGTCATTTTTTTTTCCCCTTCACTAAGGCGGGAGCTGATTTGGGCTGTGTATTATACTTTTGACGGTTCTTTTGGCGTTTGACAGGCACAGTGAGGTGTTTGATGGGCGCAGTGAGGTGTTTGATGGGCGCAGTGAGGCGTTTGATGGGCACAGTGGCTGCGTTTGACGGGCACAGTGGCTGCGTTTGCTGAGTGCAGTGATGTGTTTGATGGGCGCAGTGAGGTGTTTGATGGGTGCAGTGAGGCATTTGATGGGCACAGTGGCTGCGGTTGCTGGGTGCAGTGAGGTGTTTGCTGGGTTCAGTGAGGTGTTTGATGGGCACAGTGGCAGCGTTTGACGGGCACAGTGGCTGCATTTGACGGGCACAGTGGCTGCGTTTGCTGGGTGCAGTGAGGCGTTTGCTGGGCAGAGTGAGGCGTTTGATGGGCAAAGTAAGGCGTTTGCTGGGCACAGTGGCAGCGTAATTGATGGCAGAACAATGTACTGTACTTGGACTCAGTGCTATGTACAGGGTCCCGCCCCCCTCTCCAAGCTCTGCTCTGTCCGTCCGCCCCCTCGAGTCCATAATTTTTCTGGACCCTGGACATAAGATTTGCGCATTCGCGATTCGTGTTTTTTTAGGGTGGTGGGCGGGGCTGTTCTTGACGTTTAACCACCTCTCTACCCGCCCGCTCGAGAGCATAATATTTCTCATCCCAGCATTGCAGGATCGATCACCGCAGGTAGCTCAGGATAGGCACTACAAGTCCCAGCATTGCAGGATCGATTATAGGCACTACAAGTCCCAGCATTGCAGGATCTATCAAAGGCACTACAAGTCTCAGCATTGCGGGATCTATCATAGGCACTACAAGTCCCAGCATTGCAGGATCTATCAAACAGGTAGCTCAGGATAGGCTCTACAAGTCCCAGCAATGCAGAACCTAACACCACAGGTAGCTCAGCATGGTTGGTAAAAAATGATACTAGGTAACAAGGGAAGTATTAGTGTTGGAACGCACAGCCCAGTGTTTGTGTTGTCTGTAATGTCACTTCCGTGACATTATCTGATGGTTTTGCTGAACTGTATTGCCGAAAATCTTTTGGAACGCACGGCGCGAGTGTTTGGAACGCTTTGCGCATGCGCAGTACGAAATTTCTCCTCAGGGGGGAGAAGGTTTCCCTGTCCTCAGGGGGGAGAAGGGGGTCTCTATCTTGGGGGGAGGGGGTCCCTGCCCTCAGAGGGGGGGAGGGGGTCCCTGTCCTCAGAGGGGGGGAGGGGGTCCCTGTCCTCAGAGGGGGTCCCTGTCCTCGGGGGGGGGGGTTGTCCCTTTCCTCGGGGAAGATGGAGTGGGATATGGGATGGTCTCACTTACCATGACATGCAGGTCCCTCATTTATGGTCGTCTAGGCTCCCTCCAGCAGCACGGATGTGCGATCAGCATACCCCCAGGGAGCACAACTGCGGCTTGACAATCTGGCAGCAATTGATGGGTATAGTAGCTGCGTTTGATGGCACAGTGGCGGCAATTTTTGGGTACAGTGTCTGCGTTTGATGAGCGAAGTGATGCGTTTGCCGGGCGCAGTGAGGCATTTGCTGGGCGCAGTGAGGTGTTTGATGGGCGCAGTGAGGCGTTTGACGGGCACAGTGAGGCGTTTGCTGGGCGGAGTGAGGCGTTTGATGGGCACAGTGGCTGCGTTTGAAGGGCACAGTGGCAGTGTTTGCTGGGTGCAGTGAGGTGTTTGATGGGTGCAGTGAGGCGTTTGACGGGCACAGTGGCTGCGTTTGCTGGGTGCAGTGAGGTGTTTGATGGGCGCAGTGAGGTGTTTGATGGGCGCAGTGAGGCATTTGATGGGCACAGTGGCTGCGGTTGCTGGGTGAGGTGAGGTGTTTGCTGGGTGCAGTGAGGTGTTTGATGGGCACAGTGGCAGCGTTTGACGGGCACAGTGGCTGCATTTGATGGGCACAGTGGCTGTGTTTGACGGGCACAGTGAGGCATTTGCTGGGTGCAGTGAGGCGTTTGCTGGGCACAGTGAGGCGTTTGCTGGGCACAGTGGCAGCGTAATTGATGGCAGAACAATGTACTGTACTTGGACTCAGTGCTATGTACGGGGTCCCACCCCCCTCTCCAAGCTCCGCTCTGTCCGCCCGCCCCCTCGAGTCCATAATTTTTCTGGACCCTGGACATACATAAGATTTGCGCATGCGCGGTTCACGTTTTTTTTAGGGTGGTGGGCGGGGCTGTTCCTGACGTTTAACCACCTCTCCGCCCGCCCGCTCGAGAGCATAATATTTCTCGTCCCAGCATTGAAAGATCGATCACCGCAGGTAGCTCAGGATAGGCACTACAAGTCCCAGCATTGCAGGATCGATTATAGGCACTACAAGTCCCAGCATTGCAGGATCTATCAAAGGTACTACAAGTCCCAGCATTGCAGGATCTATCATAGGCACTTCAAGTCCCAGCATTGCAGGATCTATCAAAACAGGTAGCTCAGGATAGGCACTACAAGTCCCAGCAATGCAGAACCTAACACCACAGGTAGCTCAGCATGGTTGGTAAAAAATGATACTAGGTAACA
Source organism: Lithobates sylvaticus (assembly GCA_028564925.1). Taxonomy (NCBI): domain Eukaryota; kingdom Metazoa; phylum Chordata; class Amphibia; order Anura; family Ranidae; genus Lithobates; species Lithobates sylvaticus. Next base: position 421,418,962 of record CM053026.1, on the reverse strand, counting down.
AGGGAAGTATTAGAGTTGGAACGCACAGCCCAGTGTTTGTGTTGTCTGTAATGTCACTTCTGTGACATTATCTGATGGTTTCGCTGAACTGTATTGCCGAAAATCATTTGGAACACACGGCGCGAGTGTTTGGAACGTTTCGCGCATGCGCAGTACAAAATTTCTGCCCGCAACGTCACTTCCGTAGCATTGTGTGATAGGCAGCAAAATATGACACTACACCGGGTGCAGCAAGATGGCCTCCATTCACAGGGCCGGTGTAGTGTCATATTTTGCTCCCCATCGTAGAATGCTCCGGAAGTGATGTTGCGGCCAGAAATTTAGCACTGCGCATGCGCGATGCATTTCAAACACTTGTGCCATGTGTTCCAAAGGATTTGCGGCAATACTGTTCAGTATACTTGACACCTCGCGAGCCCCGTCGCCTGGTATGGATTTAAAGGGGAACCCCTACGCTGAAATGGTGTGGGGGTCCCCCCAAAGTCCATAGCAGACCCTTATCCGAGCACGCAGCCCGGCCGGTCAGGAAAGGGGGTGGGGACGAGCGAGCGCCCCCCCCTCATGAACCGTACTAGGCCGCTTGCCCTCAACATGGGGGGTTGCTTTGGGGAACGGCCCCCCCAGCCCAAAGCACCATGTCCCCATGTTGATGAGGACAAGGGCCTCTTTCCGACAACCCTGGCTGTTGGTTGTCGGGGTCTGCGAGAGGGGGGCTTATCAGAATCCGGGAGTCCCCTTTAATAAGGGGGCCCCCCACCCTATGTGAATGAGTATGGGGTAGGATGTACTATGGGTTATGGGGTACTCCGCCCCTTATGCCTATATAAGTCGCCGCACAACGCGTCCCTGCCATTACGGCTGGAGAGAGCGTTGTGTCAACATTGGAAGGAAGCACCCTCCTATGTTGAGGGCACGTGGCTTGGTACGCACCGCCTTTCCTGACCGGCCGGGCTGCGTGCTTGGATAAGGGTCTGCTATGGACTTTGGGGGGACCCCCACGCCGTTTTTCCGGCATAGGGGTTCCCCTTTAAATCCATACCAGGCGGCGGGGCTCGCGAGGTGTCAATCTCGCTGATGGAGGTGGCGACATTCACTTCCTTCGCTAGTCCCGCCTATAGAATATAAAAAAAAAAAGTCACAGTTACTTTGCTGAGTAACTAATTACTTTTCCAATGTAGTAACTGAGTTACCAACATAATTAATTTTTGGGAGAAGTAATTTGTAAGTTAACTAATTACTTTTTAAAGTAAGATGACCAACACTGCTCATCATACAGACTGGCTGCATGTCTTTCTTTATAAAAATAAAGAAGGCTTGAATGGAAAATTACTTTTTTTGGCTTTATAAATGTCATGACCAATGTATTCAAGATATCCCCAACTCTTTCAGACCACCCCCATTCCCCTCAAAACCCCTTATCACACATCCCCTTTTCTTACCCCCCTTTTACCAATAAAAGACCAAACAGGAGTTTGGAATAGGACTGGCCATAGCAGCCTTTTATTAAACAAATATTAAATCCAATATTAAATAACTTTCCAATTAACATATATACATTTTGTAACAACAATTTTTAACTCTCAGTCTGTTGGTCTTTGACGGCACCCCCAATTTAACACTTTCCACCACTACACTGCAGGACCTTATTTCACCATACCAGGCCTCCAGCCGTACCAACAGCTGGGAGACAACCCCCTTCCTGCAGTGCAACCATTACCGTATTCCAGCATACCCTTCCACTGGAACACACCAGAGGGACACATACCACCGATGAGCCCCCACCAGTTCCATCACATCTGTTTTTTGCTACCATCAAAGACCAAAGACACCACCACAGTCCACAAGGATGACCCCTTACCCTTAAGGGCCCCTCCACACCTGCAGGGCCCGTTGAATCTCGTCTTGAAGACCCAGCATCCACAAATCAATGGCAACAGATAAAAGGTGCACTCCGACTCCATGCAGGTACATACCTACATTAATCTCCACCTTTATGTGCATTATTACCAGTCGCCCGTTACAGGAAACAAATCTCCCCACCACCTTGTTCACTTTGATTTGTGCCTTATTAATCCTGGCCATACGCCATGTGGTCCGCGCAACTATGTCGGACCACACCAACACCATCCCTGGGAAAGCCGGGTGGAGTGTCAAAAAATCTGACTTCGGGGGCGTGGCCTGACCGGGGTCTGAATAGGACGTGTTGCTACAGAGCTCCTGCCATCCTGCTGCAGCATCCATGGTCTCCATCCTCCAGCAAAACCATCCTGCTCCCCACGCAGCACCCAAAGCTCACCAGATGGCCGGTGCGCCGTTCGATATTGCAGCGTTTCTCAGAGTTTAAGGCTGCCTAGGAGACAGGCCTAGCTTCGGGAGCGACGGCCATCTTGCTACACTCGGCCGCGGTACCGTCGCTTAATCCTTGCCTCCCAGACCACCCTGTACACGGCTCTTCCTCTACACAACCACCGGAGCCCATCCGCCACATGTGGCACTCACTGACATCCCTCCACGGCGGCCTATATGTAGTGTCATATTTTGCTCCCCATCGTAGAATGCTCCGGAAGTGGCGTTGCGGCCAGAAATTTAGCACTCTGCATGCACGATGCGGTCCAAACACTTGCGCCATGCGTTCCAAAGGATTTGCGGCAATACCGTTCAGTGAAACCATCAGATAATGTCACGGAAGTGACATTACAGACAACACAAACACTGGGCTGTGCGTTCTAACACTAATACTTCCCTTGTTACCTAGTATCTCCAGAACTAACAGCTGTCCAACCCAATCTGTGGTGTTAGGTTCTGCATTGCTGGGACTTGTAGTGCCTATCCTGAACTACCTGTGGTGTTAGGTTCTGCAATGCTGGGGCTTGTAGTGCCTATCCTGAGCTACCTGTGGTGATGGATCCTGCAATGTTGGGACTTGTAGTGCCTATAATAGATCCTGCAATGCTGGGACTTGTAGTGCCTATCCTGAGCTACCTGTGGTGATAGATCCTGCAATTCTGGGACTTGTAGTGCCTATGATAGATCATGCAATGCTGGGACCCATGCAGAAACCAAACCGCGTCACTTACGGTGCGGCTTCATCACTCAAACAGCATGCACGAAATTGCATGCACGATTTCACGGCCCTTGATCGCGCAATGCGCAGGAGCTAGCCGCGGTCGAGAAATATTATGCTCTCGAGCGGGCTGGCGGGCGGAGGCGGACATATGGTTAAATGTCAGAAACAACCCCGCCCACCACCCTAAAAAAAACGTGAATCGCGCATGCGCAAATCTTATGTATGTCCAGGGTCCAGAAAAATTATGGACTCGAGGGGGCGGGCGGAGGCGAAGAGTTGGTGGGGGGGAGGAGACAGAGCGGAGCTTGGAGAGGGGGGCGGGCCCCCGTACATAGCACTGAGTCCAAGTACAGTACATTGTTCTGCCATCAATTATGCTGCCACTGTGCCCAGCAAACGCCTCACTGTGCCCAGCAAACGCCTCACTCCGCCCAGCAAACGCCTCACTGTGCCCGTCAAACGCAGCCACTGTGCCCAGCAAACGCCTCACTGCACCCAGGAAAAGCCTCACTGTGCTCGTCAAACGCAGCCACTGTGCCCAGCAAACGCCTCACTGCGCCCAGCAAACGCCTCACTATGCCCGTCAAACGCAGCCACTGTGCCCAGCAAATGCCTCACTGCACCCAGAAAATACCTTACTGTGCCCGTCAAACGCAGCTACTATGCCCGTCAAACGCAGCCAATCAAATGCCTCACTGTGCCCAAAAGCCTCACTGTGCCCAGCAAACGCTGCCACTGTGCCAGTCAAACGCTGCCACTGTGCCTGTCAAATGCTGCCACTGTGCCTGTCAAATGCCTTTACTGCGCCCAGCAAACGCCTCACTGCGCCCAGCAAATGCCTCACTGTGCCCGTCCAACGCTGCCACTGTGCCTGTCAAAGCCTCACTGCGCCCGTCAAACGCCTCACTGCGCCCAGCAAACGCCTCACTGTGCCTGTCAGACGCAGCCACTGTGCCTGTCAGAAGCAGTCACTGTGCCTGTCAAACGCCTCACTGTGCCCATCAAAGACCTCACTGCGCCCATCAAACACCTCACTGCACCCAGCAAACACAGCCACTGTGTCCGTCAAATGCAGCCACTGTGCCCGTCAAACTCAGCCACTGTGCCCATCAAACGCCTCACTGCGCCCAGCAAACGCCTCACTGTGCCCGTCAAACGCAGCCACTGTGCCTGTTAAACGCCTCAATGCGCCCATCAAACACCTCACTGCGCCCAGCAAACGCCTCACTGGGCCCGGCAAATGCCTCACTGCACCCAGCAAATGCCTCACTGCGCCCAGCAAACGCAGCCACTGTACCCAAAAATTGCCGCCACTGTGCCATCAAACGCAGCTACTGTACCCATCAATTGCTGCCAGTGTGCCCATCAATTGCTGCCAGATTTTCAGCAATTGCATCCGTGCTGCTGGAGGGAGCCCAGACGACCATAAATGAGGGACCTGCATGTCATGGTAAGTGGGACCATCCCATATCCCACTCCATCTTCCCAGTGGACAGGGCCCCCCCCCCCCCCCAGAGGACAGGGACCCCCTCCCCCTCTGAGGACAGGGACCCCCTCCCCCCAAGACAGAGACCCCCTTCTCCACCCTGAGGACAGGGAAACCTTCTCCACCCTGAGGAAAGGGAAATTTTCTCCCCCCTGAGGACAGGGACCCCCTTCTCTCCTGGGGACAGGGACCCCTTCTCACTCTGGGACAGGGATCCTATCTCACCTGGGGGCAGGAACTCCATCTCCCCTGGCAACAGGGACTTCATCTCACCTAGGGACTCCATCTTCCCTGGGGATCAGGACCCCACCTCCCCTAAGAACAGGAACCTGATCACCCTGTGTGTGCCAACCTCACTGCCCTGCCTGCCATGTGTCCTGTGTGAGGGCCCTCCTGTGACAGCTCTTATCAGGACTTCATCCCACTGTGTGATCCCCCTACATGACTGATCCCTCTGTGTGCACTCCTTACACAGGGAACCCCTCTGTTTGCTCCCCCTACATGTCTGCATACTCTGACCACCACAAGAGACTATAGAATAAAAACCAGAACCACCAACCTGGAGCCGTCTAACTGAGCCCTGCACGCTGCACCGGAGAGGAGGTCAGTGACAGTCCTGTCAGGCCAGTCTGAGGGGGGGTCACTGATGTAAGGGGGAGTGAATACAATTATGTAAGAGGGCACTAATATAAAGGTTTCCCCTCATCTCAGTAACACTTACCTTAGTGTATTCACTCTGCGGAAGGTGGTCTCTGGTCACCAGAGTCCCCCCCCCCCCCCTACATCACATTTCCTGGCATTTCCCTTTACATCAGAGTCCGCAGGATTCTTCCCCCTTACAGTGCAAGGGAACTCAGATGTAAAGGAAAATGCTGCAGAGCATGATCTAAGGAGGAACTCTGATGTAATGGGTGCTCTGGTCACCAGAGACCACCTTATATCAGAGTCCAATGCATTCCCATTTACATCAGAGTTCCCACTTACATCAGGGTCTGCAGCATTGCCCTTCTCATTAGTATTCGCAGAGTTCCCCCTGTAAGATTAGACGGGATGGAGGCCCAGAGACATGTCCACAGTACACAGAGGATACATGGGTTAGATTAGAAGGGATGGAGGCCCAGAGACATGTCCAGAGTACACAGAGGATACATGGGATAGATTAGAAGGGATGAAGGCCCAGAGACATGTCCAGAGTACACAGCAGATACATCGGATAGATTGGAAGATGGATGGAGGCCTCTTCTGTTTTCCCTGGACATCCATCCCATCTAATCTAACCCATGTATCCTCTGTGTACTCTGGACATGTCTCTGGGCCTCCATCCCTTCTAATCTAACCCATGTATCCTCTGTGTTCTCTGGACAATGTCTCTGGGCCTCCATCCCTTCTAATCTATCCCATGTATCCTCTGTGTACCCTGGACATGTCTCTGGGCCTCTATCCCTTCTAATCTTACAGGGGGAACTCTGCGAACCCTGATGTAAAGGGGAACACTGATGTAAAGGGCAATCTGCAGACCCTAATGTAAGTGGGAACTCTGATGTAAATGGGAATGCAGTGGACTCTGATATAAGGTGGTCTCTGGGGACCAGAGCACCCCTTACATCAGAGTTCCTCCTTAGATCATGCTCTGCAGCATTTTCCTTTACATCTGAGTTCCCTTGCACTGTAAGGGGGAAGAATCCTGCAGACTCTGATGTAAAGGGGAATGCCAGGAAATATGATGTGGGGGGGGAGACTCTGGTGACCAGAGACCACCTTCCGCAGAGTGAATACAGTAAGGTAAGAGGGGGGGGGTGCTATTTAGATGAGGTGAAACATTTATATCAGTGCCCTCTTACATAATTGTATTCACTCCCCCCTTACATCAGTGACCCCCCCTCAGACTGGCCTGACGGCGCTGTCACTGACCTTCTCTCCGGTGCAGCGTGCAGGGCTCAGTTAGACAGCTCCAGGTTGGTGGTTCTGGTTTTTATTCTATAGTCTCTTCTCCACAGTCCATACAGGTCTGACTCCTCTCGTAATCCCAATCCCGACGGTGCTCTCACTCTTGATTCCTCTCCAGACTCCCCCTAGGGGACTACAAACTCGTTAAAAGACAAGAGATAGTCAGAGATTGCAGACAGGATACAAGAGATGGTTAGAGGCTGCGCACAGGATACAGGAAGTGGTTAGAGGCTGCAGACATGGTACAAGAGGTGGTCGGAACATGTTCACAGGATACAGGAGGCAGTCAGAGGATGTGGAAATTGTACAGGTGGTGGTCAGAGTATGCAGACATGTAGGGGGAGCAGACAGAGGGGTTCCCGTGTAAGGGTTGCACACAGAGGGATCAGTCATGTAGGGGATCACACAGTGGGATGAAGTCCTGATAAGAGCTGTCACAGGAGGGCCCTCACACAGGACACATGGTAGGCAGGGCAGTGAGGTTGGCACACACAGGGTGATCAGGTTCCTGTTCTTAGGGGAGGTGGGGTCCTGATCCCCAGGAAAGATGGGGTCCCTAGGTGAGATGAAGTCCCTGTTGCCAGGGGAGATGGAGTTCCTGCCCCCAGGTGAGATAGGATCCCTGTCCCAGAGTGAGAAGGGGGTCCCTGTCCCCAGGGGAGAAGGGGGTCCCTGTCCCCAGGAGAGAAGGGGGTCCCTGTCCCCAGGAGAGAAGGGGGTCCCTGTCCCCAGGAGAGAAGGGGGTCCCTGTCCTCAGGGGGAGAAGGTTTCCCTGTCCTCAGAGGGGGGAGGGAGTCCCTGTCCTCTGGGGGGGGGTCCCTGTCCTCGGGGAAGATGAAGTGGGATGGTCTCACTTACCATGACATGCAGGTCCCTCATTTATGGTCATCTGGACTCCCTCCAGCAGCACGGATGAGCGATCAGCATACCCCCAGGGAGCACAGCTGTGGCTTGACAATCTGGCAGCAATTGATGGGCACACTGGCAGCAATTGATGGGTACAGTAGCTGCGTTTGATGGCACAGTGGCGGCAATTTTTGGGTACAGTGGCTGCGTTTGATGGGCGCAGTGAGGCGTTTGCCGGGCACAGTGAGGCATTTGCTGGGCGCAGTGAGGCATTTGCTGGGCCCAGTGAGGCGTTTGCTGGGTGCAGTGAGGTGTTTGATGGGAGCAGTGAGGCGTTTGATGGGAACAGTGAGGCGTTTGCTGGGCGCAGAGAGGCGTTTGACAGCACAGTGGCTGCATTTGACGGGCGCAGTGGCTGCGTTTGCTGGGTGCAGTGAGGTGTTCAATGGGTGCAGTGAGGTGTTTGATGGGCGCAGTGAGGCGTTTGACAGGCACAGTGGCTGCGCTTGACGGGCATAGTGGCTGCGTTTGACGGGCACAGTGAGGTATTTGCTGGGTGCAGTGAGGCGTTTGCTGGGCACAGTGGCTGTGTTTGACGGGCACAGTGAGGTGTTTGCCGGGCGCAGTGAGGCGTTTGCTGGGCACAGTGGCTGCGTTTGACGGGCACAGTGAGGCGTTTGCTGGGCACAGTGAGGCGTTTGCTGGGCACAGTGGCAGCGTAATTGATGGCAGAACAATGTACTGTACTTGGACTCAGTGCTATGTACGGGGGCCCATCCCCCTCTCCAAGCTCCGCTCTGTCTTCCCCTCCCACCAACTCTTCGCCTCCGCCCGCCCCCTCAAGTCCATAATTTTTCTGGACCCTTGACATACATAAGATTTGCGCATGCGCGATTCACGTTTTTTTAGGGTGGTGGGCAGGGCTGTTTCTGACGTTTAACCATGTCTACGCCTCCGCCCGCCCGCCCACACGCTGGAGAGCATAATATTTCTCGACCGCGGCTAGCTCCTGGCATGCGCGATCAAGGGCCGTGAAATCGCGCATGCGCAGTGAAGCCCCGCCGTCAGCTGTTTGAGTGATGAAGCCGCACCGGAAGTGACGCGGTTTGGTTTCTGCATGGGTCACAGAAATGTTTACAACACCCAGCATTGCAGGATCTATCATAGGCACTACAAATCCCAGCATTGCAGGATCTATCACCACAGGTAGCTCAGGATAGGCACTACAAGTCCCAGCATTGCAGGATCTATCATAGGCACTACAAGTCCCAGCATTGCAGGATCCATCACCACAGGTAGCTCAGGATAGGCACTACAAGTCCCAGCATTGCAGGATCTATCACTACAGGTTGCTCTGGGTAGGCACTACATTGCAGGATCTATTATAGGCACTACAAGTCCCAGCATTGCAGAACCTAACACCACAGGTTGGGTTGTACATGGACAGCTGGTAGTTCTGGAGATACTAGGTAACAAGGGAAGTATTAGTGTTGGAACGCATAGCCCAGTGTTTGTGTTGTCTGTAATGTCACTTCCGTGACATTATCTGATGGTTTCACTGAACGGTATTGCCGCAAATCCTTTGGAACGCATGGCGCAAGTGTTTGGAACGCATCGTGCATGCAGAGTGCTAAATTTCTGGCCGCAACGTCACTTCCGGAGCATTCTACGATGGGGAGCAAAATATGACACTACATATAGGCCGCCGTGGAGGGATGTCAGTGAGTGCCACATGTGGCGGATGGGCTCCGGTGGTTGTGTAGAGGAAGAGCCGTGTACAGGGAGGTCTGGGAGGCAAGGATTAAGCGACGGTACCGCCGCCGGGTGTAGCAAGATGGCCGTCGCTCCCGAAGCTAGGCCTGTCTCCTAGGCAGCCTTAAACTCTGAGAAACGCTGCAATATCGAAAGGCGCGCCGGCCATCTGGTGAGCTTTGGGTGCTGCGTGGGGAGCAGGATGGTTTTGCTGGAGGATGGATGCTGCAGCAGGATGGCAGGAGCTCTGTAGCAACACGTCCTATTCAGACCCCGGTCAGGCCACGCCCCCTGTGACGGATCCTTTTCCTCACTCCGCTGAGGCTTCCTTCAGTAATTCTGCTTCTTCCAATCTGACCATCAGAGAGAGGTATTCTAG